>CAKAJA020000329.1:600000-969890 GCA_916610235.2 Lasioglossum morio | reverse complement strand
CGTTATACGTTATACGTTATACGTTATACGTTATACGTTATACGTTATACGTTATACGTTATACGGTATACGGTATACGGTATACGGTATACATTATACGTTGTACGTTATACGTTATACGTTATACGTTATACGTTATACGTTATATGTTATACGATATACGTTATACGTTATACGTTATACGTTATACGTTATGGGCTGTACGTTATACGTTATACGTTATACGCTGTACGTTATACGTTATACGTTATACGTTACACGTTGTACGTTGTACGTTATACGTTATACGTTGTATGTTATACGTTGTACGTTATACGTTATACGTTGTACGTTATACGTTGTACATTATACGTTGTACGTTATACGTTATACGCTGTACGTTATACGTTATACGTTATACGTTATACGTTGTACGTTATACGCTGTACGTTATACGCTGTACATTATACGCTGTACGTTATACGTTATACGTTATACGTTATACGTTATACGTTATACGTTATACGTTATACGTTATACGTTATACGCTGTACGTTATACGCTGTACGTTATACGCTGTACGTTATAAGTTATACGTTATACGTTATACGTTACACGTTATACGTTGTACGTTATACGTTATACGTTGTACGTTATACGTTGTACATTATACGTTGTACGTTATACGTTATACGCTGTACGTTATAAGTTATACGTTATACGTTATACGTTACACGTTGTACGTTGTACGTTATACGTTGTACATTATACGTTGTACGTTATACGTTATACGCTGTACGTTATACGTTATACGTTACATGTTGTACGTTGTACGTTATACGTTGTACGTTATACGTTGTACGTTATACGTTGTATGTTATACGTTATACGCTGTACGTTATACGTTATACGTTGTACGTTATACGTTATACGTTATACGTTATACGTTATACGCTGTACGTTATACGCTGTACGTTATACATTATACGTTATACGTTATACGTTGTACGTTATACGTTATACGTTATACGCTGTACGTTATACGTTATACGTTATACGTTGTACGTTATACGCTGTACGTTATACCTTATACGTTATACGTTATACGTTATACGTTATACGCTGTACGTTATACGCTGTACGTTATACGTTATACGTTATACGTTATACGTAATACGTTATACGTTATACGTTATACGTTATACGCAATACGATATACGTTATACGTTATACGTTATACGTTATACGTTATACGTTGTACGTTATACGCTGTACGTTATACCTTATACGTTATACGTTATACGCTGTACGTTATACGCTGTACGTTATACGTTATACGTTATACGTTAAACGTTAAACGTTATACGTTATACGTTATACGTTATACGTTATACGTAATACGTTATACGTTATACGCTGTACGTTATACGTTATACGTTATACGTTACACGTTGTACGTTGTACGTTATACGTTATACGTTATACGTTATACGTTGTACGTTGTACGTTATACGTTGTACGTTATACGTTGTACGATATACGTTGTACGTTATATGTTATACGTTACACGTTGTACGATGTACGTTATACGTTATACGTTATACGTTATACGTTATACGTTATACGGTATACGTTATACGTTATACGTTATACGTTATACGTTATACGGTATACGGTATACGGTATACGTTATACGTTATACGTTGTACGTTATACGTTATACGTTATACGTTATACGTTATATGTTATACGATATACGTTATACGTTATACGTTATACGTTATACGTTATGGGCTGTACGTTATACGTTATACGTTATACGCTGTACGTTATACGTTATACGTTATACGTTATACGTTGTACGTTATACGCTGTACGTTATACGCTGTACATTATACGCTGTACGTTATACGTTATACGTTATACGTTACACGTTGTACGTTGTACGTTATACGTTGAACATTATACATTGTACGTTATACGTTATACGCTGTACGTTATACGTTATACGTTATACGTTATACGTTATACGTTATACGTTATACGTTATACGTTATACGTTATACGTTATACGTTATACGTTATACGTTATACGTTATACGTTATACGTTATACGTTATACGTTATACGTTATACGTAATACGTTATACGTTATACGTTATACGTTATACGTTATACGTTTTACGTTATACGTTATACGTTATACGTTATACGTTATACGTTATACGTTATACGTTATACGTTATACGTTATACGTTATACGTTATGGGCTGTACGTTATACGTTATACGTTATACGTTATACGGTATACGGTATACGGTATACGGTATACGTTATACGTTGTACGTTATACGTTATACGTTATACGTTATACGTTATATGTTATACGATATACGTTATACGTTATACGTTATACGTTATACGTTATACGTTATGGGCTGTACGTTATACGTTATACGTTATACGCTGTACGTTATACGTTATACGTTATACGTTACACGTTGTACGTTGTACGTTATACGTTATACGTTGTATGTTATACGTTGTACGTTATACGTTATACGTTGTACGTTATACGTCGTACATTATACGTTGTACGTTATACGTTATACGCTGTACGTTATACGTTATACGTTATACGTTGTACGTTATACGCTGTACGTTATACGTTGTACATTATACGCTGTACGTTATACGTTATACGTTATACGTTACACGTTGTACGTTGTACGTTATACGTTGAACATTATACATTGTACGTTATACGTTATACGCTGTACGTTATACGTTATACGTTATACGTTATACGTTATACGTTATACGTTATACGTTATACGTTATACGTTATACGTTATACGTTATACGTTATACGTTATACGTTATACGTTATACGTTATACGTTATACGTTATACGTTATACGTTGTACGTTGTACGTTATACGTTATACGTTGTATGTTATACGTTGTACGTTATACGTTATACGTTGTACGTTATACGTTGTACATTATACGTTGTATGTTATACGTTATACGCTGTACGTTATACGTTATTCGTTATACGTTATACGTTATACGTTATACGTTATACGTTATACGTTATACGTTATACGTTATACGTTATACGTTATACGTTGTACGTTGTACGTTATACGCTGTACGTTATACGCTGTACGTTATATGTTACACGTTGTACGTTGTACGATGTACGTTATACGTTATACGTTATACGTTATACGTTATACGTTATACGTTATACGTTATACGTTATACGTTATACGTTATACGTTATACGTTATACGGTATACGGTATACGGTATACGGTATACATTATACGTTGTACGTTATACGTTATACGTTATACGTTATACGTTATATGTTATACGATATACGTTATACGTTATACGTTATACGTTATACGTTATGGGCTGTACGTTATACGTTATACGTTATACGCTGTACGTTATACGTTATACGTTATACGTTACACGTTGTACGTTGTACGTTATACGTTATACGTTGTATGTTATACGTTGTACGTTATACGTTATACGTTGTACGTTATACGTTGTACATTATACGTTGTACGTTATACGTTATACGCTGTACGTTATACGTTATACGTTATACGTTATACGTTGTACGTTATACGCTGTACGTTATACGCTGTACATTATACGCTGTACGTTATACGTTATACGTTATACGTTATACGTTATACGTTATACGTTATACGTTATACGTTATACGTTATACGCTGTACGTTATACGCTGTACGTTATACGCTGTACGTTATAAGTTATACGTTATACGTTATACGTTACACGTTATACGTTGTACGTTATACGTTATACGTTGTACGTTATACGTTGTACATTATACGTTGTACGTTATACGTTATACGCTGTACGTTATAAGTTATACGTTATACGTTATACGTTACACGTTGTACGTTGTACGTTATACGTTGTACATTATACGTTGTACGTTATACGTTATACGCTGTACGTTATACGTTATACGTTACATGTTGTACGTTGTACGTTATACGTTGTACGTTATACGTTGTACGTTATACGTTGTATGTTATACGTTATACGCTGTACGTTATACGTTATACGTTGTACGTTATACGTTATACGTTATACGTTATACGTTATACGCTGTACGTTATACGCTGTACGTTATACATTATACGTTATACGTTATACGTTGTACGTTATACGTTATACGTTATACGCTGTACGTTATACGTTATACGTTATACGTTATACGTTGTACGTTATACGCTGTACGTTATACCTTATACGTTATACGTTATACGTTATACGTTATACGCTGTACGTTATACGCTGTACGTTATACGTTATACGTTATACGTTATACGTAATACGTTATACGTTATACGTTATACGTTATACGCAATACGATATACGTTATACGTTATACGTTATACGTTATACGTTATACGTTGTACGTTATACGCTGTACGTTATACCTTATACGTTATACGTTATACGCTGTACGTTATACGCTGTACGTTATACGTTATACGTTATACGTTAAACGTTATACGTTATACGTTATACGTTATACGTTATACGTAATACGTTATACGTTATACGCTGTACGTTATACGTTATACGTTATACGTTACACGTTGTACGTTGTACGTTATACGTTATACGTTATACGTTATACGTTGTACGTTGTACGTTATACGTTGTACGTTATACGTTGTACGATATACGTTGTACGTTATATGTTATACGTTACACGTTGTACGATGTACGTTATACGTTATACGTTATACGTTATACGTTATACGTTATACGGTATACGTTATACGTTATACGTTATACGTTATACGTTATACGGTATACGGTATACGGTATACGGTATACGTTATACGTTGTACGTTATACGTTATACGTTATACGTTATACGTTATATGTTATACGATATACGTTATACGTTATACGTTATACGTTATACGTTATGGGCTGTACGTTATACGTTATACGTTATACGCTGTACGTTATACGTTATACGTTATACGTTATACGTTGTACGTTATACGCTGTACGTTATACGCTGTACATTATACGCTGTACGTTATACGTTATACGTTATACGTTACACGTTGTACGTTGTACGTTATACGTTGAACATTATACATTGTACGTTATACGTTATACGCTGTACGTTATACGTTATACGTTATACGTTATACGTTATACGTTATACGTTATACGTTATACGTTATACGTTATACGTTATACGTTATACGTTATACGTTATACGTTATACGTTATACGTTATACGTTATACGTTATACGTTATACGTAATACGTTATACGTTATACGTTATACGTTATACGTTATACGTTTTACGTTATACGTTATACGTTATACGTTATACGTTATACGTTATACGTTATACGTTATACGTTATACGTTATACGTTATGGGCTGTACGTTATACGTTATACGTTATACGTTATACGGTATACGGTATACGGTATACGGTATACGTTATACGTTGTACGTTATACGTTATACGTTATACGTTATACGTTATATGTTATACGATATACGTTATACGTTATACGTTATACGTTATACGTTATACGTTATGGGCTGTACGTTATACGTTATACGTTATACGCTGTACGTTATACGTTATACGTTATACGTTACACGTTGTACGTTGTACGTTATACGTTATACGTTGTATGTTATACGTTGTACGTTATACGTTATACGTTGTACGTTATACGTCGTACATTATACGTTGTACGTTATACGTTATACGCTGTACGTTATACGTTATACGTTATACGTTGTACGTTATACGCTGTACGTTATACGTTGTACATTATACGCTGTACGTTATACGTTATACGTTATACGTTACACGTTGTACGTTGTACGTTATACGTTGAACATTATACATTGTACGTTATACGTTATACGCTGTACGTTATACGTTATACGTTATACGTTATACGTTATACGTTATACGTTATACGTTATACGTTATACGTTATACGTTATACGTTATACGTTATACGTTATACGTTATACGTTATACGTTATACGTTATACGTTATACGTTGTACGTTGTACGTTATACGTTATACGTTGTATGTTATACGTTGTACGTTATACGTTATACGTTGTACGTTATACGTTGTACATTATACGTTGTATGTTATACGTTATACGCTGTACGTTATACGTTATTCGTTATACGTTATACGTTATACGTTATACGTTATACGTTATACGTTATACGTTATACGTTATACGTTATACGTTATACGTTATACGTTATACGTTGTACGTTATACGCTGTACGTTATATGCTGTACGTTATATGTTACACGTTGTACGTTGTACGTTATACGTTGTACATTGTACGTTATACGTTGTACGTTATACGTTGTACGTTATGCGTTGTACGTTGTGCGTTGTACGTTATACGTTATACGTTATACGTTATACGTTATACGTTATACGTTATACGTTACATGTTGTACGTTATACGTTATACGTTATACGTTATACGTTGTACGTTATACGCTGTACGTTATACGCTGTACATTATACGCTGTACGTTATACGTTATACGTTATACGTTACACGTTGTACGTTGTACGTTATACGTTGAACATTATACATTGTACGTTATACGTTATACGCTGTACGTTATACGTTATACGTTATACGTTATACTTTATACGTTATACGTTATACGTTATACGTTATACGTTATACGTTATACGTTATACGTTATACGTTATACGTTATACGTTATACGTTGTACGTTGTACGTTATACGTTATACGTTGCATGTTATACGTTGTACGTTATACGTTATACGTTGTACGTTATACGTTGTACATTATACGTTGTATGTTATACGTTATACGTTATACGTTATACGTTATACGTTATACGTTATACGTTATACGTTATACGTTATACGTTACACGTTGTACGTTGGACGTTATACGTTGTACATTATACGTTGTACGTTATACGTTATACGCTGTACGTTATACGTTATACGTTATACGTTATACGTTATACGTTATACGTTATACGTTATACGTTATACGTTATACGTTATACGTTATACGTTATACGTTATACGTTATACGTTATACGTTATACGTTATACGTTATACGTTATACGTTATACGTTATACGTTATACGTTATACGTTATACGTTATACGTTATACGTTATACGTTATACGTTATACGTTATACGTTATACGTTATACGCTGTACGTTATACGTTATACGTTGTACGTTATACGTTATACGTTATACGTTATACGCTGTACGTTATACGGTATACGTTATACGTTGTACGTTATACGTTATACGTTATACGTTATACGTAATACGTTATACGTTATACGATATACGTTATACGTTATACGTTATACGTTATACGTTATACGTTATACGTTATACGTTATACGTTATACGTTATACGTTATACGTTATACGTTATACGTTATACGTTATACGTTATACGTTATACGTTATACGTTATACGTTAAACGTTATACGTTATACGTTGTACGTTATACGCTGTACGTTATACGCTGTACGTTATACGCTGTACGTTATACGTTATACGTTATACGTTACACGTTGTACGTTGTACGTTATACGTTGTACGTTATACGTAATACGTTATACGTTATACGTTATACGTTATACGTTATACGTTATACGTTATACGTTATACGTTATACGTTAAACGTTATACGCTGTACGTTATACGTTATACGTTATACGTTACACGTTGTACGTTGTACGTTATACGTTATACGTTGTATGTTATACGTTGTACGTTATACGTTATACGTTGTACGTTATACGTTGTACATTATACGTTGTACGTTATACGTTATACGCTGTACGTTATACGTTATACGTTATACGTTGTACGTTATACGCTGTACGTTATACGCTGTACATTATACGCTGTACGTTATACGTTATACGTTATACGTTACACGTTGTACGTTGTACGTTACACGTTGTACGTTGTACGTTATACGTTGTACGTTATACGTTGTACGTTGTACGTTATACGTTGTACGTTATACGTTGTACGATATACGTTGTACATTATACGTTGTACGTTATATGTTATACGTTACACGTTGTACGATGTACGTTATACGATATACGTTATACGTTATACGTTATACGTTGTACGTTATACGTTGTACATTATACGTTGTACGTTATACGTTATACGCTGTACGTTATACGTTATACGTTATACGTTATACGTTGTACGTTATACGCTGTACGTTATACGCTGTACATTATACGCTGTACGTTATACGTTATACCTTATACGTTACACGTTGTACGTTGTACGTTATACGTTGTACGTTATACGTTATACGTTGTACGTTATACGTTGTGCATTATACGTTGTACGTTATACGTTATACGCTGTACGTTATACGTTATACGTTATACGTTATACGTTGTACGTTATACGCTGTACGTTATACGCTGTACATTATACGCTGTAAGTTATACGTTATACCTTATACGTTACACGTTGTACGTTGTACGTTATACGTTGTACGTTATACGTTGTACGTTGTACGTTATACGTTGTACGTTATACGTTGTACGATATACGTTGTATGTTATACGTTGTACGTTATACGTTATACGTTGTACGTTATACGTTGTATGTTATACGTTATACGCTGTACGTTATACGTTATACGTTATACGTTATACGTTATACGTTATACGTTATACGTTATACGATATACGTTATACGTTATACGTTATACGTTATACGTTATACGCTGTACGTTATACGCTGTACGTTATACGCTGTACGTTATACGCTGTACGTTATACGTTGTACATTATACGTTATACGTTATACGTTATACGTTATACGCTGTACGTTATACGCTGTACGTTATACGCTGTACGTTATACGTTACACGATATACGTTATACGTTATACGTTATACGTTATACGTTATACGTTATACGTTATACGCTGTACGTTATACGTTATACGTTATACGTTATACGTTATACGTTATACGTTATACGTTATACGTTATACGTTATAGGTTATACGTTATACGTTATACGTTATACGTTATACGTTATAAGTTATACGTTATTCGTTATACGTTACACGTTGTACGTTACACGTTATACGTTATACGTTATACGTTATACGTTATACGCTGTACGTTATACGCTGTACGTTATACGTTATACGTTACACGTTATACGTTATACGTTATACGCTGTACGTTATACGCTGTACGTTATACGCTGTACGTTATACGTTATACGTTATACGTTATACGTTATACGTTATACGTTATACGTTATACGTTATACGTTATACGTTATACGTTATACGTTATACGTTATACGTTATACGTTATACGTTATACGTTATACGTTATACGTTATACGTTATACGTTATACGGTATACGGTATACGTTATACGTTGTACGTTATACGTTATACGTTATACGTTATACGTTATACGTTATACGTTGTACGTTATACGTTATACGTTATACGTTACACGTTGTACGTTGTACGTTATACGTTGTACGTTATACGTTATACGCTGTACGTTATACGTTATACGTTATACGTTATACGTTATACATTATACGTTATACGTTATACGTTATACGTTATACGTTATACGTTATACGTTATACGTTATACGTTATACGTTATACGTTATACGTTATACGTTATACGTTATACGTTATACGTTATACGTTATACGTTATACGCTGTACGTTATACGCTGTACGTTATACGCTGTACGTTATACGTTGTACGTTATACGTTATACGTTATACGTTATCCACTGTACGTTATAAGTTATACGTTATACGTTATACGTTACACGTTGTATGTTGTACGTTATACGTTGTACATTATACGTTGTACGTTATACGTTATACGCTGTACGTTATACGTTATACGTTGTACGTTATACGTTATACGCTATACGTTATACGTTATACGTTATACGTTATACGTTATACGTTATACGTTATACGTTATACGTTATACGTTATACGTTATACGTTATACGTTATACGTTATACGTTATACGTTATACGTTATACGTTATACGTTATACGTTATACGTTATACGTTATACGTTATACGTTATACGTTATACGTTATACGTTATACGTTATACGTTACACGTTGTACGTTGTACGTTATACGTTGTACATTATACGTTGTACGTTATACGTTATACGCTGTACGTTATACGTTATACGTTACATGTTGTACGGTGTACGTTATACGTTGTACGTTATACGTTGTACGTTATACGTTGTACGTTATACGTTGTACGTTATACGTTGTATGTTATACGTTATACGCTGTACGTTATACGTTATACGTTGTACGTTATACGTTATACGTTATACGTTATACACTGTACGTTATACGCTGTACGTTATACGTTATACGTTATACGTTATACGTTGTACGTTATACGCTGTACGTTATACGCTGTACGTTATACGTTATACGTTATACGTTATACGTTGTACGTTATACGCTGTACGTTATACCTTATACGTTATACGTTATACGCTGTACGTTATACGCTGTACGTTATACGTTATACGTTATACGTTATACGTTATACGTTATACGTTATACGTTATACGTTATACGCAATACGTTATACGTTACACGTTATACGTTATACGTTATACGTTATACGTTATACGTTATACGTTATACGTTATACGTTATACGTTATACGTTATACGTTATACGTTATACGTTATACCTTACACGTTGTACGTTATACGCTGTACGTTATACGCTGTACGTTATACGATATACGTTATACGTTATACGTTATACGTTATACGTTATGGGCTGTACGTTATACGTTATACGTTATACGCTGTACGTTATACGTTATACGTTATACGTTATACGTTACACGTTGTACGTTGCACGTTATACGTTATACGTTGTATGTTATACGTTGTACGTTATACGTTATACGTTGTACATTATACGTTGTACATTATACGTTGTACGTTATACGTTATACGCTGTACGTTATACGTTATACGTTATACGTTATACGTTGTACGTTATACGCTGTACGTTATACGCTGTACATTATACGCTGTACGTTATACGTTATACGTTATACGTTACACGTTGTACGTTGTACGTTATACGTTGTACGTTATACGTTGTACGTTGTACGTTATACGTTGTACGTTATACGTTGTACGATATACGTTGTATGTTATACGTTGTACGTTATACGTTATACGTTGTACGTTATACGTTGTATGTTATACGTTATACGCTGTACGTTATACGTTATACGTTATACGTTATACGTTATACGTTATACGTTATACGATATACGTTATACGTTATACGTTATACGTTATACGTTATACGTTGTACGTTATACGCTGTACGTTATACCTTATACGTTATACGTTATACGCTGTACGTTATACGCTGTACGTTATACGTTATACGTTATACGTTAAACGTTATACGTTATACGTTATACGTTATACGTTATACGTAATACGTTATACGTTATACGCTGTACGTTATACGTTATACGTTATACGTTACACGTTGTACGTTGTACGTTATACGTTATACGTTATACGTTATACGTTGTACGTTGTACGTTATACGTTGTACGTTATACGTTGTACGATATACGTTGTACGTTATATGTTATACGTTACACGTTGTACGATGTACGTTATACGTTATACGTTATACGTTATACGTTATACGTTATACGGTATACGTTATACGTTATACGTTATACGTTATACGTTATACGGTATACGGTATACGGTATACGGTATACGTTATACGTTGTACGTTATACGTTATACGTTATACGTTATACGTTATATGTTATACGATATACGTTATACGTTATACGTTATACGTTATACGTTATGGGCTGTACGTTATACGTTATACGTTATACGCTGTACGTTATACGTTATACGTTATACGTTATACGTTGTACGTTATACGCTGTACGTTATACGCTGTACATTATACGCTGTACGTTATACGTTATACGTTATACGTTACACGTTGTACGTTGTACGTTATACGTTGAACATTATACATTGTACGTTATACGTTATACGCTGTACGTTATACGTTATACGTTATACGTTATACGTTATACGTTATACGTTATACGTTATACGTTATACGTTATACGTTATACGTTATACGTTATACGTTATACGTTATACGTTATACGTTATACGTTATACGTTATACGTTATACGTAATACGTTATACGTTATACGTTATACGTTATACGTTATACGTTTTACGTTATACGTTATACGTTATACGTTATACGTTATACGTTATACGTTATACGTTATACGTTATACGTTATACGTTATACGTTATACGTTATACGTTATGGGCTGTACGTTATACGTTATACGTTATACGTTATACGGTATACGGTATACGGTATACGGTATACGTTATACGTTGTACGTTATACGTTATACGTTATACGTTATACGTTATATGTTATACGATATACGTTATACGTTATACGTTATACGTTATACGTTATACGTTATGGGCTGTACGTTATACGTTATACGTTATACGCTGTACGTTATACGTTATACGTTATACGTTACACGTTGTACGTTGTACGTTATACGTTATACGTTGTATGTTATACGTTGTACTTTATACGTTATACGTTGTACGTTATACGTCGTACATTATACGTTGTACGTTATACGTTATACGCTGTACGTTATACGTTGTACGTTATACGCTGTACGTTATACGTTGTACATTATACGCTGTACGTTATACGTTATACGTTATACGTTACACGTTGTACGTTGTACGTTATACGTTGAACATTATACATTGTACGTTATACGTTATACGCTGTACGTTATACGTTATACGTTATACGTTATACGTTACACGTTGTACGTTGCACGTTATACGTTATACGTTGTATGTTATACGTTGTACGTTATACGTTATACGTTGTACATTATACGTTGTACATTATACGTTGTACGTTATACGTTATACGCTGTACGTTATACGTTATACGTTATACGTTATACGTTGTACGTTATACGCTGTACGTTATACGCTGTACATTATACGCTGTACGTTATACGTTATACGTTATACGTTACACGTTGTACGTTGTACGTTATACGTTGTACGTTATACGTTGTACGTTGTACGTTATACGTTGTACGTTATACGTTGTACGATATACGTTGTATGTTATACGTTGTACGTTATACGTTATACGTTGTACGTTATACGTTGTATGTTATACGTTATACGCTGTACGTTATACGTTATACGTTATACGTTATACGTTATACGTTATACGATATACGTTATACGTTATACGTTATACGTTATACGTTATACGTTCTACGTTATACGTTATACGTTATACGTTATACGTTATACGTTATACGTTATACGTTATACGTTATACGTTATACGTTATACGTTATACGTTATACGTTATACGTTATACGTTATACGTTATACGTTATACGTTATACGTTATACGTTATACGTTATACGTTATACGTTATACGTTGTATGTTATACGTTGTACGTTATACGTTATACGTTGTACGTTATACGTTGTACATTATACGTTGTACGTTATACGTTATACGCTGTACGTTATACGTTATACGTTATACGTTATACGTAATACGTTATACGTTATACGTTATACGTTATACGCAATACGATATACGTTATACGTTATACGTTATACGTTATACGTTATACGTTGTACGTTATACGCTGTACGTTATACCTTATACGTTATACGTTATACGCTGTACGTTATACGCTGTACGTTATACGTTATACGTTATACGTTAAACGTTATACGTTATACGTTATACGTTATACGTTATACGTAATACGTTATACGTTATACGCTGTACGTTATACGTTATACGTTATACGTTACACGTTGTACGTTGTACGTTATACGTTATACGTTATACGTTATACGTTGTACGTTGTACGTTATACGTTGTACGTTATACGTTGTACGATATACGTTGTACGTTATATGTTATACGTTACACGTTGTACGATGTACGTTATACGTTATACGTTATACGTTATACGTTATACGTTATACGGTATACGTTATACGTTATACGTTATACGTTATACGTTATACGGTATACGGTATACGGTATACGGTATACGTTATACATTGTACGTTATACGTTATACGTTATACGTTATACGTTATATGTTATACGATATACGTTATACGTTATACGTTATACGTTATACGTTATGGGCTGTACGTTATACGTTATACGTTATACGCTGTACGTTATACGTTATACGTTATACGTTATACGTTGTACGTTATACGCTGTACGTTATACGCTGTACATTATACGCTGTACGTTATACGTTATACGTTATACGTTACACGTTGTACGTTGTACGTTATACGTTGAACATTATACATTGTACGTTATACGTTATACGCTGTACGTTATACGTTATACGTTATACGTTATACGTTATACTTTATACGTTATACGTTATACGTTATACGTTATACGTTATACGTTATACGTTATACGTTATACGTTATACGTTATACGTTATACGTTATACGTTATACGTTATACGTTATACGTAATACGTTATACGTTATACGTTATACGTTATACGTTATACGTTTTACGTTATACGTTATACGTTATACGTTATACGTTATACGTTATACGTTATACGTTATACGTTATACGTTATACGTTATACGTTATACGTTATACGTTATGGGCTGTACGTTATACGTTATACGTTATACGTTATACGGTATACGGTATACGGTATACGGTATACGTTATACGTTGTACGTTATACGTTATACGTTATACGTTATACGTTATATGTTATACGATATACGTTATACGTTATACGTTATACGTTATACGTTATACGTTATGGGCTGTACGTTATACGTTATACGTTATACGCTGTACGTTATACGTTATACGTTATACGTTACACGTTGTACGTTGTACGTTATACGTTATACGTTGTATGTTATACGTTGTACGTTATACGTTATACGTTGTACGTTATACGTCGTACATTATACGTTGTACGTTATACGTTATACGCTGTACGTTATACGTTATACGTTATACGTTGTACGTTATACGCTGTACGTTATACGTTGTACATTATACGCTGTACGTTATACGTTATACGTTATACGTTACACGTTGTACGTTGTACGTTATACGTTGAACATTATACATTGTACGTTATACGTTATACGCTGTACGTTATACGTTATACGTTATACGTTATACGTTATACGTTATACGTTATACGTTATACGTTATACGTTATACGTTATACGTTATACGTTATACGTTATACGTTATACGTTATACGTTATACGTTATACGTTATACGTTGTACGTTCTACGTTATACGTTATACGTTGTATGTTATACGTTGTACGTTATACGTTATACGTTGTACGTTATACGTTGTACATTATACGTTGTATGTTATACGTTATACGCTGTACGTTATACGTTATTCGTTATACGTTATACGTTATACGTTATACGTTATACGTTATACGTTATACGTTATACGTTATACGTTATACGTTATACGTTGTACGTTATACGCTGTACGTTATACGCTGTACGTTATATGTTACACGTTGTACGTTGTACGTTATACGTTGTACATTGTACGTTATACGTTGTACGTTATACGTTGTACGTTATGCGTTGTACGTTGTGCGTTGTACGTTATACGTTATACGTTATACGTTATACGTTATACGTTATACGTTATACGTTACATGTTGTACGTTATACGTTATACGTTATACGTTATACGTTGTACGTTATACGCTGTACGTTATACGCTGTACATTATACGCTGTACGTTATACGTTATACGTTATACGTTACACGTTGTACGTTGTACGTTATACGTTGAACATTATACATTGTACGTTATACGTTATACGCTGTACGTTATACGTTATACGTTATACGTTATACTTTATACGTTATACGTTATACGTTATACGTTATACGTTATACGTTATACGTTATACGTTATACGTTATACGTTATACGTTATACGTTGTACGTTGTACGTTATACGTTATACGTTGTATGTTATACGTTGTACGTTATACGTTATACGTTGTACGTTATACGTTGTACATTATACGTTGTATGTTATACGTTATACGTTATACGTTATACGTTATACGTTATACGTTATACGTTATACGTTATACGTTATACGTTACACGTTGTACGTTGGACGTTATACGTTGTACATTATACGTTGTACGTTATACGTTATACGCTGTACGTTATACGTTATACGTTATACGTTATACGTTATACGTTATACGTTATACGTTATACGTTATACGTTATACGTTATACGTTATACGTTATACGTTATACGTTATACGTTATACGTTATACGTTATACGTTATACGTTATACGTTATACGTTATACGTTATACGTTATACGTTATACGTTATACGGTATACGGTATACGTTATACGTTGTACGTTATACGTTATACGTTATACGTTATACGTTATACGTTATACGTTGTACGTTATACGTTATACGTTATACGTTACACGTTGTACGTTGTACGTTATACGTTGTACGTTATACGTTATACGCTGTACGTTATACGTTATACGTTATACGTTATACGTTATACATTATACGTTATACGTTATACGATATACGTTATACGTTATACGTTATACGTTATACGTTATACGTTATACGTTATACGTTATACGTTATACGTTATACGTTATACGTTATACGTTATACGTTATACGTTATACGCTGTACGTTATACGCTGTACGTTATACGCTGTACGTTATACGTTGTACGTTATACGTTATACGTTATACGTTATCCACTGTACGTTATAAGTTATACGTTATACGTTATACGTTACACGTTGTATGTTGTACGTTATACGTTGTACATTATACGTTGTACGTTATACGTTATACGCTGTACGTTATACGTTATACGTTGTACGTTATACGTTATACGCTATACGTTATACGTTATACGTTATACGTTATACGTTATACGTTATACGTTATACGTTATACGTTATACGTTATACGTTATACGTTATACGTTATACGTTATACGTTATACGTTATACGTTATACGTTATACGTTATACGTTATACGTTATACGTTATACGTTATACGTTATACGTTATACGTTATACGTTATACGTTATACGTTATACGTTATACGTTATACGTTACACGTTGTACGTTGTACGTTATACGTTGTACGTTATACGTTGTACGTTATACGTTATACGCTGTACGTTATACGTTATACGTTACATGTTGTACGGTGTACGTTATACGTTGTACGTTATACGTTGTACGTTATACGTTGTACGTTATACGTTGTACGTTATACGTTGTATGTTATACGTTATACGCTGTACGTTATACGTTATACGTTGTACGTTATACGTTATACGTTATACGTTATACACTGTACGTTATACGCTGTACGTTATACGTTATACGTTATACGTTATACGTTGTACGTTATACGCTGTACGTTATACGCTGTACGTTATACGTTATACGTTATACGTTATACGTTGTACGTTATACGCTGTACGTTATACCTTATACGTTATACGTTATACGCTGTACGTTATACGCTGTACGTTATACGTTATACGTTATACGTTATACGTTATACGTTATACGTTATACGTTATACGTTATACGCAATACGTTATACGTTACACGTTATACGTTATACGTTATACGTTATACGTTATACGTTATACGTTATACGTTATACGTTATACGTTATACGTTATACGTTATACGTTATACGTTATACGTTATACCTTACACGTTGTACGTTATACGCTGTACGTTATACGCTGTACGTTATACGATATACGTTATACGTTATACGTTATACGTTATACGTTATGGGCTGTACGTTATACGTTATACGTTATACGCTGTACGTTATACGTTATACGTTATACGTTATACGTTACACGTTGTACGTTGCACGTTATACGTTATACGTTGTATGTTATACGTTGTACGTTATACGTTATACGTTGTACATTATACGTTGTACATTATACGTTGTACGTTATACGTTATACGCTGTACGTTATACGTTATACGTTATACGTTATACGTTGTACGTTATACGCTGTACGTTATACGCTGTACATTATACGCTGTACGTTATACGTTATACGTTATACGTTACACGTTGTACGTTGTACGTTATACGTTATACGTTACACGTTATACGTTATACGTTAAACGTTATACGCTGTACGTTATACGCTGTACGTTATACGCTGTACGTTATACGTTATACGTTATACGTTACATGTTGTACGTTGTACGTTGAACGTTATACGTTGTACGTTATACGTTATACGCTGTACGTTATACGTTATACGTTATATGTTATACGTTATACGTTATACGTTATACGTTATAAGTTATACGATATACGTTATACGTTATACGTCATACGTTATACGTTATACGCTGTACGTTATACGCTGTACCTTATACGCTGTACGTTATACGTTGTACGTTATACGTTATACGTTATACGCTGTACGTTATACGTTATACGTTACACGTTGTACGTTATACGTTATACGTTATACGTTATACGTTATACGATATACGTTATACGTTATACGTTACACGTTGTACGTTGTACGTTGTACGTTATACGTTGTACGTTATACGTTGTACGTTATACGTTGTACGTTATACGTTGTACGTTATACGTTATACGTTATACGTTATACGTTATACGTTATACGTTATACGTTATACGTTATACGTTATACGTTATACGAAATACGTTATACGTTATACGGTATACGGTATACGTTATACGTTGTACGTTATACCTTATACGTTATTCGCTGTACGTTATACGCTGTACGTTATACGTTATACGTTACACGTTATACGTTATACGTTATACGTTATACGCTGTACGTTATACGCTGTACATTATACGCTGTACGTTATACGTTATACGTTGTACGTTACACGTTGTACGTTGTACGTTATACGTTGTATGTTATACGTTATACGCTGTACGTTATACGCTGTACGTTATACGTTATACGTTATACGATATACGTTATACGTTATACGTTACACGTTGTACGTTGTACGTTATACGTTGTACGTTATACGATATACGTTATACGTTATACGTTATACGTTATACGTTATACGTTATACGTTATACGTTATACGTTATACGTTATACGTTATACGTTATACGTTATACGTTATACGCTGTACGTTATACGCTGTACATTATACGCTGTACGTTATACGCTGTACGTTATACGCTGTACGTTATAAGTTATATGTTATACGTTATACGTTACCCGTTGTACGTTGTACGTTATACGTTACACGTTATACGTTATACGTTATACGCTGTACGTTTTACGCTGTACGTTATACGTTATACGTTATATGTTATACGTTATACGTTATACGTTATACGTTATACGTTATACGATACACGTTATACGTTATACGATATACCTTATACGTTATACGCTGTACGTTATACGCTGTACGTTATACGCTGTACGTTATACGTTATACGTTATACGTTATACGTTATACGTTATACGTTATACGTTATACGTTATACGTTATACGTTATACGTTATACGTTATACGTTATACGTTATACGTTATACGTTATACGTTATACGTTATACGTTATACGTTATACGTTATACGTTATACGTTATACGTTATACGGTATACGGTATACGTTATACGTTGTACGTTATACGTTATACGTTATACGTTATACGTTATACGTTATACGTTATACGTTATACGTTATACGTTATACGTTGTACGTTATACGTTATACGTTATACGTTACACGTTGTACGTTGTACGTTATACGTTGTACGTTATACGTTATACGCTGTACGTTATACGTTATACGTTATACGTTATACGTTATACATTATACGTTATACGTTATACGATATACGTTATACGTTATACGTTATACGTTATACGTTATACGTTATACGTTATACGTTATACGTTATACGTTATACGTTATACGTTATACGTTATACGTTATACGCTGTACGTTATACGCTGTACGTTATACGCTGTACGTTATACGTTGTACGTTATACGTTATACGTTATACGTTATCCACTGTACGTTATAAGTTATACGTTATACGTTATACGTTACACGTTGTATGTTGTACGTTATACGTTGTACATTATACGTTGTACGTTATACGTTATACGCTGTACGTTATACGTTATACGTTGTACGTTATACGTTATACGCTATACGTTATACGTTATACGTTATACGTTATACGTTATACGTTATACGTTATACGTTATACGTTATACGTTATACGTTATACGTTATACGTTATACGTTATACGTTATACGTTATACGTTATACGTTATACGTTATACGTTATACGTTATACGTTATACGTTATACGTTATACGTTACACGTTGTACGTTGTACGTTATACGTTGTACATTATACGTTGTACGTTATACGTTATACGCTGTACGTTATACGTTATACGTTACATGTTGTACGGTGTACGTTATACGTTGTACGTTATACGTTGTACGTTATACGTTGTACGTTATACGTTGTACGTTATACGTTGTATGTTATACGTTATACGCTGTACGTTATACGTTATACGTTGTACGTTATACGTTATACGTTATACGTTATACACTGTACGTTATACGCTGTACGTTATACGTTATACGTTATACGTTATACGTTGTACGTTATACGCTGTACGTTATACGCTGTACGTTATACGTTATACGTTATACGTTATACGTTGTACGTTATACGCTGTACGTTATACCTTATACGTTATACGTTATACGCTGTACGTTATACGCTGTACGTTATACGTTATACGTTATACGTTATACGTTATACGTTATACGTTATACGTTATACGTTATACGCAATACGTTATACGTTATACGTTATACGTTATACGTTATACGTTATACGTTGTACGTTATACGTTATACGTTATACGTTACACGTTGTACGTTGTACGTTATACGTTGTACGTTATACGTTATACGCTGTACGTTATACGTTATACGTTATACGTTATACGTTATACATTATACGTTATACGTTATACGATATACGTTATACGTTATACGTTATACGTTATACGTTATACGTTATACGTTATACGTTATACGTTATACGTTATACGTTATACGTTATACGTTATACGTTATACGTTATACGTTATACGTTATACGCTGTACGTTATACGCTGTACGTTATACGCTGTACGTTATACGTTGTACGTTATACGTTATACGTTATACGTTATCCACTGTACGTTATAAGTTATACGTTATACGTTATACGTTACACGTTGTATGTTGTACGTTATACGTTGTACATTATACGTTGTACGTTATACGTTATACGCTGTACGTTATACGTTATACGTTGTACGTTATACGTTATACGCTATACGTTATACGTTATACGTTATACGTTATACGTTATACGTTATACGTTATACGTTATACGTTATACGTTATACGTTATACGTTATACGTTATACGTTATACGTTATACGTTATACGTTATACGTTATACGTTATACGTTATACGTTATACGTTATACGTTATACGTTATACGTTATACGTTATACGTTATACGTTACACGTTGTACGTTGTACGTTATACGTTGTACATTATACGTTGTACGTTATACGTTATACGCTGTACGTTATACGTTATACGTTACATGTTGTACGGTGTACGTTATACGTTGTACGTTATACGTTGTACGTTATACGTTGTACGTTATACGTTGTACGTTATACGTTGTATGTTATACGTTATACGCTGTACGTTATACGTTATACGTTGTACGTTATACGTTATACGTTATACGTTATACACTGTACGTTATACGCTGTACGTTATACGTTATACGTTATACGTTATACGTTGTACGTTATACGCTGTACGTTATACGCTGTACGTTATACGTTATACGTTATACGTTATACGTTGTACGTTATACGCTGTACGTTATACCTTATACGTTATACGTTATACGCTGTACGTTATACGCTGTACGTTATACGTTATACGTTATACGTTATACGTTATACGTTATACGTTATACGTTATACGTTATACGCAATACGTTATACGTTACACGTTATACGTTATACGTTATACGTTATACGTTATACGTTATACGTTATACGTTATACGTTATACGTTATACGTTATACGTTATACGTTATACGTTATACCTTATACGTTGTACGTTATACGCTGTACGTTATACGCTGTACGTTATACGATATACGTTATACGTTATACGTTATACGTTATACGTTATGGGCTGTACGTTATACGTTATACGTTATACGCTGTACGTTATACGTTATACGTTATACGTTATACGTTACACGTTGTACGTTGCACGTTATACGTTATACGTTGTATGTTATACGTTGTACGTTATACGTTATACGTTGTACATTATACGTTGTACATTATACGTTGTACGTTATACGTTATACGCTGTACGTTATACGTTATACGTTATACGTTATACGTTGTACGTTATACGCTGTACGTTATACGCTGTACATTATACGCTGTACGTTATACGTTATACGTTATACGTTACACGTTGTACGTTGTACGTTATACGTTATACGTTACACGTTATACGTTATACGTTAAACGTTATACGCTGTACGTTATACGCTGTACGTTATACGCTGTACGTTATACGTTATACGTTATACGTTACATGTTGTACGTTGTACGTTGAACGTTATACGTTGTACGTTATACGTTATACGCTGTACGTTATACGTTATACGTTATATGTTATACGTTATACGTTATACGTTATACGTTATAAGTTATACGATATACGTTATACGTTATACGTCATACGTTATACGTTATACGCTGTACGTTATACGCTGTACCTTATACGCTGTACGTTATACGTTGTACGTTATACGTTATACGTTATACGCTGTACGTTATACGTTATACGTTACACGTTGTACGTTATACGTTATACGTTATACGTTATACGTTATACGATATACGTTATACGTTATACGTTACACGTTGTACGTTGTACGTTATACGTTGTACGTTATACGTTGTACGTTATACGTTGTACGTTATACGTTGTACGTTATACGTTATACGTTATACGTTATACGTTATACGTTATACGTTATACGTTATACGTTATACGTTATACGTTATACGAAATACGTTATACGTTATACGGTATACGGTATACGTTATACGTTGTACGTTATACCTTATACGTTATTCGCTGTACGTTATACGCTGTACGTTATACGTTATACGTTACACGTTATACGTTATACGTTATACGTTATACGCTGTACGTTATACGCTGTACATTATACGCTGTACGTTATACGTTATACGTTGTACGTTACACGTTGTACGTTGTACGTTATACGTTGTATGTTATACGTTATACGCTGTACGTTATACGCTGTACGTTATACGTTATACGTTATACGATATACGTTATACGTTATACGTTACACGTTGTACGTTGTACGTTATACGTTGTACGTTATACGATATACGTTATACGTTATACGTTATACGTTATACGTTATACGCTGTACGTTATACGCTGTACATTATACGCTGTACGTTATACGCTGTACGTTATACGCTGTACGTTATAAGTTATATGTTATACGTTATACGTTACCCGTTGTACGTTGTACGTTATACGTTACACGTTATACGTTATACGTTATACGCTGTACGTTTTACGCTGTACGTTATACGTTATACGTTATATGTTATACGTTATACGTTATACGTTATACGTTATACGATACACGTTATACGTTATACGATATACCTTATACGTTATACGCTGTACGTTATACGCTGTACGTTATACGCTGTACGTTATACGCTGTACGTTATACGTTGTACGTTATACGTTGTACGTTATACGTTATACGTTATACGCTGTACGTTATACGTTATACGTTACACGTTGTACGTTATACGTTATACGTTATACGTTATACGTTATACGATATACGTTATACGTTATACGTTACACGTTGTACGTTGTACGTTATACGTTGTACGTTATACGTTGTACGTTATACGTTGTACGTAATACGTTGTACGTTATACGTTATACGTTATACGATATACGTTATACGTTATACGCTGTACGTTATACGCTGTACGTTATACGCTGTACGTTATACGCTGTACGTTATACGTTGTACGTTATACGTTATACGTTACACGTTGTACGTTGTACGTTATACGTTATACGTTACACGTTATACGTTATACGTTAAACGTTATACGCTGTACGTTATACGCTGTACGTTATACGCTGTACGTTATACGTTATACGTTATACGTTACATGTTGTACGTTGTACGTTGAACGTTATACGTTGTACGTTATACGTTATACGCTGTACGTTATACGTTATACGTTATATGTTATACGTTATACGTTATACGTTATACGTTATACGTTATACGATATACGTTATACGTTATACGTCATACGTTATACGTTATACGCTGTACGTTATACGCTGTACGTTATACGCTGTACGTTATACGTTGTACGTTATACGTTATACGTTATACGCTGTACGTTATACGTTATACGTTACACGTTGTACGTTATACGTTATACGTTATACGTTATACGTTATACGATATACGTTATACGTTATACGTTACACGTTGTACGTTGTACGTTATACGTTGTACGTTATACGTTGTACGTTATACGTTGTACGTTATACGTTGTACGTTATACGTTATACGTTATACGTTATACGTTATACGTTATACGTTATACGTTATACGTTATACGTTATACGTTATACGATATACGTTATACGTTATACGGTATACGGTATACGTTATACGTTGTACGTTATACCTTATACGTTATTCGCTGTACGTTATACGCTGTACGTTATACGTTATACGTTACACATTATACGTTATACGTTATACGTTATACGCTGTACGTTATACGCTGTACATTATACGCTGTACGTTATACGTTATACGTTGTACGTTACACGTTGTACGTTGTACGTTATACGTTGTAGGTTATACGTTATACGCTGTACGTTATACGCTGTACGTTATACGTTGTACGTTATACGTTATACGTTATACGCTGTACGTTATACGTTATACGTTACACGTTGTACGTTATACGTTATACGTTATACGTTATACGTTATACGATATACGTTATACGTTATACGTTACACGTTGTACGTTGTACGTTATACGTTGTACGTTATACGATATACGTTATACGTTATACGTTATACGTTATACGTTATACGTTATACGTTATACGTTATACGTTATACGTTATACGTTATACGCTGTACGTTATACGCTGTACATTATACGCTGTACGTTATACGCTGTACGTTATACGCTGTACGTTATAAGTTATATGTTATACGTTATACGTTACCCGTTGTACGTTGTACGTTATACGTTACACGTTATACGTTATACGTTATACGCTGTACGTTTTACGCTGTACGTTATACGTTATATGTTATACGTTATACGTTATACGTTATACGTTATACGTTATACGATACACGTTATACGTTATACGATATACCTTATACGTTATACGCTGTACGTTATACGCTGTACGTTATACGCTGTACGTTATACGCTGTACGTTATACGTTGTACGTTATACGTTATACGTTACACGTTATACGTTATACGTTATACGTTATACGTTATACGTTATACGTTATACGTTATACGTTATACGTTATACGTTGTACCTTACACGTTGTACGTTGTACGTTATACGTTGTATGTTATACGTTATACGCTGTACGTTATACGTTATACGTTATATGTTATACGTTATACGTTATACGTTATACGTTATACGTTATACGTTATACGTTATACGTTATACGATATACGTTATACGTTATACGGTATACGGTATACGTTATACGTTGTACGTTATACCTTATACGTTATTCGCTGTACGTTATACGCTGTACGTTATACGTTATACGTTACACATTATACGTTATACGTTATACGTTATACGCTGTACGTTATACGCTGTACATTATACGCTGTACGTTATACGTTATACGTTGTACGTTACACGTTGTACGTTGTACGTTATACGTTGTAGGTTATACGTTATACGCTGTACGTTATACGCTGTACGTTATACGTTGTACGTTATACGTTATACGTTATACGCTGTACGTTATACGTTATACGTTACACGTTATACGTTATACGTTATACGTTATACGTTATACGTTATACGATATACGTTATACGTTATACGTTACACGTTGTACGTTGTACGTTATACGTTGTACGTTATACGATATACGTTATACGTTATACGTTATACGTTATACGTTATACGTTATACGTTATACGTTATACGTTATACGTTATACGTTATACGCTGTACGTTATACGCTGTACATTATACGCTGTACGTTATACGCTGTACGTTATACGCTGTACGTTATAAGTTATATGTTATACGTTATACGTTACCCGTTGTACGTTGTACGTTATACGTTACACGTTATACGTTATACGTTATACGCTGTACGTTTTACGCTGTACGTTATACGTTATACGTTATATGTTATACGTTATACGTTATACGTTATACGTTATACGTTATACGATACACGTTATACGTTATACGATATACCTTATACGTTATACGCTGTACGTTATACGCTGTACGTTATACGCTGTACGTTATACGCTGTACGTTATACGTTGTACGTTATACGTTATACGTTACACGTTATACGTTATACGTTATACGTTATACGTTATACGTTATACGTTATACGTTATACGTTATACGTTATACGTTGTACCTTACACGTTGTACGTTGTACGTTATACGTTGTATGTTATACGTTATACGCTGTACGTTATACGTTATACGTTATATGTTATACGTTATACGTTATACGTTATACGTTATACGTTATACGTTATACGTTATACGATATACGTTATACGTTATACGTTATACGTTACACGTTATACGTTATACGTTATACGTTATACGTTATACGTTATACGTTATACGTTATACGTTATACGTTATACGTTATACGTTATACGTTATACGCTGTACGTTATACGCTGTACATTATACGCTGTACGTTATACGCTGTACGTTATACGTTGTACGTTTTACGTTATACGTTATACGTTATACGCTGTACGTTATACGCTGTACGTTATAAGTTATATGTTATACGTTATACGTTACCCGTTGTACGTTGAACGTTATACGTTACACGTTATACGTTATACGTTATACGCTGTACGTTTTACGCTGTACGTTATACGTTATACGTTATATGTTATACGTTATACGTTATACGTTATACGTTATACGTTATACGATACACGTTATACGTTATACGATATACCTTATACGTTATACGCTGTACGTTATACGCTGTACGTTATACGCTGTACGTTATACGCTGTACGTTATACGTTGTACGTTATACGTTATACGTTACACGTTGTACGTTGTACGTTATACGTTATACGTTACACGTTATACGTTATACGTTATACGTTATACGCTGTACGTTATACGCTGTACGTTATACGCGGTACGTTATACGTTATACGTTATACGTTACATGTTGTACATTGTACGTTGAAAGTTATACGTTGTACGTTATACGTTATACGCTGTACGTTATACGTTATACGTTATATGTTATACGTTATACGTTATACGTTATACGTTATACGTTATACGATATACGTTATACGTTATACGTTATACGTTATACGTTATACGCTGTACGTTATACGCTGTACGTTATACGCTGTACGTTATACGTTGTACGTTATACGTTATACGTTATACGCTGTACGTTATACGTTATACGTTACACGTTGTACGTTATACGTTATACGTTATACGTTATACGTTATACGATATACGTTATACGTTACACGTTACACGTTGTACGTTGTACGTTATACGTTGTACGTTATACGTTGTACGTTGTACGTTATACGTTGTACGTTATACGTTGTACGTTATACGTTGTACGTAATACGTTGTACGTTATACGTTATACGTTATACGTTATACGTTGTACGTTATATGTTGTACGTTATATGTTATACGTTACACGTTGTACGATGTACGTTATACGTTATACGTTATACATTATACGTTATACGTTATACGTTATACGTTATACGTTATACGTTATACGTTATACGTTATACGTTACATGTTGTACGTTGTACGTTGAAAGTTATACGTTGTACGTTATACGTTATACGCTGTACGTTATACGTTATACGTTATATGTTATACGTTATACGTTATACGTTATACGTTATACGTTATACGATATACGTTATACGTTATACGTTATACGTTATACGTTATACGCTGTACGTTATACGCTGTACGTTATACGCTGTACGTTATACGTTGTACGTTATACGTTATACGTTATACGCTGTACGTTATACGTTATACGTTACACGTTGTACGTTATACGTTATACGTTATACGTTATACGTTATACGATATACGTTATACGTTATACGTTACACGTTGTACGTTGTACGTTATACGTTGTACGTTATACGTTGTACGTTATACGTTATACGTTATACGATATACGTTATACGTTATACGGTATACGGTATACGTTATACGTTGTACGTTATACCTTATACGTTATTCGCTGTACGTTATACGCTGTACGTTATACGTTATACGTTACACATTATACGTTATACGTTATACGTTATACGCTGTACGTTATACGCTGTACATTATACGCTGTACGTTATACGTTATACGTTGTACGTTACACGTTGTACGTTGTACGTTATACGTTGTAGGTTATACGTTATACGCTGTACGTTATACGCTGTACGTTATACGTTGTACGTTATACGTTATACGTTATACGCTGTACGTTATACGTTATACGTTACACGTTGTACGTTATACGTTATACGTTATACGTTATACGTTATACGATATACGTTATACGTTATACGTTACACGTTGTACGTTGTACGTTATACGTTGTACGTTATACGATATACGTTATACGTTATACGTTATACGTTATACGTTATACGTTATACGTTATACGTTATACGTTATACGTTATACGTTATACGCTGTACGTTATACGCTGTACATTATACGCTGTACGTTATACGCTGTACGTTATACGCTGTACGTTATAAGTTATATGTTATACGTTATACGTTACCCGTTGTACGTTGTACGTTATACGTTACACGTTATACGTTATACGTTATACGCTGTACGTTTTACGCTGTACGTTATACGTTATACGTTATATGTTATACGTTATACGTTATACGTTATACGTTATACGTTATACGATACACGTTATACGTTATACGATATACCTTATACGTTATACGCTGTACGTTATACGCTGTACGTTATACGCTGTACGTTATACGCTGTACGTTATACGTTGTACGTTATACGTTATACGTTACACGTTATACGTTATACGTTATACGTTATACGTTATACGTTATACGTTATACGCTGTACGTTATACGCTGTACGTTATACGTTGTACGTTATACGTTATACGTTATACGCTGTACGTTATACGTTATACGTTACACGTTGTACGTTATACGTTATACGTTATACGTTATACGTTATACGATATACGTTATACGTTACACGTTACACGTTGTACGTTGTACGTTATACGTTGTACGTTATACGTTGTACGTTGTACGTTATACGTTGTACGTTATACGTTGTACGTTATACGTTGTACGTAATACGTTGTACGTTATACGTTATACGTTATACGTTATACGTTGTACGTTATATGTTGTACGTTATATGTTATACGTTACACGTTGTACGATGTACGTTATACGTTATACGTTATACATTATACGTTATACGTTATACGTTATACGTTATACGTTATACGTTATACGTTATACGTTATACGTTATACGTTACATGTTGTACGTTGTACGTTGAAAGTTATACGTTGTACGTTATACGTTATACGCTGTACGTTATACGTTATACGTTATATGTTATACGTTATACGTTATACGTTATACGTTATACGTTATACGATATACGTTATACGTTATACGTTATACGTTATACGTTATACGCTGTACGTTATACGCTGTACGTTATACGCTGTACGTTATACGTTGTACGTTATACGTTATACGTTATACGCTGTACGTTATACGTTATACGTTACACGTTGTACGTTATACGTTATACGTTATACGTTATACGTTATACGATATACGTTATACGTTATACGTTACACGTTGTACGTTGTACGTTATACGTTGTACGTTATACGTTGTACGTTGTACGTTATACGTTGTACGTTATACGTTGTACGTTATACGTTGTACGTAATACGTTGTACGTTATACGTTATACGTTATACGTTATACGTTGTACGTTATATGTTGTACGTTATATGTTATACGTTACACGTTGTACGATGTACGTTATACGTTATACATTATACGTTATACGTTATACGTTATACGTTATACGTTATACGTTATACGTTATACGTTATACGTTATACGTTATACGTTATACGTTATACGTTATACGTTATACGTTATACGTTATACGTTATACGTTTTACGTTATACGTTATACGTTATACGCTGTACGTTATACGTTATACGTTATACGTTATACGTTATACGTTATACGTTATACGTTTTACGTTATACGTTATACGTTATACGCTGTACGTTATACGCTGTACGTTATAAGTTATATGTTATACGTTATACGTTACCCGTTGTACGTTGAACGTTATACGTTACACGTTATACGTTATACGTTATACGCTGTACGTTTTACGCTGTACGTTATACGTTATACGTTATATGTTATACGTTATACGTTATACGTTATACGTTATACGTTATACGATACACGTTATACGTTATACGATATACCTTATACGTTATACGCTGTACGTTATACGCTGTACGTTATACGCTGTACGTTATACGCTGTACGTTATACGTTGTACGTTATACGTTATACGTTACACGTTGTACGTTGTACGTTATACGTTATACGTTACACGTTATACGTTATACGTTATACGTTATACGCTGTACGTTATACGCTGTACGTTATACGCGGTACGTTATACGTTATACGTTATACGTTACATGTTGTACGTTGTACGTTGAACGTTATACGTTGTACGTTATACGTTATACGCTGTACGTTATACGTTATACGTTATATGTTATACGTTATACGTTATACGTTATACGTTATACGTTATACGATATACGTTATACGTTATACGTTATACGTTATACGTTATACGCTGTACGTTATACGCTGTACGTTATACGCTGTACGTTATACGTTGTACGTTATACGTTATACGTTATACGCTGTACGTTATACGTTATACGTTACACGTTGTACGTTATACGTTATACGTTATACGTTATACGTTATACGATATACGTTATACGTTACACGTTACACGTTGTACGTTGTACGTTATACGTTGTACGTTATACGTTGTACGTTGTACGTTATACGTTGTACGTTATACGTTGTACGTTATACGTTGTACGTAATACGTTGTACGTTATACGTTATACGTTATACGTTATACGTTGTACGTTATATGTTGTACGTTATATGTTATACGTTACACGTTGTACGATGTACGTTATACGTTATACGTTATACATTATACGTTATACGTTATACGTTATACGTTATACGTTATACGTTATACGTTATACGTTATACGTTATACGTTATACGTTACATGTTGTACGTTGTACGTTGAAAGTTATACGTTGTACGTTATACGTTATACGCTGTACGTTATACGTTATACGTTATATGTTATACGTTATACGTTATACGTTATACGTTATACGTTATACGATATACGTTATACGTTATACGTTATACGTTATACGTTATACGCTGTACGTTATACGCTGTACGTTATACGCTGTACGTTATACGTTGTACGTTATACGTTATACGTTGTACGTAATACGTTGTACGTTATACGTTATACGTTATACGTTATACGTTGTACGTTATATGTTGTACGTTATATGTTATACGTTAACGTTGTACGATGTACGTTATACGTTATACATTATACGTTATACGTTATACGTTATACGTTATACGTTATACGTTATACGTTATACGTTATACGTTATACGTTATACGTTATACGTTATACGTTATACGTTATACGTTATACGTTATACGTTATACGTTATACGTTATACGTTATACGTTATACGTTATACGTTATATGTTATACGTTATACGTTATACGTTATACGTTATACGTTATACGTTATACGCTGTACGTTATACGTTATACGTTATATGTTATACGTTATACGTTATACGTTATACGTTATACGTTATACGTTATACGTTATACGTTATACGTTATACGTTATACGATATACGTTATACGTTATACGTTATACGTTTTACGTTATACGTTATACGTTATACGTTATACGCTGTACGTTATACGCTGTACGTTATAAGTCATATGTTATACGTTATACGTTACCCGTTGTACGTTGTACGTTATACGTTGTACATTATACGTTGTACGTTGTACGTTATACGTTGTACGTTATACGTTGTACGTTATACGTTGTACGTTATACGTTGTATGTTATACGTTATACGCTGTACGTTATATGTTATACGTTATACGTTATACGTTATACGTTATACGTTATACGTTATACGTTATACGATATACGTTATACGTTATACGTTATACGTTATACGTTATACGTTATACGTTATACGCTGTACGTTATACGCTGTACGTTATACGCTGTACGTTATACGCTGTACGTTATACGTTGTACGTTTTACGTTATACGTTATACGTTATACGCTGTACGTTATACGCTGTACGTTATAAGTTATATGTTATACGTTATACGTTACCCGTTGTACGTTGTACGTTATACGTGGTACATTATACGTTGTCCGTTGTACGTTATACGTTGTACGTTATACGTTGTACGTTATACGTTGTACGTTATACGTTGTATGTTATACGTTATACGCTGTACGTTATACGTTACACGTTGTACGTTGTACGTTATACGTTATACGTTACACGTTATACGTTATACGTTATACGTTATACGCTGTACGTTATACGCTGTACGTTATAAGTTATATGTTATACGTTATACGTTACCCGTTGTACGTTGTACGTTATACGTTGTACATTATACGTTGTACGTTGTACGTTATACGTTGTACGTTATACGTTGTACGTTATACGTTGTACGTTATACGTTGTATGTTATACGTTATACGCTGTACGTTATACGTTACACGTTGTACGTTGTACGTTATACGTTATACGTTACACGTTATACGTTATACGTTATACGTTATACGCTGTACGTTATACGCTGTACGTTATACGCTGTACGTTATACGTTATACGTTATACGTTACATGTTGTACGTTGTACGTTGAACGTTATACGTTGTACGTTATACGTTATACGCTGTACGTTATACGTTATACGTTATATGTTATACGTTATACGTTATACGTTATACGTTATACGTTATACGATATACGTTATACGTTATACGTTATACGTTATACGTTATACGCTGTACGTTATACGCTGTACGTTATACGCTGTACGTTATACGTTGTACGTTGTACGTTATACCTTATACGTTATTCGCTGTACGTTATACGCTGTACGTTATACGTTATACGTTACACGTTATACGTTATACGTTATACGTTATACGCTGTACGTTATACGCTGTACATTATACGCTGTACGTTATACGTTATACGTTGTACGTTACACGTTGTACGTTGTACGTTATACGTTGTATGTTATACGTTATACGCTGTACGTTATACGTTATACGTTATATGTTATACGTTATACGTTATACGTTATACGATATACGTTATACGTTATACGTTATACGTTATACGTTATACGTTATACGTTATACGTTATACGTTATACGTTATACGTTATACGTTATACGTTATACGTTATACGCTGTACGTTATACGGTGTACGTTATACGCTGTACGTTATACGCTGTACGTTATACGTTGTACGTTTTACGTTATACGTTATACGTTATACGCTGTACGTTATACGCTGTACGTTATAAGTTATATGTTATACGTTATACGTTACCCGTTGTACGTTGTACGTTATACGTTACACGTTATACGTTATACGTTATACGCTGTACGTTTTACGCTGTACGTTATACGTTATACGTTATATGTTATACGTTATACGTTATACGTTATACGTTATACGTTATACGATACACGTTATACGTTATACGATATACGTTATACGTTATACGCTGTACGTTATACGCTGTACGTTATGCGCTGTACGTTATACGCTGTACGTTATACGTTGTACGTTATACGTTATACGTTACACGTTGTACGTTGTACGTTATACGTTATACGTTACACGTTATACGTTATACGTTATACGTTATACGTTATACGCTGTACGTTATACGCTGTACGTTATACGCGGTACGTTATACGTTATACGTTATACGTTACATGTTGTACGTTGTACGTTGAACGTTATACGTTGTACGTTATACGTTATACGCTGTACGTTATACGTTATACGTTATATGTTATACGTTATACGTTATACGTTATACGTTATACGTTATACGATATACGTTATACGTTATACGTTATACGTTATACGTTATACGTTATACGTTATACGTTATACGTTATACGTTATACGTTATACGTTATACGTTATACGTTATACGTTATACGTTATACGTTATACGTTATACGTTATACGTTATACGCTGTACGTTATAAGTTATATGTTATACGTTATACGTTACCCGTTGTACGTTGTACGTTATACGTGGTACATTATACGTTGTACGTTGTACGTTATACGTTGTACGTTATACGTTGTACGTTACACCTTGTACGTTATACGTTGTATGTTATACGTTATACGCTGTACGTTATACGTTACACGTTGTACGTTGTACGTTATACGTTATACGTTACACGTTATACGTTATACGTTATACGTTATACGCTGTACGTTATACGCTGTACGTTATAAGTTATATGTTATACGTTATACGTTACCCGTTGTACGTTGTACGTTATACGTTGTACATTATACGTTGTACGTTGTACGTTATACGTTGTACGTTATACGTTGTACGTTATACGTTGTACGTTATACGTTGTATGTTATACGTTATACGCTGTACGTTATACGTTACACGTTGTACGTTGTACGTTATACGTTATACGTTACACGTTATACGTTATACGTTATACGTTATACGCTGTACGTTATACGCTGTACGTTATACGCTGTACGTTATACGTTATACGTTATACGCTGTACGTTATACGCTGTACGTTATACGCTGTACGTTATACGTTGTACGTTATACGTTATAAGTTATACGCTGTACGTTATACGTTATACGTTACACGTTGTACGTTATACGTTATACGTTATACGTTATACGTTATACGATATACGTTATACGTTATACGTTACACGTTGTACGTTGTACGTTATACGTTGTACGTTATACGTTGTACGTTGTACATTATACGTTGTACGTTATACGTTGTACGTTATACGTTGTACGTAATACGTTGTACGTTATACGTTATACGTTATACGTTATAGGTTGTACGTTATATGTTGTACGTTATATGTTATACGTTACACGTTGTACGATGTACGTTATACGTTATACGTTATACATTATACGTTATACGTTATACGTTATACGTTATACGTTATACGTTATACGTTATACGTTATACGTTATACGTTATACGTTATACGTTATACGTTATACGTTATACGTTATACGTTATACGTTATACGTTATACGCTGTACGTTATAAGTTATATGTTATACGTTATACGTTACCCGTTGTACGTTGTACGTTATACGTGGTACATTATACGTTGTACGTTGTACGTTATACGTTGTACGTTATACGTTGTACGTTATACCTTGTACGTTATACGTTGTATGTTATACGTTATACGGTGTACGTTATACGTTACACGTTGTACGTTGTACGTTATACGTTATACGTTACACGTTATACGTTATACGTTATACGTTATACGCTGTACGTTATAAGTTATATGTTATACGTTATACGTTACCCGTTGTACGTTGTACGTTATACGTTGTACATTATACGTTGTACGTTGTACGTTATACGTTGTACGTTATACGTTGTACGTTATACGTTGTACGTTATACGTTGTATGTTATACGTTATACGCTGTACGTTATACGTTACACGTTGTACGTTGTACGTTATACGTTATACGTTACACGTTATACGTTATACGTTATACGTTATACGCTGTACGTTATACGCTGTACGTTATACGCTGTACGTTATACGTTATACGTTATACGTTACATGTTGTACGTTGTACGTTGAACGTTATACGTTGTACGTTATACGTTATACGCTGTACGTTATACGTTATACGTTATACGTTATACGTTATACGATATACGTTATACGTTATACGTTACACGTTGTATGTTATACGTTATGCGCTGTACGTTATACGTTACACGTTGTACGTTGTACGTTATACGTTATACGTTGTACGTTATACGTTGTACGTTGTACGTTATACGTTGTACGTTATACGCTGTACGTTATACGCGGTACGTTATACGCGGTACGTTATACGTTATACGTCATACGTTACATGTTGTACGTTGTACGTTGAACGTTATACGTTGTACGTTATACGTTATACGCTGTACGTTATACGTTATACGTTATATGTTATACGTTATACGTTATACGTTATACGTTATACGTTATACGATATACGTTATACGTTATACGTTATACGTTATACGTTATACGCTGTACGTTATACGCTGTACGTTATACGCTGTACGTTATACGTTGTACGTTATACGTTATACGTTATACGCTGTACGTTATACGTTATACGTTACACGTTGTACGTTATACGTTATACGTTATACGTTATACGTTATACGATATACGTTATACGTTATACGTTACACGTTGTACGTTGTACGTTATACGTTGTACGTTATACGTTGTACGTTGTACGTTATACGTTGTACGTTATACGTTGTACGTTATACGTTGTACGTAATACGTTGTACGTTATACGTTATACGTTATACGTTATACGTTATACGTTGTACGTTATATTTTGTACGTTATATGTTATACGTTACACGTTGTACGATGTACGTTATACGTTATACGTTATACATTATAGGTTATACGTTATACGTTATACGTTATACGTTATACGTTATACGTTATACGTTATACGTTATACGTTATACGTTATACGTTATACGTTATACGTTATACGTTATACGTTATACGTTATACGTTATACGTTATACGTTATACGTTATACGTTATACGTTATACGTTATACGTTATACGTTATACGTTATACGTTATACGTTATACGGTATACGGTATACGGTATACGTTATACGTTGTACGTTATACCTTATACGTTATTCGCTGTACGTTATACGCTGTACGTTATACGTTATACGTTACACGATATACGTTATACGTTATACGTTATACGCTGTACGTTATACGCTGTACGTTATACGCTGTACGTTATACGTTATACGTTATACGATATACGTTATACGTTATACGTTATACGTTATACGTTATACGCTGTACGTTATACGCTGTACGTTATACGCTGTACGTTATACGTTATACGTTATACGTTATACGTTATACGATATACGTTATACGTTATACGTTATACGTTATACGTTATACGCTGTACGTTATACGGTGTACGTTATACGCTGTACGTTATACGTTGTACGTTATACGTTATACGTTATACGTTATACGCTGTACGTTATACGTTGTACGTTATACGTTGTACGTTATACGTTGTACGTTGTACGTTATACGTTGTACGTTATACGTTGTACGTTATACGTTGTACGTTATACGTTGTACGTTATACGTTATACGTTATACGTTATACGTTATACGTTGTACGTTATATGTTGTACGTTATATGTTATACGTTACACGTTGTACGATGTACGTTATACGTTATACGTTATACATTATACGTTATACGTTATACGTTATACGTTATACGTTATACGTTATACGTTATACGTTATACGTTATACGTTATACGTTATACGTTATACGTTATACGTTATACGTTATACGTTATACGCTGTACGTTATACGTTATAGGTTATATGTTATACGTAATACGTTATACGTTATACGTTATACGTTATACGTTATACGTTATACGTTATACGTTATACGTTATACGTTATACGTTATACGATATACGTTATACGTTATACGTTATACGTTTTACGTTATACGTTATACGTTATACGTTATACGCTGTACGTTATACGCTGTACGTTATAAGTTATATGTTATACGTTATACGTTACCCGTTGTACGTTGTACGTTATACGTTGTACATTATACGTTGTACGTTGTACGTTATACGTTGTACGTTATACGTTGTACGTTATACGTTGTACGTTATACGTTGTATGTTATACGTTATACGCTGTACGTTATACGTTATACGTTATATGTTATACGTTATACGTTATACGTTATACGTTATACGTTATACGTTATACGTTATACGATATACGTTATACGTTATACGTTATTCGTTATACGTTATACGTTATACGTTATACGCTGTACGTTATACGCTGTACGTTATACGCTGTACGTTATACGCTGTACGTTATACGTTGTACGTTTTACGTTATACGTTATACGTTATACGCTGTACGTTATACGCTGTACGTTATAAGTTATATGTTATACGTTATACGTTACCCGTTGTACGTTGTACGTTATACGTGGTACATTATACGTTGTACGTTGTACGTTATACGTTGTACGTTATACGTTGTACGTTATACGTTGTACGTTATACGTTGTATGTTATACGTTATACGCTGTACGTTATACGTTACACGTTGTACGTTGTACGTTATACGTTATACGTTACACGTTATACGTTATACGTTATACGTTATACGCTGTACGTTATACGCTGTACGTTATAAGTTATATGTTATACGTTATACGTTACCCGTTGTACGTTGTACGTTATACGTTGTACATTATACGTTGTACGTTGTACGTTATACGTTGTACGTTATACGTTGTACGTTACCCGTTGTACGTTGTACGTTATACGTTACACGTTATACGTTATACGTTATACGCTGTACGTTTTACGCTGTACGTTATACGCTGTACGTTATAAGTTATATGTTATACGTTATACGTTACCCGTTGTACGTTGTACGTTATACGTTGTACATTATACGTTGTACGTTGTACGTTATACGTTGTACGTTATACGTTGTACGTTATACGTTGTACGTTATACGTTGTATGTTATACGTTATACGCTGTACGTTATACGTTACACGTTGTACGTTGTACGTTATACGTTATACGTTACACGTTATACGTTATACGTTATACGTTATACGCTGTACGTTATACGCTGTACGTTATACGCTGTACGTTATACGTTATACGTTATACGTTATACGCTGTACGTTATACGCTGTACGTTATACGCTGTACGTTATACGTTGTACGTTATACGTTATAAGTTATACGCTGTACGTTATACGTTATACGTTACACGTTGTACGTTATACGTTATACGTTATACGTTATACGTTATACGATATACGTTATACGTTATACGTTACACGTTGTACGTTGTACGTTATACGTTGTACGTTATACGTTGTACGTTGTACATTATACGTTGTACGTTATACGTTGTACGTTATACGTTGTACGTAATACGTTGTACGTTATACGTTATACGTTATACGTTATAGGTTGTACGTTATATGTTGTACGTTATATGTTATACGTTACACGTTGTACGATGTACGTTATACGTTATACGTTATACATTATACGTTATACGTTATACGTTATACGTTATACGTTATACGTTATACGTTATACGTTATACGTTATACGTTATACGTTATACGTTATACGTTATACGTTATACGTTATACGTTATACGTTATACGTTATACGCTGTACGTTATAAGTTATATGTTATACGTTATACGTTACCCGTTGTACGTTGTACGTTATACGTGGTACATTATACGTTGTACGTTGTACGTTATACGTTGTACGTTATACGTTGTACGTTATACCTTGTACGTTATACGTTGTATGTTATACGTTATACGGTGTACGTTATACGTTACACGTTGTACGTTGTACGTTATACGTTATACGTTACACGTTATACGTTATACGTTATACGTTATACGCTGTACGTTATAAGTTATATGTTATACGTTATACGTTACCCGTTGTACGTTGTACGTTATACGTTGTACATTATACGTTGTACGTTGTACGTTATACGTTGTACGTTATACGTTGTACGTTATACGTTGTACGTTATACGTTGTATGTTATACGTTATACGCTGTACGTTATACGTTACACGTTGTACGTTGTACGTTATACGTTATACGTTACACGTTATACGTTATACGTTATACGTTATACGCTGTACGTTATACGCTGTACGTTATACGCTGTACGTTATACGTTATACGTTATACGTTACATGTTGTACGTTGTACGTTGAACGTTATACGTTGTACGTTATACGTTATACGCTGTACGTTATACGTTATACGTTATACGTTATACGTTATACGATATACGTTATACGTTATACGTTACACGTTGTATGTTATACGTTATACGCTGTACGTTATACGTTACACGTTGTACGTTGTACGTTATACGTTATACGTTGTACGTTATACGTTGTACGTTGTACGTTATACGTTGTACGTTATACGCTGTACGTTATACGCGGTACGTTATACGCGGTACGTTATACGTTATACGTCATACGTTACATGTTGTACGTTGTACGTTGAACGTTATACGTTGTACGTTATACGTTATACGCTGTACGTTATACGTTATACGTTATATGTTATACGTTATACGTTATACGTTATACGTTATACGTTATACGATATACGTTATACGTTATACGTTATACGTTATACGTTATACGCTGTACGTTATACGCTGTACGTTATACGCTGTACGTTATACGTTGTACGTTATACGTTATACGTTATACGCTGTACGTTATACGTTATACGTTACACGTTGTACGTTATACGTTATACGTTATACGTTATACGTTATACGATATACGTTATACGTTATACGTTACACGTTGTACGTTGTACGTTATACGTTGTACGTTATACGTTGTACGTTGTACGTTATACGTTGTACGTTATACGTTGTACGTTATACGTTGTACGTAATACGTTGTACGTTATACGTTATACGTTATACGTTATACGTTATACGTTGTACGTTATATTTTGTACGTTATATGTTATACGTTACACGTTGTACGATGTACGTTATACGTTATACGTTATACATTATAGGTTATACGTTATACGTTATACGTTATACGTTATACGTTATACGTTATACGTTATACGTTATACGTTATACGTTATACGTTATACGTTATACGTTATACGTTATACGTTATACGTTATACGTTATACGTTATACGTTATACGTTATACGTTATACGTTATACGTTATACGTTATACGTTATACGTTATACGTTATACGTTATACGGTATACCGTATACCGTATACGTTATACGTTGTACGTTATACCTTATACGTTATTCGCTGTACGTTATACGCTGTACGTTATACGTTATACGTTACACGATATACGTTATACGTTATACGTTATACGCTGTACGTTATACGCTGTACGTTATACGCTGTACGTTATACGTTATACGTTATACGATATACGTTATACGTTATACGTTATACGTTATACGTTATACGCTGTACGTTATACGCTGTACGTTATACGCTGTACGTTATACGTTATACGTTATACGTTATACGTTATACGATATACGTTATACGTTATACGTTATACGTTATACGTTATACGCTGTACGTTATACGGTGTACGTTATACGCTGTACGTTATACGTTGTACGTTATACGTTATACGTTATACGTTATACGCTGTACGTTATACGTTGTACGTTATACGTTGTACGTTATACGTTGTACGTTGTACGTTATACGTTGTACGTTATACGTTGTACGTTATACGTTGTACGTTATACGTTGTACGTTATACGTTATACGTTATACGTTATACGTTATACGTTGTACGTTATATGTTGTACGTTATATGTTATACGTTACACGTTGTACGATGTACGTTATACGTTATACGTTATACATTATACGTTATACGTTATACGTTATACGTTATACGTTATACGTTATACGTTATACGTTATACGTTATACGTTATACGTTATACGTTATACGTTATACGTTATACGTTATACGTTATACGCTGTACGTTATACGTTATAGGTTATATGTTATACGTAATACGTTATACGTTATACGTTATACGTTATACGTTATACGTTATACGTTATACGTTATACGTTATACGTTATACGTTATACGATATACGTTATACGTTATACGTTATACGTTTTACGTTATACGTTATACGTTATACGTTATACGCTGTACGTTATACGCTGTACGTTATAAGTTATATGTTATACGTTATACGTTACCCGTTGTACGTTGTACGTTATACGTTGTACATTATACGTTGTACGTTGTACGTTATACGTTGTACGTTATACGTTGTACGTTATACGTTGTACGTTATACGTTGTATGTTATACGTTATACGCTGTACGTTATACGTTATACGTTATATGTTATACGTTATACGTTATACGTTATACGTTATACGTTATACGTTATACGTTATACGATATACGTTATACGTTATACGTTATTCGTTATACGTTATACGTTATACGTTATACGCTGTACGTTATACGCTGTACGTTATACGCTGTACGTTATACGCTGTACGTTATACGTTGTACGTTTTACGTTATACGTTATACGTTATACGCTGTACGTTATACGGTATACGGTATACGTTATACGTTGTACGTTATACCTTATACGTTATTCGCTGTACGTTATACGCTGTACGTTATACGTTATACGTTACACGATATACGTTATACGTTATACGTTATACGCTGTACGTTATACGCTGTACGTTATACGCTGTACGTTATACGTTATACGTTATACGATATACGTTATACGTTATACGTTATACGTTATACGTTATACGCTGTACGTTATACGCTGTACGTTATACGCTGTACGTTATACGTTATACGTTATACGTTATACGTTATACGATATACGTTATACGTTATACGTTATACGTTATACGTTATACGCTGTACGTTATACGGTGTACGTTATACGCTGTACGTTATACGTTGTACGTTACCCGTTGTACGTTGTACGTTATACGTTACACGTTATACGTTATACGTTATACGCTGTACGTTTTACGCTGTACGTTATACGTTATACGTTATATGTTATACGTTATACGTTATACGTTATACGTTATACGTTATACGATACACGTTATACGTTATACGATATACGTTATACGTTATACGCTGTACGTTATACGCTGTACGTTATACGCTGTACGTTATACGCTGTACGTTATACGTTGTACGTTATACGTTATACGTTACACGTTGTACGTTGTACGTTATACGTTATACGTTACACGTTATACGTTATACGTTATACGTTATACGTTATACGTTATACGTTATACGCTGTACGTTATACGCTGTACGTTATACGCTGTACGTTATACGTTATACGTTATACGTTACATGTTGTACGTTGTACGTTGAACGTTATACGTTGTACGTTATACGTTATACGCTGTACGTTATACGTTATACGTTATATGTTATACGTTATACGTTATACGTTATACGTTATACGTTATACGATATACGTTATACGTTATACGTTATACGTTATACGTTATACGCTGTACGTTATACGCTGTACGTTATACGCTGTACGTTATACGTTGTACGTTATACGTTATACGTTATACGTTATACGTTATACGTTATACGTTATACGTTATACGTTATACGTTATACGTTATACGTTATACGTTATACGTTATACGTTATACGTTATACGTTATACGTTATACGTTATACGTTATACGTTATACGGTATACGGTATACGTTATACGTTGTACGTTATACCTTATACGTTATTCGCTGTACGTTATACGCTGTACGTTATACGTTATACGTTACACGTTATACGTTATACGTTATACGTTATACGTTATACGCTGTACGTTATACGCTGTACATTATACGCTGTACGTTATACGTTATACGTTGTACGTTACACGTTGTACGTTGTACGTTATACGTTGTATGTTATACGTTATACGCTGTACGTTATACGTTATACGTTATATGTTATACGTTATACGTTATACGTTATACGTTATACGATATACGTTATACGTTATACGTTATACGTTATACGTTATACGCTGTACGTTATACGCCGTACGTTATACGCTGTACGTTATACGTTGTACGTTATACGTTGTACGTTTTACGTTATACGTTATACGTTATACGCAGTACGTTATACGCTGTACGTTATAAGTTATATGTTATACGTTATACGTTACCCGTTGTACGTTGTACGTTATACGTTACACGTTATACGTTATACGTTATACGCTGTACGTTTTACGCTGTACGTTATACGTTATACGTTATATGTTATACGTTATACGTTATACGTTATACGTTATACGTTATACGATACACGTTATACGTTATACGATATACGTTATACGTTATACGCTGTACGTTATACGCTGTACGTTATACGCTGTACGTTATACGCTGTACGTTATACGTTGTACGTTATACGTTATACGTTGTACGTTATACGTTGTACGTTATACGTTGTACGTTACCCGTTGTACGTTGTACGTTATACGTTACACGTTATACGTTATACGTTATACGCTGTACGTTTTACGCTGTACGTTATACGTTATACGTTATATGTTATACGTTATACGTTATACGTTATACGTTATACGTTATACGTTATACGATACACGTTATACGTTATACGATATACGTTATACGTTATACGCTGTACGTTATACGCTGTACGTTATACGCTGTACGTTATACGCTGTACGTTATACGTTGTACGTTATACGTTATACGTTACACGTTGTACGTTGTACGTTATACGTTATACGTTACACGTTATACGTTATACGTTATACGTTATACGTTATACGTTATACGTTATACGCTGTACGTTATACGCTGTACGTTATACGCTGTACGTTATACGTTATACGTTATACGTTACATGTTGTACGTTGTACGTTGAACGTTATACGTTGTACGCTGTACGTTATACGTTATACGTTATATGTTATACGTTATACGTTATACGTTATACGTTATACGTTATACGATATACGTTATACGTTATACGTTATACGTTATACGTTATACGCTGTACGTTATACGCTGTACGTTATACGCTGTACGTTATACGTTGTACGTTATACGTTATACGTTATACGTTATACGTTATACGTTATACGTTATACGTTATACGTTATACGTTATACGTTATACGTTATACGTTATACGTTATACGTTATACGTTATACGTTATACGTTATACGTTATACGTTATACGTTATACGTTATACGTTATACGTTATACGTTATACGTTATACGTTATACGTTATACGTTATACGTTATACGTTATACGGTATACGGTATACGTTATACGTTGTACGTTATACCTTATACGTTATTCGCTGTACGTTATACGCTGTACGTTATACGTTATACGTTACACGTTATACGTTATACGTTATACGTTATACGTTATACGCTGTACGTTATACGCTGTACATTATACGCTGTACGTTATACGTTATACGTTGTACGTTACACGTTGTACGTTGTACGTTATACGTTGTATGTTATACGTTATACGCTGTACGTTATACGTTATACGTTATATGTTATACGTTATACGTTATACGTTATACGTTATACGTTATACGTTATACGTTATACGATATACGTTATACGTTATACGTTATACGTTATACGTTATACGTTATACGTTATACGTTATACGTTATACGTTATACGTTATACGTTATACGTTATACGCTGTACGTTATACGCTGTACGTTATACGCTGTACGTTATACGCTGTACGTTATACGTTGTACGTTTTACGTTATACGTTATACGTTATACGCAGTACGTTATACGCTGTACGTTATAAGTTATATGTTATACGTTATACGTTACCCGTTGTACGTTGTACGTTATACGTTACACGTTATACGTTATACGTTATACGCTGTACGTTTTACGCTGTACGTTATACGTTATACGTTATATGTTATACGTTATACGTTATACGTTATACGTTATACGTTATACGTTATACGATACACGTTATACGTTATACGATATACGTTATACGTTATACGCTGTACGTTATACGCTGTACGTTATACGCTGTACGTTATACGCTGTACGTTATACGTTGTACGTTATACGTTATACGTTACACGTTGTACGTTGTACGTTATACGTTATACGTTACACGTTATACGTTATACGTTATACGTTATACGCTGTACGTTATACGCTGTACGTTATACGCGGTACGTTATACGTTATACGTTATACGTTACATGTTGTACGTTGTACGTTGAACGTTATACGTTGTACGTTATACGTTATACGCTGTACGTTATACGTTATACGTTATATGTTATACGTTATACGTTATACGTTATACGTTATACGTTATACGATATACGTTATACGTTATACGTTATACGTTATACGTTATACGCTGTACGTTATACGCCGTACGTTATACGCTGTACGTTATACGTTGTACGTTATACGTTATACGTTATACGCTGTACGTTATACGTTATACGTTATACGTTATACGTTATACGTTATACGATATACGTTATACGTTATGCGTTACACGTTGTACGTTGTACGTTATACGTTGTACGTTATACGTTGTACGTTGTACGTTATACGTTGTACGTTATACGTTGTACGTTATACGTTGTCCGTAATACGTTGTACGTTATACGTTATACGTTATACGTTATACGTTATACGTTATACGTTATACGTTATACGCTGTACGTTATACGCTGTACGTTATACGCTGTACGTTATACGCTGTACGTTATACGTTGTACGTTTTACGTTATACGTTATACGTTATACGCTGTACGTTATACGCTGTACGTTATAAGTTATATGTTATACGTTATACGTTACCCGTTGTACGTTGTACGTTATACGTTACACGTTATACGTTATACGTTATACGTTATACGCTGTACGTTTTACGCTGTACGTTATACGTTATACGTTATATGTTATACGTTATACGTTATACGTTATACGTTATACGTTATACGATACACGTTATACGTTATACGATATACGTTATACGCTGTACGTTATACGCTGTACGTTATACGCTGTACGTTATACGTTGTACGTTATACGTTATACGTTATACGCTGTACGTTATACGTTATACGTTACACGTTGTACGTTATACGTTATACGTTATACGTTATACGTTATACGTTATACGATATACGTTATACGTTATACGTTACACGTTGTACGTTGTACGTTATACGTTGTACGTTATACGTTATACGTTATACGATATACGTTATACGTTATACGTTACACGTTGTACGTTGTACGTTATACGTTGTACGTTATACGTTGTACGTTGTACGTTATACGTTGTACGTTATACGTTGTACGTTATACGCTGTACGTTATACGTTGTACGTTATACGTTATACGTTATACGTTATACGGTATACGGTATACGGTATACGTTATACGTTGTACGTTATACCTTATACGTTATTCGCTGTACGTTATACGCTGTACGTTATACGTTATACGTTACACGATATACGTTATACGTTATACGTTATACGCTGTACGTTATACGCTGTACGTTATACGCTGTACGTTATACGCTGTACGTTATACGTTATACGTTATACGATATACGTTATACGTTATACGTTATACGTTATACGTTATACGCTGTACGTTATACGGTGTACGTTATACGCTGTACGTTATACGTTGTACGTTATACGTTATACGTTATACGCTGTACGTTATACGTTGTACGTTATACGTTGTACGTTATACGTTGTACGTTGTACGTTATACGTTGTACGTTATACGTTGTACGTTATACGTTGTACGTTATACGTTATACGTTATACGTTATACGTTGTACGTTATACGTTGTACGTTATATGTTGTACGTTATATGTTATACGTTACACGTTGTACGATGTACGTTATACGTTATACGTTATACATTATACGTTATACGTTATACGTTATACGTTATACGTTATACGTTATACGTTATACGTTATACGATATACGTTATACGTTATACGTTATACGTTTTACGTTATACGTTATACGTTATACGTTATACGCTGTACGTTATACGCTGTACGTTATAAGTTATATGTTATACGTTATACGTTACCCGTTGTACGTTATACGATATACGTTATACGTTATACGTTACACGTTGTACGTTGTACGTTATACGTTGTACGTTATACGTTATACGTTATACGATATACGTTATACGTTATACGTTACACGTTGTACGTTGTACGTTATACGTTGTACGTTATACGTTGTACGTTGTACGTTATACGTTGTACGTTATACGTTGTACGCTATACGTTGTACGTAATACGTTGTACGTTATACGTTATACGTTATACGTTATACGTTGTACGTTATATGTTGTACGTTATATGTTATACGTTACACGTTGTACGATGTACGTTATACGTTATACGTTATACATTATACGTTATACGTTATACGTTATACGTTATACGTTATACGTTATACGTTATACGTTATACGTTATACGTTATACGTTATACGTTATACGTTATACGTTATACGTTATACGTTATACGTTATACGTTATACGTTATACGTTATACGTTATACGTTATACGTTATACGTTATACGTTATACGTTATACGTTATACGTTATACGTTATACGTTATACGTTATACGTTATACGTTATACGTTATACGTTATACGTTATACGTTATACGTTATACGTTGTACGTTATACGTTATACGTTATACGGTATACGGTATACGGTATACGTTATACGTTGTACGTTATACCTTATACGTTATTCGCTGTACGTTATACGCTGTACGTTATACGTTATACGTTACACGATATACGTTATACGTTATACGTTATACGCTGTACGTTATACGCTGTACGTTATACGCTGTACGTTATACGTTATACGTTATACGATATACGTTATACGTTATACGTTATACGTTATACGTTATACGTTATACGATATACGTTATACGTTATACGTTACACGTTGTACGTTGTACGTTATACGTTGTACGTTATACGTTGTACGTTATACGTTGTACGTTATACGTTGTACGTTATACATTATACGTTATACGTAATACGTTGTACGTTATATGTTGCACGTTATATGTTATACGTTACACGTTGTACGTTATACGTTATACGTTATACGTTATACGCTGTACGTTATACGCTGTACGTTATACGCTGTACGTTATACGTTGTACGTTATACGTTATACGTTATACGTAATACGTTGTACGTTATATGTTGTACGTTATATGTTATACGTTACACGTTGTACGATGTAGGTTATACGTTATACGTTATACGTTATACGTTATACGTTATACGTTATACGTTATACGGTATACGGTATACGGTATACGTTATACGTTGTACGTTATACCTTATACGTTATTCGCTGTACGTTATACGCTGTACGTTATACGTTATACGTTACACGATATACGTTATACGTTATACGTTATACGCTGTACGTTATACGCTGTACGTTATACGCTGTACGTTATACGTTATACGTTATACGATATACGTTATACGTTATACGTTATACGTTATACGTTATACGTTATACGTTATACGATATACGTTATACGTTATACGTTACACGTTGTACGTTGTACGTTATACGTTGTACGTTATACGTTGTACGTTATACGTTGTACGTTATACGTTGTACGTTATACATTATACGTTATACGTAATACGTTGTACGTTATATGTTGTACGTTATATGTTATACGTTATACGTTATACGTTATACGTTATACGTTATACGTTATACGCTGTACGTTATACGCTGTACGTTATACGCTGTACGTTATACGTTGTACGTTATACGTTATACGTTATACGTAATACGTTGTACGTTATATGTTGTACGTTATATGTTATACGTTACACGTTGTACGATGTACGTTATACGTTATACGTTATACGTTATACGTTATACGTTATACGTTATACGTTATACGTTATACGTTATACGATATACGATATACGTTATACGTTATACGTTACACGTTGTACGTTGTACGTTATACGTTATACGCTGTACGTTATACGTTATACGTTACACGATGTACGTTATACGTTATACGTTATACGTTATACGTTATACGTTATACGATATACGTTATACGTTATACGTTACACGTTGTACGTTGTACGTTATACGTTGTACGTTATACGTTGTACGTTATACGTTGTACGTTATACGTTGTACGTTATACGTTATACGTTATACGTTATACGTTATACGTTATACGTTATACGTTATACGTTATACGTTATACGTTATACGTTATACGTTATACGTTATACGTTATACGTTATACGATATACGATATACGTTATACGTTATACGTTACACGTTGTACGTTGTACGTTATACGTTGTACGTTATACGTTGTACGTTGTACGTTATACGTTGTACGTTATACGTTGTACGTTATACGTTGTACGTAATACGTTGTACGTTATACGTTATACGTTATACGTTATACGGTATACGGTATACGGTATACGTTATACGTTGTACGTTATACCTTATACGTTATACGTTATACGTTACACGTTGTACGTTGTACGTTATACGTTGTACGTTATACGTTGTACGTTATACGTTGTACGTTATACGTTGTACGTTATACATTATACGTTATACGTAATACGTTGTACGTTATATGTTGTACGTTATATGTTATACGTTACACGTTGTACGTTATACGTTATACGTTATACGTTATACGCTGTACGTTATACGCTGTACGTTATACGCTGTACGTTATACGTTGTACGTTATACGTTATACGTTATACGTAATACGTTGTACGTTATATGTTGTACGTTATATGTTATACGTTACACGTTGTACGATGTAGGTTATACGTTATACGTTATACGTTATACGTTATACGTTATACGTTATACGTTATACGGTATACGGTATACGGTATACGTTATACGTTGTACGTTATACCTTATACGTTATTCGCTGTACGTTATACGCTGTACGTTATACGTTATACGTTACACGATATACGTTATACGTTATACGTTATACGCTGTACGTTATACGCTGTACGTTATACGCTGTACGTTATACGTTATACGTTATACGTTATACGTTATACGTTATACGTTATACGTTATACGTTATACGATATACGTTATACGTTATACGTTACACGTTGTACGTTGTACGTTATACGTTGTACGTTATACGTTGTACGTTATACGTTGTACGTTATACGTTGTACGTTATACATTATACGTTATACGTAATACGTTGTACGTTATATGTTGTACGTTATATGTTATACGTTACACGTTGTACGTTATACGTTATACGTTATACGTTATACGCTGTACGTTATACGCTGTACGTTATACGCTGTACGTTATACGTTGTACGTTATACGTTATACGTTATACGTAATACGTTGTACGTTATATGTTGTACGTTATATGTTATACGTTACACGTTGTACGATGTAGGTTATACGTTATACGTTATACGTTATACGTTATACGTTATACGTTATACGTTATACGTTATACGTTATACGATATACGATATACGTTATACGTTATACGTTACACGTTGTACGTTGTACGTTATACGTTATACGCTGTACGTTATACGTTATACGTTACACGATGTACGTTATACGTTATACGTTATACGTTATACGTTATACGTTATACGATATACGTTATACGTTATACGTTACACGTTGTACGTTGTACGTTATACGTTGTACGTTATACGTTGTACGTTATACGTTGTACGTTATACGTTGTACGTTATACGTTATACGTTATACGTTATACGTTATACGTTATACGTTATACGTTATACGTTATACGTTATACGTTATACGTTATACGTTATACGTTATACGTTATACGATATACGATATACGTTATACGTTATACGTTACACGTTGTACGTTGTACGTTATACGTTGTACGTTATACGTTGTACGTTGTACGTTATACGTTGTACGTTATACGTTGTACGTTATACGTTGTACGTAATACGTTGTACGTTATACGTTATACGTTATACGTTATACGGTATACGGTATACGGTATACGTTATACGTTGTACGTTATACCTTATACGTTATTCGCTGTACGTTATACGCTGTACGTTATACGTTATACGTTACACGATATACGTTATACGTTATACGTTATACGCTGTACGTTATACGCTGTACGTTATACGCTGTACGTTATACGCTGTACGTTATACGTTATACGTTATACGATATACGTTATACGTTATACGTTATACGTTATACGTTATACGCTGTACGTTATACGGTGTACGTTATACGCTGTACGTTATACGTTGTACGTTATACGTTATACGTTATACGCTGTACGTTATACGTTGTACGTTATACGTTGTACGTTATACGTTGTACGTTGTACGTTATACGTTGTACGTTATACGTTGTACGTTATACGTTTTACGTTATACGTTATACGTTATACGTTATACGTTGTACGTTATACGTTGTACGTTATATGTTGTACGTTATATGTTATACGTTACACGTTGTACGATGTACGTTATACGTTATACGTTATACATTATACGTTATACGTTATACGTTATACGTTATACGTTATACGTTATACGTTATACGTTATACGATATACGTTATACGTTATACGTTATACGTTTTACGTTATACGTTATACGTTATACGTTATACGCTGTACGTTATACGCTGTACGTTATAAGTTATATGTTATACGTTATACGTTACCCGTTGTACGTTATACGATATACGTTATACGTTATACGTTACACGTTGTACGTTGTACGTTATACGTTGTACGTTATACGTTATACGTTATACGATATACGTTATACGTTATACGTTACACGTTGTACGTTGTACGTTATACGTTGTACGTTATACGTTGTACGTTGTACGTTATACGTTGTACGTTATACGTTGTAGGTTATACGTTGTACGTAATACGTTGTACGTTATACGTTATACGTTATACGTTATACGTTGTACGTTATATGTTGTACGTTATATGTTATACGTTACACGTTGTACGATGTACGTTATACGTTATACGTTATACATTATACGTTATACGTTATACGTTATACGTTATACGTTATACGTTATACGTTATACGTTATACGTTATACGTTATACGTTATACGTTATACGTTATACGTTATACGTTATACGTTATACGTTATACGTTATACGTTATACGTTATACGTTATACGTTATACGTTATACGTTATACGTTATACGTTATACGTTATACGTTATACGTTATACGTTATACGTTATACGTTATACGTTATACGTTATACGTTATACGTTATACGTTATACGTTATACGTTATACGTTATACGTTATACGTTATACGTTATACGTTATACGTTATACGTTATACGTTATACGTTATACGTTATACGGTATACGGTATACGGTATACGTTATACGTTGTACGTTATACCTTATACGTTATTCGCTGTACGTTATACGCTGTACGTTATACGTTATACGTTACACGATATACGTTATACGTTATACGTTATACGCTGTACGTTATACGCTGTACGTTATACGCTGTACGTTATACGTTATACGTTATACGTTATACGTTATACGTTATACGTTATACGTTATACGTTATACGTTATACGTTATACGTTATACGTTATACGTTACACGTTGTACGTTGTACGTTATACGTTGTACGTTATACGTTGTACGTTATACGTTGTACGTTATACGTTGTACGTTATACATTATACGTTATACGTAATACGTTGTACGTTATATGTTGTACGTTATATGTTATACGTTACACGTTGTACGTTATACGTTATACGTTATACGTTATACGCTGTACGTTATACGCTGTACGTTATACGCTGTACGTTATACGTTGTACGTTATACGTTATACGTTATACGTAATACGTTGTACGTTATATGTTGTACGTTATATGTTATACGTTACACGTTGTACGATGTAGGTTATACGTTATACGTTATACGTTATACGTTATACGTTATACGTTATACGTTATACGGTATACGGTATACGGTATACGTTATACGTTGTACGTTATACCTTATACGTTATTCGCTGTACGTTATACGCTGTACGTTATACGTTATACGTTACACGATATACGTTATACGTTATACGTTATACGCTGTACGTTATACGCTGTACGTTATACGCTGTACGTTATACGTTATACGTTATACGATATACGTTATACGTTATACGTTATACGTTATACGTTATACGTTATACGTTATACGATATACGTTATACGTTATACGTTACACGTTGTACGTTGTACGTTATACGTTGTACGTTATACGTTGTACGTTATACGTTGTACGTTATACGTTGTACGTTATACATTATACGTTATACGTAATACGTTGTACGTTATATGTTGTACGTTATATGTTATACGTTACACGTTGTACGTTATACGTTATACGTTATACGTTATACGCTGTACGTTATACGCTGTACGTTATACGCTGTACGTTATACGTTGTACGTTATACGTTATACGTTATACGTAATACGTTGTACGTTATATGTTGTACGTTATATGTTATACGTTACACGTTGTACGATGTAGGTTATACGTTATACGTTATACATTATACGTTATACGTTATACGTTATACGTTATACGTTATACGTTATACGTTATACGTTATACGTTATACGTTATACGTTATACGTTATACGTTATACGTTATACGTTATACGTTATACGTTATACGTTATACGTTATACGTTTTACGTTATACGTTATACGTTATACGTTATACGTTATACGTTATACGTTATACGTTATACGTTATACGTTATACGTTATACGTTATACGTTATACGTTATACGTTATACGTTATACGTTATACGTTATACGGTATACGGTATACGGTATACGTTATACGTTGTACGTTATACCTTATACGTTATTCGCTGTACGTTATACGCTGTACGTTATACGTTATACGTTACACGATATACGTTATACGTTATACGTTATACGCTGTACGTTATACGCTGTACGTTATACGCTGTACGTTATACGTTATACGTTATACGATATACGTTATACGTTATACGTTATACGTTATACGTTATACGTTATACGATATACGTTATACGTTATACGTTACACGTTGTACGTTGTACGTTATACGTTGTACGTTATACGTTGTACGTTATACGTTGTACGTTATACGTTGTACGTTATACATTATACGTTATACGTAATACGTTGTACGTTATATGTTGTACGTTATATGTTATACGTTACACGTTGTACGTTATACGTTATACGTTATACGTTATACGCTGTACGTTATACGCTGTACGTTATACGCTGTACGTTATACGTTGTACGTTATACGTTATACGTTATACGTAATACGTTGTACGTTATATGTTGTACGTTATATGTTATACGTTACACGTTGTACGATGTAGGTTATACGTTATACGTTATACGTTATACGTTATACGTTATACGTTATACGTTATACGGTATACGGTATACGGTATACGTTATACGTTGTACGTTATACCTTATACGTTATTCGCTGTACGTTATACGCTGTACGTTATACGTTATACGTTACACGATATACGTTATACGTTATACGTTATACGCTGTACGTTATACGCTGTACGTTATACGCTGTACGTTATACGTTATACGTTATACGATATACGTTATACGTTATACGTTATACGTTATACGTTATACGTTATACGTTATACGATATACGTTATACGTTATACGTTACACGTTGTACGTTGTACGTTATACGTTGTACGTTATACGTTGTACGTTATACGTTGTACGTTATACGTTGTACGTTATACATTATACGTTATACGTAATACGTTGTACGTTATATGTTGTACGTTATATGTTATACGTTACACGTTGTACGTTATACGTTATACGTTATACGTTATACGCTGTACGTTATACGCTGTACGTTATACGTTGTACGTTATACGTTATACGTTATACGCTGTACGTTATACGTTGTACGTTATACGTTGTACGTTATACGTTGTACGTTGTACGTTATACGTTGTACGTTATACGTTGTACGTTATACGTTGTACGTTATACGTTATACGTTATACGTTATACGTTGTACGTTATACGTTGTACGTTATATGTTGTACGTTATATGTTATACGTTACACGTTGTACGATGTACGTTATACGTTATACGTTATACATTATACGTTATACGTTATACGTTATACGTTATACGTTATACGTTATACGTTATACGTTATACGATATACGTTATACGTTATACGTTATACGTTTTACGTTATACGTTATACGTTATACGTTATACGCTGTACGTTATACGCTGTACGTTATAAGTTATATGTTATACGTTATACGTTACCCGTTGTACGTTATACGTTATACGTTATACGTTATACGTTACACGTTGTACGTTGTACGTTATACGTTGTACGTTATACGTTATACGTTATACGATATACGTTATACGTTATACGTTACACGTTGTACGTTGTACGTTATACGTTGTACGTTATACGTTGTACGTTGTACGTTATACGTTGTACGTTATACGTTGTACGTTATACGTTGTACGTAATACGTTGTACGTTATACGTTATACGTTATACGTTATACGTTGTACGTTATATGTTGTACGTTATATGTTATACGTTACACGTTGTACGATGTACGTTATACGTTATACGTTATACATTATACGTTATACGTTATACGTTATACGTTATACGTTATACGTTATACGTTATACGTTATACGTTATACGTTATACGTTATACGTTATACGTTATACGTTATACGTTATACGTTATACGTTATACGTTATACGTTATACGTTATACGTTATACGTTATACGTTATACGTTATACGTTATACGTTATACGTTATACGTTATACGTTATACGTTATACGTTATACGTTATACGTTATACGTTATACGTTATACGTTATACGTTATACGTTATACGGTATACGGTATACGGTATACGTTATACGTTGTACGTTATACCTTATACGTTATTCGCTGTACGTTATACGCTGTACGTTATACGTTATACGTTACACGATATACGTTATACGTTATACGTTATACGCTGTACGTTATACGCTGTACGTTATACGCTGTACGTTATACGTTATACGTTATACGATATACGTTATACGTTATACGTTATACGTTATACGTTATACGTTATACGATATACGTTATACGTTATACGTTACACGTTGTACGTTGTACGTTATACGTTGTACGTTATACGTTGTACGTTATACGTTGTACGTTATACGTTGTACGTTATACATTATACGTTATACGTAATACGTTGTACGTTATATGTTGTACGTTATATGTTATACGTTACACGTTGTACGTTATACGTTATACGTTATACGTTATACGCTGTACGTTATACGCTGTACGTTATACGCTGTACGTTATACGTTGTACGTTATACGTTATACGTTATACGTAATACGTTGTACGTTATATGTTGTACGTTATATGTTATACGTTACACGTTGTACGATGTAGGTTATACGTTATACGTTATACGTTATACGTTATACGTTATACGTTATACGTTATACGGTATACGGTATACGGTATACGTTATACGTTGTACGTTATACCTTATACGTTATTCGCTGTACGTTATACGCTGTACGTTATACGTTATACGTTACACGTTATACGTTATACGTTATACGTTATACGCTGTACGTTATACGCTGTACGTTATACGCTGTACGTTATACGTTATACGTTATACGATATACGTTATACGTTATACGTTATACGTTATACGTTATACGTTATACGTTATACGATATACGTTATACGTTATACGTTACACGTTGTACGTTGTACGTTATACGTTGTACGTTATACGTTGTACGTTATACGTTGTACGTTATACGTTGTACGTTATACATTATACGTTATACGTAATACGTTGTACGTTATATGTTGTACGTTATATGTTATACGTTACACGTTGTACGTTATACGTTATACGTTATACGTTATACGCTGTACGTTATACGCTGTACGTTATACGCTGTACGTTATACGTTGTACGTTATACGTTATACGTTATACGTAATACGTTGTACGTTATATGTTGTACGTTATATGTTATACGTTACACGTTGTACGATGTAGGTTATACGTTATACGTTATACGTTATACGTTATACGTTATACGTTATACGTTATACGTTATACGTTATACGTTATACGATATACGATATACGTTATACGTTATACGTTACACGTTGTACGTTGTACGTTATACGTTATACGCTGTACGTTATACGTTATACGTTACACGATGTACGTTATACGTTATACGTTATACGTTATACGTTATACGTTATACGATATACGTTATACGTTATACGTTACACGTTGTACGTTGTACGTTATACGTTGTACGTTATACGTTGTACGTTATACGTTGTACGTTATACGTTGTACGTTATACGTTATACGTTATACGTTATACGTTATACGTTATACGTTATACGTTATACGTTATACGTTATACGTTATACGTTATACGTTATACGTTATACGATATACGTTATACGTTATACGGTATACGGTATACGTTATACGTTGTACGTTATACCTTATACGTTATTCGCTGTACGTTATACGCTGTACGTTATACGTTATACGTTACACGTTATACGTTATACGCTGTACGTTATACGTTATACGTTGTACGTTATACCTTATACGTTATTCGCTGTACGTTATACGCTGTACGTTATACGTTATACGTTACACGTTATACGTTATACGTTATACGTTATACGCTGTACGTTATACGCTGTACATTATACGCTGTACGTTATACGTAATACGTTGTACGTTATATGTTGTACGTTATATGTTATACGTTACACGTTGTACGATGTAGGTTATACGTTATACGTTATACGTTATACGTTATACGTTATTTGTTATACGTTATACGTTATACGTTATACGTTATACGTTATACGTTATACGTTATACGTTATACGTTATACGTTATACGTTATACGTTATACGTTATACGTTATACGTTATACGTTATACGTTATACGTTATACGTTATACGTTATACGTTATACGTTATACGTTATACGTTATACGTTATACGTTATACGTTATACGTTATACGTTATACGTTATACGTTATACGTTATACGTTATACGTTATACGTTATACGTTATACGTAATACGTTGTACGTTATATGTTGTACGTTATATGTTATACGTTACACGTTGTACGATGTACGTTATACGTTATACGTTATACGTTATACGTTATACGTTATACGTTATACGTTATACGTTATACGTTATACGTTATACGTTATACGATATACGTTATACGTTATACGTTACACGTTGTACGTTGTACGTTATACGTTGTACGTTATACGTTGTACGTTATACGTTGTACGTTATACGTTATACGTTATACGTTATACGTTGTACGTTATACGTTATACGTTATACGATATACGTTATACGTTATACGTTACACGTTGTACGTTGTACGTTATACGTTGTACGTTATACGTTGTACGTTATACGTTGTACGTTATACGTTATACGTTATACGTTATACGTTATACGATATACGTTATACGTTATACGGTATACGGTATACGTTATACGTTGTACGTTATACCTTATACGTTATTCGCTGTACGTTATACGCTGTACGTTATACGTTATACGTTACACGTTATACGTTATACGCTGTACGTTATACGTTATACGTTATACGTTATACGTTGTACGTTATACCTTATACGTTATTCGCTGTACGTTATACGCTGTACGTTATACGTTATACGTTACACGTTATACGTTATACGCTGTACGTTATACGTTATACGTTGTACGTTATACCTTATACGTTATTCGCTGTACGTTATACGCTGTGCGTTATACGTTATACGTTACACGTTATACGTTATACGTTATACGTTATACGCTGTACGTTATACGCTGTACATTATACGCTGTACGTTATACGTAATACGTTGTACGTTATATGTTGTACGTTATATGTTATACGTTACACGTTGTACGATGTAGGTTATACGTTATACGTTATACGTTATACGTTATACGTTATACGTTATACGTTATACGTTATACGTTATACGATATACGATATACGTTATACGTTATACGTTACACGTTGTACGTTGTACGTTATACGTTATACGCTGTACGTTATACGTTATACGTTACACGATGTACGTTATACGTTATACGTTATACGTTATACGTTATACGTTATACGTTATACGATATACGTTATACGTTATACGTTACACGTTGTACGTTGTACGTTATACGTTGTACGTTATACGTTGTACGTTATACGTTGTACGTTATACGTTATACGTTATACGTTATACGTTATACGTTATACGATATACGTTATACGTTATACGGTATACGGTATACGTTATACGTTGTACGTTATACCTTATACGTTATTCGCTGTACGTTATACGCTGTACGTTATACGTTATACGTTACACGTTATACGTTATACGCTGTACGTTATACGTTATACGTTATACGTTATACGTTGTACGTTATACCTTATACGTTATTCGCTGTACGTTATACGCTGTACGTTATACGTTATACGTTACACGTTATACGTTATACGCTGTACGTTATACGTTATACGTTGTACGTTATACCTTATACGTTATTCGCTGTACGTTATACGCTGTACGTTATACGTTATACGTTACACGTTATACGTTATACGTTATACGTTATACGCTGTACGTTATACGCTGTACATTATACGCTGTACGTTATACGTAATACGTTGTACGTTATATGTTGTACGTTATATGTTATACGTTACACGTTGTACGATGTAGGTTATACGTTATACGTTATACGTTATACGTTATACGTTATACGTTATACGTTATACGTTATACGTTATACGTTATACGTTATACGTTATACGTTATACGTTATACGTTATACGTTATACGTTATACGTTATACGTTATACGTTATACGTTATACGTTATACGTTATACGTTATACGTTATACGTTATACGTTATACGTTATACGTTATACGTTATACGTTATACGTTATACGTTATACGTTATACGTTATACGTTATACGGTATACGGTATACGTTATACGTTGTACGTTATACCTTATACGTTATACCTTATACGTTATTCGCTGTACGTTATACGCTGTACGTTATACGTTATACGTTACACGTTATACGTTATACGTTATACGTTATACGCTGTACGTTATACGCTGTACATTATACGCTGTACGTTATACGTTATACGTTGTACGTTACACGTTGTACGTTGTACGTTATACGTTGTATGTTATACGTTATACGCTGTACGTTATACGTTATACGTTATATGTTATACGTTATACGTTATACGTTATACGTTATACGTTATACGTTATACGTTATACGCTGTACGTTATACGCTGTACGTTATACGCTGTACGTTATACGCTGTACGTTATACGTTGTACGTTTTACGTTATACGTTATACGTTATACGCTGTACGTTATACGCTGTACGTTATAAGTTATATGTTATACGTTATACGTTACACGTTGTACGTTGTACGTTATACGTTACACGTTATACGTTATACGTTATACGCTGTACGTTTTACGCTGTACGTTATACGTTATACGTTATATGTTATACGTTATACGTTATACGTTATACGTTATACGTTATACGTTATACGATACACGTTATACGTTATACGATATACGTTATACGTTATACGCTGTACGTTATACGCTGTACGTTATACGCTGTACGTTATACGCTGTACGTTATACGTTGTACGTTATACGTTATACGTTACACGTTGTACGTTGTACGTTATACGTTATACGTTATACGTTATACGTTATACGTTATACGTTATACGCTGTACGTTATACGCTGTACGTTATACGCTGTACGTTATACGTTATACGTTATACGTTACATGTTGTACGTTGTACGTTGAACGTTATACGTTGTACGTTATACGTTATACGCTGTACGTTATACGTTATACGTTATATGTTATACGTTATACGTTATACGTTATACGTTATACGTTATACGTTATACGATATACGTTATACGTTATACGTTATACGTTATACGTTATACGCTGTACGTTATACGCTGTACGTTATACGCTGTACGTTATACGTTGTACGTTATACGTTATACGTTATACGCTGTACGTTATACGTTATACGTTACACGTTGTACGTTATACGTTATACGTTATACGTTATACGTTATACGATATACGTTATACGTTATACGTTACACGTTGTACGTTGTACGTTATACGTTGTACGTTATACGTTATACGTTATACGATATACGTTATACGTTATACGTTACACGTTGTACGTTGTACGTTATACGTTGTACGTTATACGTTGTACGTTGTACGTTATACGTTGTACGTTATACGTTGTACGTTATACGTTGTACGTAATACGTTGTACGTTATACGTTATACGTTATACGTTATACGGTATACGGTATACGGTATACGTTATACGTTGTACGTTATACCTTATACGTTATTCGCTGTACGTTATACGCTGTACGTTATACGTTATACGTTACACGATATACGTTATACGTTATACGTTATACGCTGTACGTTATACGCTGTACGTTATACGCTGTACGTTATACGCTGTACGTTATACGTTATACGTTATACGATATACGTTATACGTTATACGTTATACGTTATACGTTATACGTTATACGTTATACGTTATACGCTGTACGTTATACGGTGTACGTTATACGCTGTACGTTATACGTTGTACGTTATACGTTATACGTTATACGTTATACGCTGTACGTTATACGTTGTACGTTATACGTTGTACGTTATACGTTGTACGTTGTACGTTATACGTTGTACGTTATACGTTGTACGTTATACGTTGTACGTTATACGTTATACGTTATACGTTATACGTTGTACGTTATACGTTGTACGTTATATGTTGTACGTTATATGTTATACGTTACACGTTGTACGATGTACGTTATACGTTATATGTTATACATTATACGTTATACGTTATACGTTATACGTTATACGTTATACGTTATACGTTATACGTTATACGATATACGTTATACGTTATACGTTATACGTTTTACGTTATACGTTATACGTTATACGTTATACGCTGTACGTTATACGCTGTACGTTATAAGTTATATGTTATACGTTATACGTTACCCGTTGTACGTTGTACGTTATACGTTGTACATTATACGTTGTACGTTGTACGTTATACGTTGTACGTTATACGTTGTACGTTATACGTTGTACGTTATACGTTGTATGTTATACGTTATACGCTGTACGTTATACGTTATACGTTATATGTTATACGTTATACGTTATACGTTATACGTTATACGTTATACGTTATACGTTATACGATATACGTTATACGTTATACGATATACGTTATACGTTATACGTTATACGTTATACGTTATACGTTATACGTTATACGTTATACGCTGTACGTTATACGTTATACGTTATACGTTATACGTTATACGTTATACGTTATACGTTATACGTTATACGTTATACGTTATACGTTATACGTTATACGTTATACGTTATACGTTATACGTTATACGTTATACGTTATACGTTATACGTTATACGTTATACGTTATACGTTATACGTTATACGTTATACGTTATACGTTATACGTTATACGTTATACGTTATACGTTATACGTTATACGTTATACGTTATACGTTATACGTTATACGTTATACGTTATACGTTATACGTTATACGTTATACGTTATACGTTATACGTTATACGTTATACGGTATACGGTATACGGTATACGTTATACGTTGTACGTTATACCTTATACGTTATTCGCTGTACGTTATACGCTGTACGTTATACGTTATACGTTACACGATATACGTTATACGTTATACGTTATACGCTGTACGTTATACGCTGTACGTTATACGCTGTACGTTATACGTTATACGTTATACGATATACGTTATACGTTATACGTTATACGTTATACGTTATACGTTATACGATATACGTTATACGTTATACGTTACACGTTGTACGTTGTACGTTATACGTTGTACGTTATACGTTGTACGTTATACGTTGTACGTTATACGTTGTACGTTATACATTATACGTTATACGTAATACGTTGTACGTTATATGTTGTACGTTATATGTTATACGTTACACGTTGTACGTTATACGTTATACGTTATACGTTATACGCTGTACGTTATACGCTGTACGTTATACGCTGTACGTTATACGTTGTACGTTATACGTTATACGTTATACGTAATACGTTGTACGTTATATGTTGTACGTTATATGTTATACGTTACACGTTGTACGATGTAGGTTATACGTTATACGTTATACGTTATACGTTATACGTTATACGTTATACGTTATACGGTATACGGTATACGGTATACGTTATACGTTGTACGTTATACCTTATACGTTATTCGCTGTACGTTATACGCTGTACGTTATACGTTATACGTTACACGATATACGTTATACGTTATACGTTATACGCTGTACGTTATACGCTGTACGTTACACGCTGTACGTTATACGCTGTACGTTATACGATATACGTTATACGTTATACGTTATACGTTATACGTTATACGTTATACGTTATACGATATACGTTATACGTTATACGTTAAACGTTGTACGTTGTACGTTATACGTTGTACGTTATACGTTGTACGTTATACGTTGTACGTTATACGTTGTACGTTATACATTATACGTTATACGTAATACGTTGTACGTTATATGTTGTACGTTATATGTTATACGTTACACGTTGTACGTTATACGTTATACGTTATACGTTATACGCTGTACGTTATACGCTGTACGTTATACGCTGTACGTTATACGTTGTACGTTATACGTTATACGTTATACGTAATACGTTGTACGTTATATGTTGTACGTTATATGTTATACGTTACACGTTGTACGATGTAGGTTATACGTTATACGTTATACATTATACGTTATACGTTATACGTTATACGTTATACGTTATACGTTATACGTTATACGTTATACGTTATACGTTATACGTTATACGTTATACGTTATACGTTATACGTTATACGTTATACGTTATACGTTATACGTTATACGTTATACGTTATACGTTATACGTTATACGTTATACGTTATACGTTATACGTTATACGTTATACGTTATACGTTATACGTTATACGTTATACGTTATACGTTATACGTTATACGTTATACGGTATACGGTATACGGTATACGTTATACGTTGTACGTTATACCTTATACGTTATTCGCTGTACGTTATACGCTGTACGTTATACGTTATACGTTACACGATATACGTTATACGTTATACGTTATACGCTGTACGTTATACGCTGTACGTTATACGCTGTACGTTATACGTTATACGTTATACGATATACGTTATACGTTATACGTTATACGTTATACGTTATACGTTATACGTTATACGTTATACGTTATACGTTACACGTTGTACGTTGTACGTTATACGTTGTACGTTATACGTTGTACGTTATACGTTGTACGTTATACGTTGTACGTTATACATTATACGTTATACGTAATACGTTGTACGTTATATGTTGTACGTTATATGTTATACGTTACACGTTGTACGTTATACGTTATACGTTATACGTTATACGCTGTACGTTATACGCTGTACGTTATACGCTGTACGTTATACGTTGTACGTTATACGTTATGCGTTATACGTAATACGTTGTACGTTATATGTTGTACGTTATATGTTATACGTTACACGTTGTACGATGTAGGTTATACGTTATACGTTATACGTTATACGTTATACGTTATACGTTATACGTTATACGGTATACGGTATACGGTATACGTTATACGTTGTACGTTATACCTTATACGTTATTCGCTGTACGTTATACGCTGTACGTTATACGTTATACGTTACACGATATACGTTATACGTTATACGTTATACGCTGTACGTTATACGCTGTACGTTATACGCTGTACGTTATACGTTATACGTTATACGATATACGTTATACGTTATACGTTATACGTTATACGTTATACGTTATACGTTATACGTTATACGTTATACGTTATACGTTACACGTTGTACGTTGTACGTTATACGTTGTACGTTATACGTTGTACGTTATACGTTGTACGTTATACGTTGTACGTTATACATTATACGTTATACGTAATACGTTGTACGTTATATGTTGTACGTTATATGTTATACGTTACACGTTGTACGTTATACGTTATACGTTATACGTTATACGCTGTACGTTATACGCTGTACGTTATACGTTGTACGTTATACGTTATACGTTATACGCTGTACGTTATACGTTGTACGTTATACGTTGTACGTTATACGTTGTACGTTGTACGTTATACGTTGTACGTTATACGTTGTACGTTATACGTTGTACGTTATACGTTATACGTTATACGTTATACGTTGTACGTTATACGTTGTACGTTATATGTTGTACGTTATATGTTATACGTTACACGTTGTACGATGTACGTTATACGTTATACGTTATACATTATACGTTATACGTTATACGTTATACGTTATACGTTATACGTTATACGTTATACGTTATACGATATACGTTATACGTTATACGTTATACGTTTTACGTTATACGTTATACGTTATACGTTATACGCTGTACGTTATACGCTGTACGTTATAAGTTATATGTTATACGTTATACGTTACCCGTTGTACGTTATACGATATACGTTATACGTTATACGTTACACGTTGTACGTTGTACGTTATACGTTGTACGTTATACGTTGTACGTTGTACGTTATACGTTATACGTTATACGTTACACGTTGTACGTTGTACGTTATACGTTGTACGTTATACGTTGTACGTTGTACGTTATACGTTGTACGTTATACGTTGTACGTTATACGTTGTACGTAATACGTTGTACGTTATACGTTATACGTTATACGTTATACGTTGTACGTTATATGTTGTACGTTATATGTTATACGTTACACGTTGTACGATGTACGTTATACGTTATACGTTATACATTATACGTTATACGTTATACGTTATACGTTATACGTTATACGTTATACGTTATACGTTATACGTTATACGTTATACGTTATACGTTATACGTTATACGTTATACGTTATACGTTATACGTTATACGTTATACGTTATACGTTATACGTTATACGTTATACGTTATACGTTATACGTTATACGTTATACGTTATACGTTATACGTTATACGTTATACGTTATACGTTATACGTTATACGTTATACGTTATACGTTATACGTTATACGTTATACGGTATACGGTATACGGTATACGTTATACGTTGTACGTTATACCTTATACGTTATTCGCTGTACGTTATACGCTGTACGTTATACGTTATACGTTACACGATATACGTTATACGTTATACGTTATACGCTGTACGTTATACGCTGTACGTTATACGCTGTACGTTATACGTTATACGTTATACGATATACGTTATACGTTATACGTTATACGTTATACGTTATACGTTATACGATATACGTTATACGTTATACGTTACACGTTGTACGTTGTACGTTATACGTTGTACGTTATACGTTGTACGTTATACGTTGTACGTTATACGTTGTACGTTATACATTATACGTTATACGTAATACGTTGTACGTTATATGTTGTACGTTATATGTTATACGTTACACGTTGTACGTTATACGTTATACGTTATACGTTATACGCTGTACGTTATACGCTGTACGTTATACGCTGTACGTTATACGTTGTACGTTATACGTTATACGTTATACGTAATACGTTGTACGTTATATGTTGTACGTTATATGTTATACGTTACACGTTGTACGATGTAGGTTATACGTTATACGTTATACGTTATACGTTATACGTTATACGTTATACGTTATACGGTATACGGTATACGGTATACGTTATACGTTGTACGTTATACCTTATACGTTATTCGCTGTACGTTATACGCTGTACGTTATACGTTATACGTTACACGATATACGTTATACGTTATACGTTATACGCTGTACGTTATACGCTGTACGTTATACGCTGTACGTTATACGTTATACGTTATACGATATACGTTATACGTTATACGTTATACGTTATACGTTATACGTTATACGTTATACGATATACGTTATACGTTATACGTTACACGTTGTACGTTGTACGTTATACGTTGTACGTTATACGTTGTACGTTATACGTTGTACGTTATACGTTGTACGTTATACATTATACGTTATACGTAATACGTTGTACGTTATATGTTGTACGTTATATGTTATACGTTACACGTTGTACGTTATACGTTATACGTTATACGTTATACGCTGTACGTTATACGCTGTACGTTATACGCTGTACGTTATACGTTGTACGTTATACGTTATACGTTATACGTAATACGTTGTACGTTATATGTTGTACGTTATATGTTATACGTTACACGTTGTACGATGTAGGTTATACGTTATACGTTATACGTTATACGTTATACGTTATACGTTATACGTTATACGTTATACGTTATACGTTATACGATATACGATATACGTTATACGTTATACGTTACACGTTGTACGTTGTACGTTATACGTTATACGCTGTACGTTATACGTTATACGTTACACGATGTACGTTATACGTTATACGTTATACGTTATACGTTATACGTTATACGATATACGTTATACGTTATACGTTACACGTTGTACGTTGTACGTTATACGTTGTACGTTATACGTTGTACGTTATACGTTGTACGTTATACGTTGTACGTTATACGTTATACGTTATACGTTATACGTTATACGTTATACGTTATACGTTATACGTTATACGTTATACGTTATACGTTATACGTTATACGTTATACGATATACGTTATACGTTATACGGTATACGGTATACGTTATACGTTGTACGTTATACCTTATACGTTATTCGCTGTACGTTATACGCTGTACGTTATACGTTATACGTTACACGTTATACGTTACACGTTATACGTTATACGCTGTACGTTATACGTTATACGTTGTACGTTATACCTTATACGTTATTCGCTGTACGTTATACGCTGTACGTTATACGTTATACGTTACACGTTATACGTTATACGTTATACGTTATACGCTGTACGTTATACGCTGTACATTATACGCTGTACGTTATACGTAATACGTTGTACGTTATATGTTGTACGTTATATGTTATACGTTACACGTTGTACGATGTAGGTTATACGTTATACGTTATACGTTATACGTTATACGTTATTTGTTATACGTTATACGTTATACGTTATACGTTATACGTTATACGTTATACGTTATACGTTATACGTTATACGTTATACGTTATACGTTATACGTTATACGTTATACGTTATACGTTATACGTTATACGTTATACGTTATACGTTATACGTTATACGTTATACGTTATACGTTATACGTTATACGTTATACGTTATACGTTATACGTTATACGTTATACGTTATACGTTATACGTTATACGTTATACGTAATACGTTGTACGTTATATGTTGTACGTTATATGTTATACGTTACACGTTGTACGATGTACGTTATACGTTATACGTTATACGTTATACGTTATACGTTATACGTTATACGTTATACGTTATACGTTATACGTTATACGTTATACGATATACGTTATACGTTATACGTTACACGTTGTACGTTGTACGTTATACGTTGTACGTTATACGTTGTACGTTATACGTTGTACGTTATACGTTATACGTTATACGTTATACGTTGTACGTTATACGTTATACGTTATACGATATACGTTATACGTTATACGTTACACGTTGTACGTTGTACGTTATACGTTGTACGTTATACGTTGTACGTTATACGTTGTACGTTATACGTTATACGTTATACGTTATACGTTATACGATATACGTTATACGTTATACGGTATACGGTATACGTTATACGTTGTACGTTATACCTTATACGTTATTCGCTGTACGTTATACGCTGTACGTTATACGTTATACGTTACACGTTATACGTTATACGCTGTACGTTATACGTTATACGTTATACGTTATACGTTGTACGTTATACCTTATACGTTATTCGCTGTACGTTATACGCTGTACGTTATACGTTATACGTTACACGTTATACGTTATACGCTGTACGTTATACGTTATACGTTGTACGTTATACCTTATACGTTATTCGCTGTACGTTATACGCTGTGCGTTATACGTTATACGTTACACGTTATACGTTATACGTTATACGTTATACGCTGTACGTTATACGCTGTACATTATACGCTGTACGTTATACGTAATACGTTGTACGTTATATGTTGTACGTTATATGTTATACGTTACACGTTGTACGATGTAGGTTATACGTTATACGTTATACGTTATACGTTATACGTTATACGTTATACGTTATACGTTATACGTTATACGATATACGATATACGTTATACGTTATACGTTACACGTTGTACGTTGTACGTTATACGTTATACGCTGTACGTTATACGTTATACGTTACACGATGTACGTTATACGTTATACGTTATACGTTATACGTTATACGTTATACGTTATACGATATACGTTATACGTTATACGTTACACGTTGTACGTTGTACGTTATACGTTGTACGTTATACGTTGTACGTTATACGTTGTACGTTATACGTTATACGTTATACGTTATACGTTATACGTTATACGATATACGTTATACGTTATACGGTATACGGTATACGTTATACGTTGTACGTTATACCTTATACGTTATTCGCTGTACGTTATACGCTGTACGTTATACGTTATACGTTACACGTTATACGTTATACGCTGTACGTTATACGTTATACGTTATACGTTATACGTTGTACGTTATACCTTATACGTTATTCGCTGTACGTTATACGCTGTACGTTATACGTTATACGTTACACGTTATACGTTATACGCTGTACGTTATACGTTATACGTTGTACGTTATACCTTATACGTTATTCGCTGTACGTTATACGCTGTACGTTATACGTTATACGTTACACGTTATACGTTATACGTTATACGTTATACGCTGTACGTTATACGCTGTACATTATACGCTGTACGTTATACGTAATACGTTGTACGTTATATGTTGTACGTTATATGTTATACGTTACACGTTGTACGATGTAGGTTATACGTTATACGTTATACGTTATACGTTATACGTTATACGTTATACGTTATACGTTATACGTTATACGTTATACGTTATACGTTATACGTTATACGTTATACGTTATACGTTATACGTTATACGTTATACGTTATACGTTATACGTTATACGTTATACGTTATACGTTATACGTTATACGTTATACGTTATACGTTATACGTTATACGTTATACGTTATACGTTATACGTTATACGTTATACGTTATACGTTATACGGTATACGGTATACGTTATACGCTGTACGTTATACGTTACACGTTATACCTTATACGTTATTCGCTGTACGTTATACGCTGTACGTTATACGTTATACGTTACACGTTATACGTTATACGTTATACGTTATACGCTGTACGTTATACGCTGTACATTATACGCTGTACGTTATACGTTATACGTTGTACGTTACACGTTGTACGTTGTACGTTATACGTTGTATGTTATACGTTATACGCTGTACGTTATACGTTATACGTTATATGTTATACGTTATACGTTATACGTTATACGTTATACGTTATACGTTATACGTTATACGCTGTACGTTATACGCTGTACGTTATACGCTGTACGTTATACGCTGTACGTTATACGTTGTACGTTTTACGTTATACGTTATACGTTATACGCTGTACGTTATACGCTGTACGTTATAAGTTATATGTTATACGTTATACGTTACCCGTTGTACGTTGTACGTTATACGTTACACGTTATACGTTATACGTTATACGCTGTACGTTTTACGCTGTACGTTATACGTTATACGTTATATGTTATACGTTATACGTTATACGTTATACGTTATACGTTATACGTTATACGATACACGTTATACGTTATACGATATACGTTATACGTTATACGCTGTACGTTATACGCTGTACGTTATACGCTGTACGTTATACGCTGTACGTTATACGTTGTACGTTATACGTTATACGTTACACGTTGTACGTTGTACGTTATACGTTATACGTTACACGTTATACGTTATACGTTATACGTTATACGCTGTACGTTATACGCTGTACGTTATACGCTGTACGTTATACGTTATACGTTATACGTTACATGTTGTACGTTGTACGTTGAACGTTATACGTTGTACGTTATACGTTATACGCTGTACGTTATACGTTATACGTTATATGTTATACGTTATACGTTATACGTTATACGTTATACGTTATACGTTATACGTTATACGTTATACGTTATACGTTATACGTTATACGTTATACGCTGTACGTTATACGCTGTACGTTATACGCTGTACGTTATACGTTGTACGTTATACGTTATACGTTATACGCTGTACGTTATACGTTATACGTTACACGTTGTACGTTATACGTTATACGTTATACGTTATACGTTATACGTTATACGTTATACGTTATACGTTACACGTTGTACGTTGTACGTTATACGTTGTACGTTATACGTTATACGTTATACGTTGTACGTTTTACGTTATACGTTACACGTTGTACGTTGTACGTTATACGTTGTACGTTATACGTTGTACGTTGTACGTTATACGTTGTACGTTATACGTTGTACGTTATACGTTGTACGTAATACGTTGTACGTTATACGTTATACGTTATACGTTATACGGTATACGGTATACGGTATACGTTATACGTTGTACGTTATACCTTATACGTTATTCGCTGTACGTTATACGCTGTACGTTATACGTTATACGTTACACGATATACGTTATACGTTATACGTTATACGCTGTACGTTATACGCTGTACGTTATACGCTGTACGTTATACGCTGTACGTTATACGTTATACGTTATACGATATACGTTATACGTTATACGTTATACGTTATACGTTATACGTTATACGTTATACGTTATACGCTGTACGTTATACGGTGTACGTTATACGCTGTACGTTATACGTTGTACGTTATACGTTATACGTTATACGTTATACGCTGTACGTTATACGTTGTACGTTATACGTTGTACGTTATACGTTGTACGTTGTACGTTATACGTTGTACGTTATACGTTGTACGTTATACGTTGTACGTTATACGTTATACGTTATACGTTGTACGTTGTACGTTATACGTTGTACGTTATATGTTGTACGTTATATGTTATACGTTACACGTTGTACGATGTACGTTATACGTTATATGTTATACATTATACGTTATACGTTATACGTTATACGTTATACGTTATACGTTATACGTTATACGTTATACGATATACGTTATACGTTATACGTTATACGTTTTACGTTATACGTTATACGTTATACGTTATACGCTGTACGTTATACGCTGTACGTTATAAGTTATATGTTATACGTTATACGTTACCCGTTGTACGTTGTACGTTATACGTTGTACATTATACGTTGTACGTTGTACGTTATACGTTGTACGTTATACGTTGTACGTTATACGTTGTACGTTATACGTTGTATGTTATACGTTATACGCTGTACGTTATACGTTATACGTTATATGTTATACGTTATACGTTATACGTTATACGTTATACGTTATACGTTATACGTTATACGATATACGTTATACGTTATACGATATACGTTATACGTTATACGTTATACGTTATACGTTATACGTTATACGTTATACGTTATACGCTGTACGTTATACGCTGTACCTTATACGCTGTACGTTATACGCTGTACGTTATACGTTGTACGTTTTACGTTATACGTTATACGTTATACGCTGTACGTTATACGCTGTACGTTATACGCTGTACGTTATACGCTGCACGTTATACGTTGTACGTTATACGTTATACGTTATACGCTGTACGTTATACGTTATACGTTACACGTTGTACGTTATACGTTATACGTTATACGTTATACGTTATACGATATACGTTATACGTTATACGTTACACGTTGTACGTTGTACGTTATACGTTGTACGTTATACGTTATACGTTATACGATATACGTTATACGTTATACGTTACACGTTGTACGTTGTACGTTATACGTTGTACGTTATACGTTGTACGTTGTACGTTATACGTTGTACGTTATACGTTGTACGTTATACGTTGTACGTAATACGTTGTACGTTATACGTTATACGTTATACGTTATACGTTGTACGTTATATGTTGTACGTTATATGTTATACGTTACACGTTGTACGATGTACGTTATACGTTATACGTTATACATTATACGTTATACGTTATACGTTATACGTTATACGTTATACGTTATACGTTATACGTTATACGTTATACGTTATACGTTATACGTTATACGTTATACGTTATACGTTATACGTTATACGTTATACGTTATACGTTATACGTTATACGTTATACCTTATACGTTATACGTTATACGTTATACGTTATACGTTATACGTTATACGTTATACGTTATACGTTATACGTTATACGGTATACGGTATACGGTATACGTTATACGTTGTACGTTATACCTTATACGTTATTCGCTGTACGTTATACGCTGTACGTTATACGTTATACGTTACACGATATACGTTATACGTTATACGTTATACGCTGTACGTTATACGCTGTACGTTATACGCTGTACGTTATACGTTATACGTTATACGATATACGTTATACGTTATACGTTATACGTTATACGTTATACGCTGTACGTTATACGGTGTACGTTATACGCTGTACGTTATACGTTGTACGTTATACGTTGTACGTTATACGTTATACGTTATACGTTATACGTTGTACGTTATACGTTGTACGTTATATGTTGTACGTTATATGTTATACGTTACACGTTGTACGATGTACGTTATACGTTATACGTTATACATTATACGTTATACGTTATACGTTATACGTTATACGTTATACGTTATACGTTATACGTTATACGTTATACGTTATACGTTATACGTTATACGTTATACGTTATACGTTATACGTTATACGTTATACGTTATACGTTATACGTTATACGTTATACGTTATACGTTATACGTTATACGTTATACGTTATACGTTATACGTTATACGCTGTACGTTATACGTTATACGTTATATGTTATACGTTATACGTTATACGTTATACGTTATACGTTATACGTTATACGTTATACGATATACGTTATACGTTATACGTTATACGTTTTACGTTATACGTTATACGTTATACGTTATACGCTGTACGTTATACGCTGTACGTTATACGCTGTACGTTATAAGTTATATGTTATACGTTATACGTTACCCGTTGTACGTTGTACGTTATACGTTGTACATTATACGTTGTACGTTGTACGTTATACGTTATACGTTATACGCTGTACGTTATACGCTGTACGTTATAAGTTATATGTTATACGTTATACGTTACCCGTTGTACGTTGTACGTTATACGTTGTACATTATACGTTGTACGTTGTACGTTATACGTTGTACGTTATACGTTGTACGTTATACGTTGTACGTTATACGTTGTATGTTATACGTTATACGCTGTACGTTATACGTTATACGTTATATGTTATACGTTATACGTTATACGTTATACGTTATACGTTATACGTTATACGTTATACGTTATACGTTATACGTTATACGTTATACGTTATACGATATACGTTATACGTTATACGTTATACGTTATACGTTATACGTTATACGTTATACGTTATACGTTATACGTTATACGTTATACGCTGTACGTTATACGCTGTACGTTATACGCTGTACGTTATACGCTGTACGTTATACGTTGTACGTTTTACGTTATACGTTATACGTTATACGCTGTACGTTATACGCTGTACGTTATAAGTTATATGTTATACGTTATACGTTACCCGTTGTACGTTGTACGTTATAAGTGGTACATTATACGTTGTACGTTGTACGTTATACGTTGTACGTTATACGTTGTACGTTATACGTTGTACGTTATACGTTGTATGATATACGTTATACGCTGTACGTTATACGTTACACGTTGTACGTTGTACGTTATACGTTACACGTTATACGTTGTACGTTATACGTTGTACGTTATACGTTGTATGTTATACGTTATACGCTGTACGTTATACGTTACACGTTGTACGTTGTACGTTATACGTTATACGTTACACGTTATACGTTATACGTTATACGTTATACGCTGTACGTTATACGCTGTACGTTATACGCTGTACGTTATACGTTATACGTTATACGTTACATGTTGTACGTTGTACGTTGAACGTTATACGTTGTACGTTATACGTTATACGCTGTACGTTATACGTTATACGTTATATGTTATACGTTATACGTTATACGTTATACGTTATACGTTATACGATATACGTTATACGTTATACGTTATACGTTATACGTTATACGCTGTACGTTATACGCTGTACGTTATACGCTGTACGTTATACGTTGTACGTTATACGTTATACGTTATACGCTGTACGTTATACGTTATACGTTATACGATATACGTTATACGTTATACGTTATACGTTATACGTTATACGCTGTACGTTATACGGTGTACGTTATACGCTGTACGTTATACGTTGTACGTTATACGTTGTACGTTATACGTTATACGTTATACGTTATACGTTGTACGTTATACGTTGTACGTTATATGTTGTACGTTATATGTTATACGTTACACGTTGTACGATGTACGTTATACGTTATACGTTATACATTATACGTTATACGTTATACGTTATACGTTATACGTTATACGTTATACGTTATACGTTATACGTTATACGTTATACGTTATACGTTATACGTTATACGTTATACGTTATACGTTATACGTTATACGTTATACGTTATACGTTATACGTTATACGTTATACGTTATACGTTATACGATATACGTTATACGTTATACGTTATACGTTTTACGTTATACGTTATACGTTATACGTTATACGCTGTACGTTATACGCTGTACGTTATAAGTTATATGTTATACGTTATACGTTACCCGTTGTACGTTGTACGTTATACGTTGTACATTATACGTTGTACGTTATACGTTGTACGTTATACGTTGTACGTTATACGTTGTACGTTATACGTTGTATGTTATACGTTATACGCTGTACGTTATACGTTATACGTTATATGTTATACGTTATACGTTATACGTTATACGTTATACGTTATACGTTATACGTTATACGTTATACGTTATACGTTATACGTTATACGTTATACGTTATACGATATACGTTATACGTTATACGTTATACGTTATACGTTATACGTTATACGTTATACGCTGTACGTTATACGCTGTACGTTATACGCTGTACGTTATACGCTGTACGTTATACGTTGTACGTTTTACGTTATACGTTATACGTTATACGTTATACGTTATACGCTGTACGTTATACGCTGTACGTTATACGCTGTACGTTATAAGTTATATGTTATACGTTATACGTTACCCGTTGTACGTTGTACGTTATACGTTGTACATTATACGTTGTACGTTGTACGTAATACTTTATACGTTATACGCTGTACGTTATACGCTGTACGTTATAAGTTATATGTTATACGTTATACGTTACCCGTTGTACGTTGTACGTTATAAGTGGTACATTATACGTTGTACGTTGTACGTTATACGTTGTACGTTATACGTTGTACGTTATACGTTGTACGTTATACGTTGTATGATATACGTTATACGCTGTACGTTATACGTTACACGTTGTACGTTGTACGTTATACGTTACACGTTATACGTTGTACGTTATACGTTGTACGTTATACGTTGTATGTTATACGTTATACGCTGTACGTTATACGTTACACGTTGTACGTTGTACGTTATACGTTATACGTTACACGTTATACGTTATACGTTATACGTTATACGCTGTACGTTATACGCTGTACGTTATACGCTGTACGTTATACGTTATACGTTATACGTTACATGTTGTACGTTGTACGTTGAACGTTATACGTTGTACGTTATACGTTATACGCTGTACGTTATACGTTATACGTTATATGTTATACGTTATACGTTATACGTTATACGTTATACGTTATACGATATACGTTATACGTTATACGTTATACGTTATACGTTATACGCTGTACGTTATACGCTGTACGTTATACGCTGTACGTTATACGTTGTACGTTATACGTTATACGTTATACGCTGTACGTTATACGTTATACGTTATACGTTATACGTTATACGTTATACGTTATACGTTATACGTTATACGCTGTACGTTATACGGTGTACGTTATACGCTGTACGTTATACGTTGTACGTTATACGTTGTACGTTATACGTTATACGTTATACGTTATACGTTGTACGTTATACGTTGTACGTTATATGTTGTACGTTATATGTTATACGTTACACGTTGTACGATGTACGTTATACGTTATACGTTATACATTATACGTTATACGTTATACGTTATACGTTATACGTTATACGTTATACGTTATACGTTATACGTTATACGTTATACGTTATACGTTATACGTTATACGTTATACGTTATACGTTATACGTTATACGTTATACGTTATACGTTATACGTTATACGTTATACGTTATACGATATACGTTATACGATATACGTTATACGTTTTACGTTATACGTTATACGTTATACGTTATACGCTGTACGTTATACGCTGTACGTTATAAGTTATATGTTATACGTTATACGTTACCCGTTGTACGTTGTACGTTATACGTTGTACATTATACGTTGTACGTTATACGTTGTACGTTATACGTTGTACGTTATACGTTGTACGTTATACGTTGTATGTTATACGTTATACGCTGTACGTTATACGTTATACGTTATATGTTATACGTTATACGTTATACGTTATACGTTATACGTTATACGTTATACGTTATACGTTATACGTTATACGTTATACGTTATACGTTATACGATATACGTTATACGTTATACGTTATACGTTATACGTTATACGTTATACGTTATACGCTGTACGTTATACGCTGTACGTTATACGCTGTACGTTATACGCTGTACGTTATACGTTGTACGTTTTACGTTATACGTTATACGTTATACGTTATACGTTATACGCTGTACGTTATACGCTGTACGTTATACGCTGTACGTTATAAGTTATATGTTATACGTTATACGTTACCCGTTGTACGTTGTACGTTATACGTTGTACATTATACGTTGTACGTTGTACGTAATACTTTATACGTTATACGCTGTACGTTATACGCTGTACGTTATAAGTTATATGTTATACGTTATACGTTACCCGTTGTACGTTGTACGTTATACGTTGTACATTATACGTTGTACGTTGTACGTTATACGTTGTACGTTATACGTTGTACGTTATACGTTGTACGTTATACGTTGTATGTTATACGTTATACGCTGTACGTTATACGTTATACGTTATATGTTATACGTTATACGTTATACGTTATACGTTATACGTTATACGTTATACGTTATACGTTATACGTTATACGTTATACGTTATACGTTATACGATATACGTTATACGTTATACGTTATACGTTATACGTTATACGTTATACGTTATACGCTGTACGTTATACGCTGTACGTTATACGCTGTACGTTATACGCTGTACGTTATACGTTGTACGTTTTACGTTATACGTTATACGTTATACGCTGTACGTTATACGCTGTACGTTATAAGTTATATGTTATACGTTATACGTTACCCGTTGTACGTTGTACGTTATACGTGGTACATTATACGTTGTACGTTGTACGTTATACGTTGTACGTTATACGTTGTACGTTATACGTTGTACGTTATACGTTGTATGTTATACGTTATACGCTGTACGTTATACGTTACACGTTGTACGTTGTACGTTATACGTTATACGTTACACGTTATACGTTATACGTTATACGTTATACGCTGTACGTTATACGCTGTACGTTATACGCTGTACGTTATACGTTATACGTTATACGTTACATGTTGTACGTTGTACGTTGAACGTTATACGTTGTACGTTATACGTTATACGCTGTACGTTATACGTTATACGTTATATGTTATACGTTATACGTTATACGTTATACGTTATACGTTATACGTTATACGATATACGTTATACGTTATACGTTATACGTTATACGTTATACGTTATACGCTGTACGTTATACGCTGTACGTTATACGCTGTACGTTATACGTTGTACGTTATACGTTATACGTTATACGCTGTACGTTATACGTTATACGTTATACGATATACGTTATACGTTATACGTTATACGTTATACGTTATACGCTGTACGTTATACGGTGTACGTTATACGCTGTACGTTATACGTTGTACGTTATACGTTGTACGTTATACGTTATACGTTATACGTTATACGTTGTACGTTATACGTTGTACGTTATATGTTGTACGTTATATGTTATACGTTACACGTTGTACGATGTACGTTATACGTTATACGTTATACATTATACGTTATACGTTATACGTTATACGTTATACGTTATACGTTATACGTTATACGTTATACGTTATACGTTATACGTTATACGTTATACGTTATACGTTATACGTTATACGTTATACGTTATACGTTATACGTTATACGTTATACGTTATACGTTATACGATATACGTTATACGTTATACGTTATACGTTTTACGTTATACGTTATACGTTATACGTTATACGCTGTACGTTATACGCTGTACGTTATAAGTTATATGTTATACGTTATACGTTACCCGTTGTACGTTGTACGTTATACGTTGTACATTATACGTTGTACGTTGTACGTTATACGTTGTACGTTATACGTTGTACGTTATACGTTGTACGTTATACGTTGTATGTTATACGTTATACGCTGTACGTTATACGTTATACGTTATATGTTATACGTTATACGTTATACGTTATACGTTATACGTTATACGTTATACGTTATACGTTATACGTTATACGTTATACGTTATACGTTATACGATATACGTTATACGTTATACGTTATACGTTATACGTTATACGTTATACGTTATACGTTATACGCTGTACGTTATACGCTGTACGTTATACGCTGTACGTTATACGCTGTACGTTATACGTTGTACGTTTTACGTTATACGTTATACGTTATACGCTGTACGTTATACGCTGTACGTTATAAGTTATATGTTATACGTTACCCGTTGTACGTTGTACGTTATACGTGGTACATTATACGTTGTACGTTGTACGTTATACGTTGTACGTTATACGTTGTACGTTATACGTTGTACGTTATACGTTGTATGTTATACGTTATACGCTGTACGTTATACGTTACACGTTGTACGTTGTACGTTATACGTTACACGTTATACGTTGTACGTTATACGTTGTACGTTATACGTTGTATGTTATACGTTATACGCTGTACGTTATACGTTACACGTTGTACGTTGTACGTTATACGTTATACGTTACACGTTATACGTTATACGTTATACGTTATACGCTGTACGTTATACGCTGTACGTTATACGCTGTACGTTATACGTTATACGTTATACGTTACATGTTGTACGTTGTACGTTGAACGTTATACGTTGTACGTTATACGTTATACGCTGTACGTTATACGTTATACGTTATATGTTATACGTTATACGTTATACGTTATACGTTATACGTTATACGTTATACGATATACGTTATACGTTATACGTTATACGTTATACGTTATACGCTGTACGTTATACGCTGTACGTTATACGCTGTACGTTATACGTTGTACGTTATACGTTATACGTTATACGTTATACGTTACACGTTGTACGTTATACGTTATACGTTATACGTTATACGTTATACGTTATACGATATACGTTATACGTTATACGTTACACGTTGTACGTTGTACGTTATACGTTATACGTTATACGTTGTACGTTATACGTTGTACGTTATACGTTGTACGTTATACGTTATACGTTATACGTAATACGTTGTACGTTATATGTTGTACGTTATATATTATACGTTACACGTTGTACGATGTACGTTATACGTTATACGTTATACGTTATACGTTATACGTTATACGTTATACGTTATACGTTATACGTTATACGTTATACGTTATACGTTATACGTTATACGGTATACGGTATACGTTATACGTTGTACGTTATACCTTATACGTTATTCGCTGTACGTTATACGCTGTACGTTATACGTTATACGTTACACGTTATACGTTATACGTTATACGCTGTACGTTATACGCTGTACATTATACGCTGTACGTTATACGTTATACGTTGTACGTTATACGCTGTACGTTATACGCTGTACGTTATAAGTTATATGTTATACGTTATACGTTACCCGTTGTACGTTGTACGTTATACGTTACACGTTATACGTTATACGCTGTACGTTTTACGCTGTACGTTATACGTTATACGTTATATGTTATACGTTATACGTTATACGTTATACGTTATACGTTATACGTTATACGATACACGTTATACGTTATACGATATACGTTATACGTTATACGTTATACGTTATACGTTATACGTTATACGTTATACGTTATACGCTGTACGTTATACGCTGTACGTTATACGCTGTACGTTATACGCTGTACGTTATACGTTGTACGTTTTACGTTATACGTTATAAGTTATACGCTGTACGTTATACGCTGTACGTTATAAGTTATATGTTATACGTTATACGTTACCCGTTGTACGTTGTACGTTATACGTTACACGTTATACGTTATACGTTATACGCTGTACGTTTTACGCTGTACGTTATACGTTATACGTTATATGTTATACGTTATACGTTATACGTTATACGTTATACGTTATACGTTATACGATACACGTTATACGTTATACGATATACGTTATACGTTATACGCTGTACGTTATACGCTGTACGTTATACGCTGTACGTTATACGCTGTACGTTATACGTTGTACGTTATACGTTATACGTTACACGTTGTACGTTGTACGTTATACGTTATACGTTACACGTTATACGTTATACGTTATACGTTATACGCTGTACGTTATACGCTGTACGTTATACGCTGTACGTTATACGTTATACGTTATACGTTACATGTTGTACGTTGTACGTTGAACGTTATACGTTGTACGTTATACGTTATACGTTATACGTTATACGTTATACGTTATACGTTATACGTTATACGTTATACGTTATACGTTATACGATATACGTTATACGTTATACGGTATACGGTATACGTTATACGTTGTACGTTATACCTTATACGTTATTCGCTGTACGTTATACGCTGTACGTTATACGTTATACGTTATACGTTATACGCTGTACGTTATACGCTGTACATTATACGCTGTACGTTATACGTTATACGTTGTACGTTACACGTTGTACGTTGTACGTTATACGTTGTATGTTATACGTTATACGCTGTACGTTATACGCTGTACGTTATACGTTGTACGTTATACGTTATACGTTATACGCTGTACGTTATACGTTATACGTTACACGTTGTACGTTATACGTTATACGTTATACGTTATACGTTATACGATATACGTTATACGTTATACGTTACACGTTGTACGTTGTACGTTATACGTTATACGTTATACGTTATACGTTATACGTTATACGTTATACGTTATACGTTATACGTTATACGGTATACGGTATACGGTATACGTTATACGTTGTACGTTATACCTTATACGTTATTCGCTGTACGTTATACGCTGTACGTTATACGTTATACGTTACACGATATACGTTATACGTTATACGTTATACGCTGTACGTTATACGCTGTACGTTATACGCTGTACGTTATACGCTGTACGTTATACGTTATACGTTATACGATATACGTTATACGTTATACGTTATACGTTATACGTTATACGCTGTACGTTATACGCTGTACATTATACGCTGTACGTTATACGTTATACGTTGTACGTTACACGTTGTACGTTGTACGTTATACGTTGTATGTTATACGTTATACGCTGTACGTTATACGTTATACGTTATATGTTATACGTTATACGTTATACATTATACGTTATACGTTATACGTTATACGTTATACGATATACGTTATACGTTATACGTTATACGTTATACGTTATACGTTATACGTTATACGTTATACGTTATACGTTATACGTTATACGTAATACGTTGTACGTTATATGTTGTACGTTATATATTATACGTTACACGTTGTACGATGTACGTTATACGTTATACGTTATACGTTATACGTTATACGTTATACGTTATACGTTATACGTTATACGTTATACGTTATACGTTATACGTTATACGTTATACGTTATACGTTATACGTTATACGTTATACGGTATACGGTATACGTTATACGTTGTACGTTATACCTTATACGTTATTCGCTGTACGTTATACGCTGTACGTTATACGTTATACGTTACACGTTATACGTTATACGTTATACGCTGTACGTTATACGCTGTACATTATACGCTGTACGTTATACGTTATACGTTGTACGTTATACGCTGTACGTTATACGCTGTATGTTATACGTTATACGCTGTACGTTATACGCTGTACGTTATACGTTGTACGTTATACGTTATACGTTATACGCTGTACGTTATACGTTATACGTTACACGTTGTACGTTATACGTTATACGTTATACGTTATACGTTATACGATATACGTTATACGTTATACGTTACACGTTGTACGTTGTACGTTATACGTTATACGTTACACGTTGTACGTTATACGTTATACGTTATACGTTATACGTTATACGTTATACGGTATACGGTATACGGTATACGTTATACGTTGTACGTTATACCTTATACGTTATTCGCTGTACGTTATACGCTGTACGTTATACGTTATACGTTACACGATATACGTTATACGTTATACGTTATACGCTGTACGTTATACGCTGTACGTTATACGCTGTACGTTATACGTTATACGTTATACGATATACGTTATACGTTATACGTTATACGTTATACGTTATACGCTGTACGTTATACGCTGTACATTATACGCTGTACGTTGTACGTTATACGTTATACGTTATACGTTATACGTTATACGATATACGTTATACGTTATACGTTACACGTTGTACGTTGTACGTTATACGTTATACGTTATACGTTATACGATATACGTTATACGTTATACGTTATACGTTATACGTTATACGCTGTACGTTATACGCTGTACATTATACGCTGTACGTTGTACGTTATACGTTATACGTTATACGTTATACGTTATACGATATACGTTATACGCTGTACGTTATACGCTGTACGTTATACGCTGTACGTTATACGTTATACGTTATACGATATACGTTATACGTTATACGTTATACGTTATACGTTATACGCTGTACGTTATACGCTGTACATTATACGCTGTACGTTGTACGTTATACGTTATACGTTATACGTTATACGTTATACGATATACGTTATACGTTATACGTTACACGTTGTACGTTGTACGTTATACGTTATACGTTATACGTTATACGTTATACGTTATACGTTATACGTTATACGTTATACGGTATACGGTATACGGTATACGTTATACGTTGTACGTTATACCTTATACGTTATTCGCTGTACGTTATACGCTGTACGTTATACGTTATACGTTACACGATATACGTTATACGTTATACGTTATACGCTGTACGTTATACGCTGTACGTTATAGCCTGTACGTTATACGTTATACGTTATACGATATACGTTATACGTTATACGTTATACGTTATACGTTATACGCTGTACGTTATACGTTATACGTTATACGTTATATGTTATACGTTATACGTTATACATTATACGTTATACGTTATACGTTATACGTTATACGATATACGTTATACGTTATACGTTATACGTTATACGTTATACGTTATACGTTATACGTTATACGTTATACGTTATACGTTATACGTAATACGTTGTACGTTATATGTTGTACGTTATATATTATACGTTACACGTTGTACGATGTACGTTATACGTTATACGTTATACGTTATACGTTATACGTTATACGTTATACGTTATACGTTATACGTTATACGTTATACGTTATACGTTATACGTTATACGTTATACGTTATACGTTATACGGTATACGGTATACGTTATACGTTGTACGTTATACCTTATACGTTATTCGCTGTACGTTATACGCTGTACGTTATACGTTATACGTTACACGTTATACGTTATACGTTATACGCTGTACGTTATACGCTGTACATTATACGCTGTACGTTATACGTTATACGTTGTACGTTATACGCTGTACGTTATACGCTGTACGTTATAAGTTATATGTTATACGTTATACGTTACCCGTTGTACGTTGTACGTTATACGTTACACGTTATACGTTATACGCTGTACGTTTTACGCTGTACGTTATACGTTATACGTTATATGTTATACGTTATACGTTATACGTTATACGTTATACGTTATACGTTATACGTTATACGATACACGTTATACGTTATACGATATACGTTATACGTTATACGTTATACGTTATACGTTATACGTTATACGTTATACGTTATACGTTATACGTTATACGTTATACGTTATACGCTGTACGTTATACGCTGTACGTTATACGCTGTACGTTATACGCTGTACGTTTTACGCTGTACGTTATACGTTATACGTTATATGTTATACGTTATACGTTATACGTTATACGTTATACGTTATACGATACACGTTATACGTTATACGATATACGTTATACGTTATACGCTGTACGTTATACGCTGTACGTTATACGCTGTACGTTATACGCTGTACGTTATACGTTGTACGTTATACGTTATACGTTACACGTTGTACGTTGTACGTTATACGTTATACGTTACACGTTATACGTTATACGTTATACGCTGTACGTTATACGCTGTACGTTATACGCTGTACGTTATACGTTATACGTTATACGTTACATGTTGTACGTTGTACGTTGAACGTTATACGTTGTACGTTATACGTTATACGCTGTACGTTATACGTTATACGTTATATGTTATACGTTATACGTTATACGTTATACGTTATACGTTATACGTTATACGATATACGATATACGTTATACGTTATACGTCATACGTTATACGTTATACGCTGTACGTTATACGCTGTACGTTATACGCTGTACGTTATACGTTGTACGTTATACGTTATACGTTATACGCTGTACGTTATACGTTATACGTTACACGTTGTACGTTATACGTTATACGTTATACGTTATACGTTATACGATATACGTTATACGTTATACGTTATACGTTATACGTTACACGTTGTACGTTGTACGTTATACGTTGTACGTTATACGTTGTACGTTATACGTTGTACGTTATACGTTGTACGTTATACGTTATACGTTATACGTTATACGTTATACGTTATACGTTATACGTTATACGTTATACGTTATACGTTATACGATATACGTTATACGTTATACGGTATACGGTATACGTTATACGTTGTACGTTATACCTTATACGTTATTCGCTGTACGTTATACGCTGTACGTTATACGTTATACGTTATACGTTATACGCTGTACGTTATACGCTGTACATTATACGCTGTACGTTATACGTTATACGTTGTACGTTACACGTTGTACGTTGTACGTTATACGTTGTATGTTATACGTTATACGCTGTACGTTATACGCTGTACGTTATACGTTGTACGTTATACGTTATACGTTATACGCTGTACGTTATACGTTATACGTTACACGTTGTACGTTATACGTTATACGTTATACGTTATACGTTATACGATATACGTTATACGTTATACGTTACACGTTGTACGTTGTACGTTATACGTTATACGTTACACGTTGTACGTTATACGTTATACGTTATACGTTATACGTTGTACGTTATATGTTGTACGTTATATGTTATACGTTACACGTTGTACGATGTACGTTATACGATATACGTTATACGTTATACGTTACACGTTGTACGTTGTACGTTATACGTTGTACGTTATACGTTGTACGTTATATGTTGTACGTTATATGTTATACGTTACACGTTGTACGATGTACGTTATACGTTGTACGTTGTACGTTATACGTTGTACGTTATACGTTGTACGTTATACGTTGTACGTTATACGTTGTACGTTATATGTTATACGTTACACGTTGTACGATGTACGTTATACGTTGTACGTTGTACGTTATACGTTGTACGTTATACGTTGTACGTTATACGTTGTACGTTATACGTTGTACGTTATACGTTATACGTTATACGTTATACGTTGTACGTTATATGTTGTACGTTATATGTTATACGTTACACGTTGTACGATGTACGTTATACGTTACACGTTGTACGTTGTACGTTATACGTTGTACGTTATACGTTATACGTTATACGTTATACGTTGTACGTTATATGTTGTACGTTATATGTTATACGTTACACGTTGTACGTTATACGTTATACGTTATACGATACACGTTATACGTTATACGATGTACGTTATACGTTATACGCTGTACGTTATACGCTGTACGTTATACGCTGTACGTTATACGCTGTACGTTATACGTTGTACGTTATACGTTATACGTTACACGTTGTACGTTGTACGTTATACGTTATACGTTACACGTTATACGTTATACGTTATACGTTATACGTTATACGTTGTACGTTGTATGTTGTACGTTATATGTTATACGTTACACGTTGTACGATGTACGTTATACATTATACGTTATACGTTATACGTTATACGTTATACGTTATACGTTATACGGTATACGGTATACGGTATACGTTATACGTTGTACGTTATACGTTATACGTTATACGTTATACGTTATACGTTATACGTTATACGTTATACGTTATACGTTATACGTTATACGTTATACGTTATACGTTATGGGCTGTACGTTATACGTTATACGTTATACGCTATACGTTATACGTTATACGTTATACGTTACACGTTGTACGTTGTACGTTATACGCTATACGTTGTATGTTATACGTTGTACGTTATACGTTATACGTTGTATTGTAGGCTCGGCGAGAGTTGGCACGAGAAACTCGTAGGTACCACGTGATGCTCCCACTACGCGCTACACGTCTTCCGCGATTGGCCGAATCGCTCGACGAAGACAGCAAACGAGCGTATTGAGTGTGACTGCAACAGAGCGATGTCGCGTGGCGACGCGACGCTGAGCTCAGAACATTGGCGTAACTCTATTGTGCGTGCACAGAAAACAGGTCCATGGTTTACGCCGTCTTACGCGGATCCCACTTATTTTCGCCTATGTCGACCGTCCCCGCCGGGAGTAAAGCGTAAGAGTGGGATCCGCAGCCTTGCGTCAAGAGTGGGGACTCGCCGTTCCCCCTGCACCCCACTGACGAAATTCTGTGCCAACTCTCGCCGAGCCTACAATACCTTATACGTTGAACATTATACGTTGTACGTTATACGTTATACGTTATACGTTATACGCTGTACGTTATACGCTGTACGTTATACGTTATACGTTACATGTTGTACGGTGTTCGTTATACGTTGTACGTTATACTTTGTACGTTATACGTTGTACGTTATACGTTGTATGTTATACGTTATACGCTGTACGTTATACGTTATACGTTGTACGTTATACGTTATACGTTATACGTTATACGTTATACGCTGTACGTTATACGTTACATGTTGTACGGTGTTCGTTATATGTTGTACGTTATACTTTGTACGTTATACGTTGTACGTTATACGTTGTATGTTATACGTTATACGCTGTACGTTGTACGTTATACGCTGTACGTTATACCTTATACGTTATACGTTATACGCTGTACGTTATACGCTGTACGTTATACGTTATACGTTATACGTTATACGTTATACGTTATACGTTATACGTTATACGTTATACGTTATACGTTATACGTTATACGTTATACGTTATACGTTATACGTTATACGTTATACCTTATACGTTGTACGTTATACGCTGTACGTTATACGCTGTACGTTATACGCTGTACGTTATACGTTATACGTTGTACGTTATAGGTTATACGTTATACGTTATACGCTGTACGTTATACGCTGTACGTTATACGTTATACGTTATACGTTATACGTTATACGCTGTACGTTATACGCTGTACGTTATACGTTATACGTTATACGTTATACGTTGTACGTTATACGCTGCACGTTATACGTTATACGTTATACGTTACACGTTGTAAGTTGTACGTTACACGTTGTACGTTGTACGTTATACGTTGTACGTTATACGTTGTACGTTGTACGTTATACGTTGTACGTTATACGTTGTACGATATACGTTGTACGTTATACGTTGTACGTTATATGTTATACGTTACACGTTGTACGATGTACGTTATACGATATACGTTATACGTTATACGTTATACGCTGTACGTTATACGTTATACGTTATACGTTACACGTTGTACGTTGTACGTTACACGTTGTACGTTGTACGTTATACGTTGTACGTTATACGTTGTACGTTGTACGTTATACGTTGTACGTTATACGTTGTACGTTATACGTTGTACGTTATACGTTGTACGTTATATGTTATACGTTACACGTTGTACGATGTACGTTATACGATATACGTTATACGTTATACGTTATACGTTATGGGCTGTACGTTATACGTTATACGTTATACGCTGTACGTTATACGTTATACGTTATACGTTACACGTTGTACGTTGCACGTTATACGTTATACGTTGTATGTTATACGTTGTACGTTATACGTTATACGTTGTACGTTATACGTTGTACATTATACGTTGTACGATATACGTTATACGTTATACGTTATACGTTATACGTTGTACGTTATACGCTGTACGTTATACGCTGTACGTTATACGCTGTACGTTATACGTTGTACATTATAGGTTATACGTTATACGTTATACGCTGTACGTTATACGCTGTACGTTATAAGTTATACGTTATACGTTATACGTTACACGTTGTACGTTGTACGTTATACGTTGTACATTATACGTTGTACGTTATACGTTATACGCTGTACGTTATACGTTATACGTTACATGTTGTACGTTGTACGTTATACGTTCTACGTTATACGTTGTACGTTATACGTTGTATGTTATACCTTATACGCTATACGTTATACGCTGTACGTTATACGCTGTACGTTATACGTTATACGTTACACGTTATACGTTATACGTTATACGTTGTAAATTATACGTTATACGTTATACGTTATACGCTGTACGTTATACGCTGTACGTTATACGTTATACGTTATACGTTATACGTTGTACGTTATACGCTGTACGTTATACCTTATACGTTATACGTTATACGCTGAACGTTATACGCTGTACGTTATACGTTATACGTTATACGTTATACGTTATACGTTATACGTTATACGTTATACGTTATACGTTATACGTTATACGTTATACGTTATACGTTAATACGTTATACGTTATACGTTGTACGTTGTACGTTATACGTTGTACGTTATACGTTGTACGTTGTACGTTATACGTTTTACGTTATACGTTGTACGATATACGTTGTACGTTATACGTTGTACGTTATACGTTATACGTTGTACGTGATACGTTGTATGTTATACGTTATACGCTGTACGTTATACGTTATACGTTATGCGTTATACGTTATACGTTATACGTTATACGTTATACGTTATACGTTATACGTTATACGTTATACGTTATACGTTATACGTTATACGTTATACGTTATACGTTATACGTTGTACGTTATATGTTGTACGTTATATGTTATACGTTACACGTTGTACGATGTACGTTATACATTATACGTTATACGTTATACGTTATACGTTATACGTTATACGTTATACGGTATACGGTATACGGTATACGGTATACGTTATACGTTGTACGTTATACGTTATACGTTATACGTTATACGTTATACGTTATACGTTACACGTTATACGATATACGTTATACGTTATACGTTATACGTTATACGTTATGGGCTGTACGTTATACGTTATACGTTATACGCTGTACGTGATACGTTGTATGTTATACGTTATACGCTGTACGTTATACGTTATACGTTATGCGTTATACGTTATACGTTATACGTTATACGTTGTACGTTATACGTTGTTCGTTATACGTTATACGTTGTACGTGATACGTTGTATGTTATACGTTATACGCTGTACGTTATACATTATACGTTACACGTTGTAAGTTGTACGTTACACGTTGTACGTTGTACGTTATACGTTGTACGTTACACGTTGTACGTTGTACGTTATACGTTGTACGTTATACGTTGTACGATATACGTTGTACGTTATACGTTGTACGTTATATGTTATACGTTACACGTTGTACGATGTACGTTATACGATATACGTTATACGTTATACGTTATACGTTATACGTTATACGTTGTACGTTATATGTTGTACGTTATATGTTATACGTTACACGTTGTACGATGTACGTTATACATTATACGTTATACGTTATACGTTATACGTTATACGTTATACGTTATACGGTATACGGTATACGGTATACGGTATACGTTATACGTTGTACGTTATACGTTATACGTTATACGTTATACGTTATACGTTATACGTTACACGTTATACGATATACGTTATACGTTATACGTTATACGTTATACGTTATGGGCTGTACGTTATACGTTATACGTTATACGCTGTACGTGATACGTTGTATGTTATACGTTATACGCTGTACGTTATACGTTATACGTTATGCGTTATACGTTATACGTTATACGTTATACGTTGTACGTTATACGTTGTTCGTTATACGTTATACGTTGTACGTGATACGTTGTATGTTATACGTTATACGCTGTACGTTATACATTATACGTTACACGTTGTAAGTTGTACGTTACACGTTGTACGTTGTACGTTATACGTTGTACGTTACACGTTGTACGTTGTACGTTATACGTTGTACGTTATACGTTGTACGATATACGTTGTACGTTATACGTTGTACGTTATATGTTATACGTTACACGTTGTACGATGTACGTTATACGATATACGTTATACGTTATACGTTATACGCTGTACGTTATACGTTATACGTTATACGTTACACGTTGTACGTTGTACGTTACACGTTGTACGTTGTACGTTATACGTTGTACGTTATACGTTGTACGTTGTACGTTATACGTTGTACGTTATACGTTGTACGATATACGTTGTACGTTATACGTTGTACGTTATATGTTATACGTTACACGTTGTACGATGTACGTTATACGATATACGTTATACGTTATACGTTATACGTTATGGGCTGTACGTTATACGTTATACGTTATACGCTGTACGTTATACGTTATACGTTATACGTTACACGTTGTACGTTGCACGTTATACGTTATACGTTGTATGTTGTACGTTATACGTTGTACGTTATACGTTGTACGTTATACGTTGTACATTATACGTTGTACGTTATACGTTGTACGTTGTACGTTACACGTTGTACGTTGTACGTTATACGTTGTACGTTATACGTTGTACGTTGTACGTTATACGTTGTACGTTATACGTTGTACGATATACGTTGTACGTTATACGTTGTACGTTATATGTTATACGTTACACGTTGTACGATGTACGTTATACGATATACGTTATACGTTATACGTTATACGCTGTACGTTATACGTTATACGTTATACGTTACACGTTGTACGTTGTACGTTACACGTTGTACGTTGTACGTTATACGTTGTACGTTATACGTTGTACGTTGTACGTTATACGTTGTACGTTATACGTTGTACGATATACGTTGTACGTTATACGTTGTACGTTATATGTTATACGTTACACGTTGTACGATGTACGTTATACGATATACGTTATACGTTATACGTTATACGTTATGGGCTGTACGTTATACGTTATACGTTATACGCTGTACGTTATACGTTATACGTTACACGTTGTACGTTGCACGTTATACGTTATACGTTGTATGTTATACGTTGTACGTTATACGTTATACGTTGTACGTTATACGTTGTACATTATACGTTGTACGATATACGTTATACGTTATACGTTATACGTTATACGTTGTACGTTATACGCTGTACGTTATACGCTGTACGTTATACGCTGTACGTTATACGTTGTACATTATAGGTTATACGTTATACGTTATACGCTGTACGTTATACGCTGTACGTTATAAGTTATACGTTATACGTTATACGTTACACGTTGTACGGTGTACGTTATACGTTGTACATTATACGTTGTACGTTATACGTTATACGCTGTACGTTATACGTTATACGTTACATGTTGTACGTTGTACGTTATACGTTGTACGTTGTACGTTGTACGTTATACGTTGTATGTTATACCTTATACGTTATACGTTATACGCTGTACGTTATACGCTGTACGTTATACGTTATACGTTACACGTTATACGTTATACGTTATACGTTGTAAATTATACGTTATACGTTATACGTTATACGCTGTACGTTATACGCTGTACGTTATACGTTATACGTTATACGTTGTACGTTATACGCTGTACGTTATACCTTATACGTTATACGTTATACGCTGAACGTTATACGCTGTACGTTATACGTTATACGTTATACGTTATACGTTATACGCTGTACGTTATACGCTGTACGTTATACGTTATACGTTACATGTTGTACGGTGTTCGTTATACGTTGTACGTTACACTTTGTACGTTATACGTTGTACGTTATACGTTGTATGTTATACGTTATACGCTGTACGTTATACGTTATACGTTGTACGTTATACGTTATACGTTATACGTTATACGTTATACGCTGTACGTTATACGCTGTACGTTATACGTTATACGTTATACGCTGTACGTTATACGCTGTACGTTATACGTTATACGTTATACGTTATACGTTATACGTTGTACGTTATACGTTATACGTTATACGATATACGCTGTACGTTATACGGTATACGTTATACGTTGTACGTTATACGTTATACGTTATACGTTGTACGTTATACGTTGTACATTATACGTTGTACGTTATACGTTGTACGTTGTACGTTATACGTTGTACGTTATACGTTGTACGATATACGTTGTACGTTATACGTTGTACGTTATACGTTGTACGTTACACGTTGTACGATGTACGTTATACGATATACGTTATACGTTATACGTTATACGTTATACGCTGTACGTTATACGTTATACGTTATACGTTACACGTTGTAAGTTGTACGTTACACGTTGTACGTTGTACGTTATACGTTGTACGTTATACGTTGTACGTTGTACGTTATACGTTGTACGTTATACGTTGTACGTTATACGTTGTACGATATACGTTGTACGTTATACGTTGTACGTTATATGTTATACGTTACACGTTGTACGATGTACGTTATACGTTATACGTTATATGTTATACGCTGTACGTTATACGTTATACGTTATACGTTACACGTTGTACGTTGTACGTTACACGTTGTACGTTGTACGTTATACGTTGTACGTTATACGTTGTACGTTGTACGTTATACGTTGTACGTTATACGTTGTACGATATACGTTGTACGTTATACGTTATACGTTATACGCTGTACGTTATACGTTGTACGTTATACGTTGTACGTTATACGTTGTACGTTATACGTTGTACGTTATACGTTGTATGTTATACGTTATACGCTGTACGTTATACGTTACACGTTGTACGTTGTACGTTATACGTTATACGTCACACGTTATACGTTATACGTTATACGTTATACGCTGTACGTTATACGCTGTACGTTATAAGTTATATGTTATACGTTATACGTTACCCGTTGTACGTTGTACGTTATACGTTGTACATTATACGTTGTACGTTGTACGTTATACGTTGTATGTTATACGTTGTACGTTATACGTTATACGTTGTACGTTATACGTTGTACATTATACGTTGTACGATATACGTTATACGTTATACGTTATACGCTGTACGTTATACGCTGTACGTTATACGCTGTACGTTATACGCTGTACGTTATACGTTGTACATTATACGTTATACGTTATACGTTATACGCTGTACGTTATACGCTGTACGTTATAAGTTATACGTTATACGTTATACGTTATACGTTATACGTTATACGTTATACGTTATACGTTATACGTTATACGTTATACGTTATACGTTATACGTTATACGTTATACGTTATACGTTAAACGTTATACGCTGTACGTTATACGTTATACGTTATACGTTACACGTTGTACGTTGTACGTTATACGTTACACGCTGTACGTTATACGTTACACGTTGTACGTTATACGTTATACGTTATACGTTATACGTTATACGTTATACGTTATACGTTATACGTTATACGTTATTCGTTAAACGTTATACGCTGTACGTTATACGTTATACGTTATACGTTATACGTTACACGTTGTACGTTGTACGTTATACGTTGTACGTTATATGTTATACGTTACACGTTGCACGATGTACGTTATACGATATACGTTATACGTTATACGTTATACGTTATGGGCTGTACGTTATACGTTATACGTTATACGCTGTACGTTATACGTTATACGTTATACGTTACACGTTGTACGTTGCACGTTATACGTTATACGTTGTATGTTATACGTTGTACGTTATACGTTATACGTTGTACGTTATACGTTGTACATTATACGTTGTACGATATACGTTATACGTTATACGTTATACGTTATACGCTGTACGTTATACGCTGTACGTTATACGCTGTACGTTATACGCTGTACGTTATACGTTGTACATTATACGTTATACGTTATACGTTATACGCTGTACGTTATACGCTGTACGTTATAAGTTATACGTTATACGTTATACGTTATACGTTATACGTTATACGTTATACGTTATACGTTATACGTTATACGTTATACGTTATACGTTATACGTTATACGTTATACGTTAAACGTTATACGCTGTACGTTATACGTTATACGTTATACGTTATACGTTACACGTTGTACGTTGTACGTTATACGTTACACGCTGTACGTTATACGTTACACGTTGTACGTTGTACGTTATACGTTGTACGTTATACGTTGTACATTGTACGTTATACGTTGTACGTTATACGTTGTACGTTATGCGTTGTTCGTTATACGTTGTACGTTATACGTTATACGTTATACGTTATACGTTATACGTTATACGTTATACGTTATACGTTTTACGTTATACGTTATACGTTATACGTTATACGTTATACGTTATACGTTATACGTTATACGTTGTACGTTATACGTTGTACGTTATACGTTGTACGTTATACGTTGTACGTTATACGTTATACGTTATACGTTATACGCTGTACGTTTTACGCTGTACGTTATACGTTATACGCTATATGTTATACGTTATACGTTATACGTTATACGTTATACGTTATACGTTATACGATACACGTTATACGTTATACGAAACACGTTATACGTTATACGCTGTACGTTATACGCTGTACGTTATACGCTGTACGTTATACGCTGTACGTTATACGTTGTACGTTATACGTTATACGTTACACGTTGTACGTTATACGTTATACGTTATACGTTACACGTTATACGTTATACGTTATACGTTATACGCTGTACGTTATACGCTGTACGTTATACGCTGTACGTTATACGTTATACGTTATACGTTACATGTTGTACGTTGTACGTTGAACGTTATACGTTGTACGTTATACGTTATACGCTGTACGTTGTACGTTATACGTTATACGTTATACGTTGTACGTTATATGTTGTACGATATATGTTATACGTTACACGTTGTACGATGTACGTTATACGTTATACGTTATACATTATACGTTATACGTTATACGTTATACGTTATACGTTATACGTTATACGTTATACGTTATACGTTATACGTTATACGTTATACGTTATACGTTATACGTTATACGTTATACGTTATACGTTATACGTTATACGCTGTACGTTATACGTTATACGTTATATGTTATACGTTATACGTTATACGTTATACGTTATACGTTATACGTTATACGTTATACGATATACGTTATACGTTATACGTTATACGTTTTACGTTATACGTTATACGTTATACGCTGTACGTTATACGCTGTACGTTATACGCTGTACGTTATAAGTTATATGTTATACGTTATACGTTACCCGTTGTACGTTGTACGTTATACGTTGTACATTATACGTTGTACGTTGTACGTTATACGTTGTACGTTATACGTTGTACGTTATACGTTGTATGTTATACGTTATACGCTGTACGTTATACGTTATACGTTATACGTTATACGTTATACGTTATACGTTATACGTTATACGTTATACGTTATACGTTATACGATATACGTTATACGTTATACGTTATATGTTATACGTTATACGTTATACGTTATACGTTATACGTTATACGTTATACGTTATACGTTATACGTTATACGTTATACGTTATACGTTATACGTTATACGTTATACGTTATACGCTGTACGTTATACGCTGTACGTTATACGCTGTACGTTATACGCTGTACGTTATACGTTGTACGTTTTACGTTATACGTTATACGTTATACGCTGTACGTTATACGCTGTACGTTATAAGTTATATGTTATACGTTATACGTTACCCGTTGTACGTTGTACGTTATACGTTGTACATTATACGTTGTACGTTGTACGTTATACGTTGTACGTTATACGTTGTACGTTATACGTTGTACGTTATACGTTGTATGTTATACGTTATACGCTGTACGTTATACGTTACACGTTGTACGTTGTACGTTATACGTTATACGTCACACGTTATACGTTATACGTTATACGTTATACGCTGTACGTTATACGCTGTACGTTATAAGTTATATGTTATACGTTATACGTTACCCGTTGTACGTTGTACGTTATACGTTGTACATTATACGTTGTACGTTGTACGTTATACGTTGTATGTTATACGTTGTACGTTATACGTTATACGTTGTACGTTATACGTTGTACATTATACGTTGTACGATATACGTTATACGTTATACGTTATACGTTATACGCTGTACGTTATACGCTGTACGTTATACGCTGTACGTTATACGCTGTACGTTATACGTTGTACATTATACGTTATACGTTATACGTTATACGCTGTACGTTATACGCTGTACGTTATAAGTTATACGTTATACGTTATACGTTATACGTTATACGTTATACGTTATACGTTATACGTTATACGTTATACGTTATACGTTATACGTTATACGTTATACGTTATACGTTAAACGTTATACGCTGTACGTTATACGTTATACGTTATACGTTACACGTTGTACGTTGTACGTTATACGTTACACGCTGTACGTTATACGTTACACGTTGTACGTTATACGTTATACGTTATACGTTATACGTTATACGTTATACGTTATACGTTATACGTTATACGTTAAACGTTATACGCTGTACGTTATACGTTATACGTTATACGTTACACGTTGTACGTTGTACGTTATACGTTGTACGTTATATGTTATACGTTACACGTTGCACGATGTACGTTATACGATATACGTTATACGTTATACGTTATACGTTATGGGCTGTACGTTATACGTTATACGTTATACGCTGTACGTTATACGTTATACGTTATACGTTACACGTTGTACGTTGCACGTTATACGTTATACGTTGTATGTTATACGTTGTACGTTATACGTTATACGTTGTACGTTATACGTTGTACATTATACGTTGTACGATATACGTTATACGTTATACGTTATACGTTATACGCTGTACGTTATACGCTGTACGTTATACGCTGTACGTTATACGTTGTACATTATACGTTATACGTTATACGTTATACGCTGTACGTTATACGCTGTACGTTATAAGTTATACGTTATACGTTATACGTTATACGTTATACGTTATACGTTATACGTTATACGTTATACGTTATACGTTATACGTTATACGTTATACGTTATACGTTATACGTTAAACGTTATACGCTGTACGTTATACGTTATACGTTATACGTTACACGTTGTACGTTGTACGTTATACGTTACACGCTGTACGTTATACGTTACACGTTGTACGTTGTACGTTATACGTTGTACGTTATACGTTGTACATTGTACGTTATACGTTGTACGTTATACGTTGTACGTTATGCGTTGTTCGTTATACGTTGTACGTTATACGTTATACGTTATACGTTATACGTTATACGTTATACGTTATACGTTATACGTTTTACGTTATACGTTATACGTTATACGTTATACGTTATACGTTATACGTTATACGTTATACGTTGTACGTTATACGTTGTACGTTATACGTTGTACGTTATACGTTGTACGTTATACGTTATACGTTATACGCTGTACGTTTTACGCTGTACGTTATACGTTATACGCTATATGTTATACGTTATACGTTATACGTTATACGTTATACGTTATACGTTATACGATACACGTTATACGTTATACGAAATACGTTATACGTTATACGCTGTACGTTATACGCTGTACGTTATACGCTGTACGTTATACGCTGTACGTTATACGTTGTACGTTATACGTTATACGTTACACGTTGTACGTTATACGTTATACGTTATACGTTACACGTTATACGTTATACGTTATACGTTATACGCTGTACGTTATACGCTGTACGTTATACGCTGTACGTTATACGTTATACGTTATACGTTACATGTTGTACGTTGTACGTTGAACGTTATACGTTGTACGTTATACGATATACGTTATACGTTATACGTTACACGTTGTACGTTGTACGTTATACGTTGTACGTTATACGTTGTACGTTGTACGTTATACGTTGTACGTTATACGTTGTACGTTATACGTTGTACGTTATACGTTGTACGTTATACGTTATACGTTATACGTTGTACGTTATATGTTGTACGTTATATGTTATACGTTACACGTTGTACGATGTACGTTATACGTTATACGTTATACATTATACGTTATACGATATACGTTATACGTTATACGCTGTACGTTATACGCTGTACGTTATACGCTGTACGTTATACGCTGTACGTTATGCGTTGTACGTTATACGTTATACGTTACACGTTGTACGTTGTACGTTATACGTTATACGTTACACGTTATACGTTATACGTTATACGTTATACGCTGTACGTTATACGCTGTACGTTATACGCTGTACGTTATACGTTATACGTTATACGTTACATGTTGTACGTTGTACGTTGAACGTTATACGTTGTACGTTATACGTTATACGCTGTACGTTATACGTTATACGTTATATGTTATACGTTATACGGTATACGTTATACGTTATACGTTATACGATATACGTTATACGTTATACGTTATACGTTATACGCTGTACGTTATACGCTGTACGTTATACGCTGTACGTTATACGTTGTACGTTATACGTTATACGTTATACGCTGTACGTTATACGTTATACGTTACACGTTGTACGTTATACGTTATACGTTATACGTTATACGTTATACGTTATACGATATACGTTATACGTTATACGTTACACGTTGTACGTTGTACGTTATACGATGTACGTTATACGTTGTACGTTGTACGTTATACGTTGTACGTTATACGTTGTACGTTATACGTTGTACGTTATACGTTGTACGTTATACGTTGTACGTTATACGTTATACGTTATACGTTGTACGTTATATGTTGTACGTTATATGTTATACGTTACACGTTGTACGATGTACGTTATACGTTATACGTTATACGTTATACGTTATACGTTATACGTTATACGTTATACGTTATACGTTATACGTTATACGTTATACGTTATACGTTATACGTTATACGTTATACGTTATACGTTATACGTTATACGTTATACGTTATACGTTATACGTTATACGTTATACGCTGTACGTTATACGTTATACGTTATATGTTATACGTTATACGTTATACGTTATACGTTATACGTTATACGTTATACGTTATACGTTATACGTTATACGTTATACGTTATACGTTATACGTTATACGTTATACGTTATACGTTATACGTTATACGTTTTACGTTATACGTTATACGTTATACGCTGTACGTTATACGCTGTACGTTATAAGTTATATGTTATACGTTATACGTTACCCGTTGTACGTTGTACGTTATACGTTGTACATTATACGTTGTACGTTGTACGTTATACGTTGTACGTTATACGTTGTACGTTATACGTTGTATGTTATACGTTATACGCTGTACGTTATACGTTATACGTTATATGTTATACGTTATACGTTATACGTTATACGTTATACGTTATACGTTATACGTTATACGTTATACGATATACGTTATACGTTATACGTTATATGTTATACGTTATACGTTATACGTTATACGTTATACGTTATACGTTATACGTTATACGTTATACGTTATACGCTGTACGTTATACGCTGTACGTTATACGCTGTACGTTATACGCTGTACGTTATACGTTGTACGTTTTACGTTATACGTTATACGATATACGCTGTACGTTATACGCTGTACGTTATAAGTTATATGTTATACGTTATACGTTACCCGTTGTACGTTGTACGTTATACGTTGTACATTATACGTTGTACGTTGTACGTTATACGTTGTACGTTATACGTTGTACGTTATACGTTGTACGTTATACGTTGTATGTTATACGTTATACGCTGTACGTTATACGTTACACGTTGTACGTTGTACGTTATACGTTATACGTCACACGTTATACGTTATACGTTATACGTTATACGCTGTACGTTATACGCTGTACGTTATAAGTTATATGTTATACGTTATACGTTACCCGTTGTACGTTGTACGTTATACGTTGTACGTTATACGTTGTACGTTGTACGTTATACGTTGTACGTTATACATTGTACGTTATACGTTGTACGTTATACGTTGTATGTTATACGTTATACGCTGTACGTTATACGTTACACGTTGTACGTTGTACGTTATACGTTATACGTTACACGTTATACGTTATACGTTATACGTTATACGCTGTACGTTATACGCTGTACGTTATACGCTGTACGTTATACGTTATACGTTATACGCTGTACGTTATACGTTACACGTTACACGTTGTACGTTATACGTTATACGTTATACGTTATACGTTATACGTTATACGATATACCTTATACGTTATACGTTACACGTTGTACGTTGTACGTTACACGTTGTACGTTATACGTTGTACGTTATACGTTGTACGTTATACGTTGTACGTTATACGTTATACGTTATACGTAATACGTTGTACGTAATATGTTGTACGTTATATGTTCTACGTTACACGTTGTACGATGTACGTTATACGTTATACGTTATACGTTATACGTTATACGTTATACGTTATACGTTATACGTTATACGTTATACGTTATACGTTATACGTTATACGTTATACGTTATACGTTATACGTTATACGTTATACGTTATACGTTATACGTTATACGTTATACGTTATACGTTATACGTTATACGTTATACGTTATACGTTATACGTTATACGGTATACGGTATACGTTATACGTTGTACGTTATACCTTATACGTTATTCGCTGTACGTTATACGCTGTACGTTATACGTTATACGTTACACGTTATACGTTATACGTTATACGTTATACGCTGTACGTTATACGCTGTACATTATACGCTGTACGTTATACGTTATACGTTGTACTTTACACGTTGTACGTTGTACGTTATACGTTGTATGTTATACGTTATACGCTGTACGTTATACGTTATACGTTATATGTTATACGTTATACGTTATACGTTATACGTTATACGTTATACGTTATACGTTATACGATATACGTTATACGTTATACGTTATACGTTATACGTTATACGTTATACGTTATACGTTATACGTTATACGCTGTACGTTATACGCTGTACGTTATACGCTGTACGTTATACGCTGTGCGTTATAAGTTGTACGTTTTACGTTATACGTTGTACGTTATACGTTGTACGTTATACGTTATACGTTATACGTTATACGTTGTACGTTATATGTTGTACGTTATATGTTATACGTTACACGTTGTACGATGTACGTTATACGTTATACGTTATACATTATACGTTATACGTTATACGTTATACGTTATACGTTATACGTTATACGTTATACGTTATACGTTATACGTTATACGTTATACGTTATACGTTATACGTTATACGTTATACGTTATACGTTATACGTTATACGTTATACGCTGTACGTTATACGTTATACGTTATATGTTATACGTTATACGTTATACGTTATACGTTATACGTTATACGTTATACGTTATACGTTATACGTTATACGATATACGTTATACGTTATACGTTATACGTTTTACGTTATACGTTATACGTTATACGCTGTACGTTATACGTTATACGTTATATGTTATACGTTATACGTTATACGTTATACGTTATACGTTATACGTTATACGTTATACGTTATACGATATACGTTATACGTTATACGTTATATGTTATATGTTATACGTTATACGTTATACGTTGTACGTTATACGTTATACGATATACGTTATACGTTATACGTTATACGTTATACGTTATACGTTATACGTTATACGTTATACGTTATACGCTGTACGTTATACGCTGTACGTTATACGCTGTACGTTATACGCTGTACGTTATAAGTTGTACGTTTTACGTTATACGTTATACGTTATACGCTGTACGTTATACGCTGTACGTTATAAGTTATATGTTATACGTTATACGTTACCCGTTGTACGTTGTACGTTATACGTTGTACATTATACGTTGTACGTTGTACGTTATACGTTGTACGTTATACGTTGTACGTTATACGTTGTACGTTATACGTTGTATGTTATACGTTATACGCTGTACGTTATACGTTACACGTTGTACGTTGTACGTTATACGTTATACGTTATACGTTATACGGTATACGGTATACGGTATACGTTATACGTTGTACGTTATACCTTATACGTTATTCGCTGTACGCTATACGCTGTACGTTATACGTTATACGTTACACGATATACGTTTTACGTTATACGTTATACGTTATACGTTATACGTTGTACGTTATATGTTGTACGTTATATGTTATACGTTACACGTTGTACGTTGTACGTTATACGTTATACGTTATACGTTATACGTTATACGTTATACGTTATACGTTATACGTTATACGTTATACGTTATACGTTATACGTTATACGTTATACGTTATACGTTATACGTTATACGTTATACGTTATACGGTATACGGTATACGTTATACGTTGTACGTTATACCTTATACGTTATACGCTGTAAGTTATACGCTGTACGTTATACGTTATACGTTACACGTTATACGTTATACGTTATACGCTGTACGTTTTACGCTGTACGTTATACGTTATACGTTATACGTTATACGTTATACGTTATACGTTATACGTTATACGTTGTATGTTATACGTTATACGCTGTACGTTATACGTTACACGTTGTACGTTGTACGTTATACGTTATACGTTACACGTTATACGTTATACGTTATACGTTATAAGCTGTACGTTATACGCTGTATGTTATACGCTGTACGTTATACGTTATACGTTATACGCTGTACGTTATACGTTATACGTTACACGTTGTACGTTATACGTTATACGTTATACGTTATACGTTATACGTTATACGATATACGTTATACGTTATACGTTACACGTTGTACGTTGTACGTTACACGTTGTACGTTATACGTTGTACGTAATACGTTGTACGTTATACGTTATACGTTATACGTTATACGTTATACGTTATACGCTGTACGTTATACGTTATACGTTATATGTTATACGTTATACGTTATACGTTATACGTTATACGTTATACGTTATACGTTATACGTTATACGTTATACGATATACGTTATACGTTATACGTTATACGTTTTACGTTATACGTTATACGTTATACGCTGTACGTTATACGCTGTACGTTATAAGTTATATGTTATACGTTATACGTTACCCGTTGTACGTTGTACGTTATACGTTGTACATTATACGTTGTACGTTGTACGTTATACGTTGTACGTTATACGTTGTACGTTATACGTTGTACGTTATACGTTGTATGTTATACGTTATACGCTGTACGTTATACGTTATACGTTATATGTTATACGTTATACGTTATACGTTATACGTTATACGTTATACGTTAAACGTTATACATTATACGATATACGTTATACGTTATACGTTATACGCTGTACGTTATACGTTATACGTTGTACGTTATACGTTATACGATATACGTTATACGTTATACGTTATACGTTATACGTTATACGTTATACGTTATACGTTATACGTTATACGTTATACGCTGTACGTTATACGCTGTACGTTATACGCTGTACGTTATACGCTGTACGTTATAAGTTGTACGTTTTACGTTATACGTTATACGTTATACGCTGTACGTTATACGCTGTACGTTATAAGTTATATGTTATACGTTATACGTTACCCGTTGTACGTTGTACGTTATACGTTGTACATTATACGTTGTACGTTGTACGTTATACGTTGTACGTTATACGTTGTACGTTATACGTTGTACGTTATACGTTGTATGTTATACGTTATACGCTGTACGTTATACGTTACACGTTGTACGTTGTACGTTATACGTTATACGTTATACGTTATACGGTATACGGTATACGGTATACGTTATACGTTGTACGTTATACCTTATACGTTATTCGCTGTACGTTATACGCTGTACGTTATACGTTATACGTTACACGATATACGTTTTACGTTATACGTTATACGTTATACGTTATACGTTGTACGTTATATGTTGTACGTTATATGTTATACGTTACACGTTGTACGATGTACGTTATACGTTATACGTTATACGTTATACGTTATACGTTATACGTTATACGTTATACGTTATACGTTATACGTTATACGTTATACGTTATACGTTATACGTTATACGTTATACGTTATACGTTATACGTTATACGTTATACGGTATACGGTATACGTTATACGTTGTACGTTATACCTTATACGTTATACGCTGTAAGTTATACGCTGTACGTTATACGTTATACGTTACACGTTATACGTTATACGTTATACGCTGTACGTTTTACGCTGTACGTTATACGTTATACGTTATATGTTATACGTTATACGTTATACGTTATACGTTATACGTTATACGATACACGTTATACGTTATACGATATACGTTATACGTTATACGCTGTACGTTATACGCTGTACGTTATACGCTGTACGTTATACGCTGTACGTTATACGTTGTACGTTATACGTTATACGTTACACGTTGTACGTTGTACGTTATACGTTATACGTCACACGTTATACGTTATACGTTATACGTTATACGCTGTACGTTATACGCTGTACGTTATAAGTTATATGTTATACGTTATACGTTACCCGTTGTACGTTGTACGTTATACGTTGTACATTATACGTTGTACATTGTACGTTATACGTTGTACGTTATACATTGTACGTTATACGTTGTACGTTATACGTTGTATGTTATACGTTATACGCTGTACGTTATACGTTACACGTTGTACGTTGTACGTTATACGTTATACGTTACACGTTATACGTTATACGTTATACGTTATACGCTGTACGTTATACGCTGTATGTTATACGCTGTACGTTATACGTTATACGTTATACGCTGTACGTTATACGTTATACGTTACACGTTGTACGTTATACGTTATACGTTATACGTTATACGTTATACGTTATACGATATACGTTATACGTTATACGTTACACGTTGTACGTTGTACGTTACACGTTGTACGTTATACGTTGTACGTTATACGTTGTACGTTATACGTTGTACGTTATACGTTATACGTTATACGTAATACGTTGTACGTTATATGTTGTACGTTATATGTTCTACGTTACACGTTGTACGATGTACGTTATACGTTATACGTTATACGTTATACGTTATACGTTATACGTTATACGTTATACGTTATACGTTATACGTTATACGTTATACGTTATACGTTATACGTTATACGTTATACGTTATACGTTATACGTTATACGTTATACGTTATACGTTATACGTTATACGTTATACGTTATACGTTATACGTTATACGTTATACGTTATACGGTATACGGTATACGTTATACGTTGTACGTTATACCTTATACGTTATTCGCTGTACGTTATACGCTGTACGTTATACGTTATACGTTACACGTTATACGTTATACGTTATACGTTATACGCTGTACGTTATACGCTGTACATTATACGCTGTACGTTATACGTTATACGTTGTACTTTACACGTTGTACGTTGTACGTTATACGTTGTATGTTATACGTTATACGCTGTACGTTATACGTTATACGTTATATGTTATACGTTATACGTTATACGTTATACGTTATACGTTATACGTTATACGATATACGTTATACGTTATACGTTATACGTTATACGTTATACGTTATACGTTATACGTTATACGTTATACGTTATACGTTATACGCTGTACGTTATACGCTGTACGTTATACGTTATACGTTATATGTTATACGTTATACGTTATACGTTATACGTTATACGTTATACGATATACGTTATACGTTATACGTTATACGCTGTACGTTATACGCTGTACGTTATACGCTGTACGTTATACGTTGTACGTTATACGTTATACGTTATACGCTGTACGTTATACGTTATACGTTACACGTTGTACGTTATACGTTATACGTTATACGTTATACGTTATACGATATACGTTATACGTTATACGTTACACGTTGTACGTTGTACGTTATACGTTGTACGTTATACGTTGTACGTTGTACGTTATACGTTGTACGTTATACGTTGTACGTTATACGTTGTACGTTATACGTTGTACGTTATACGTTATACGTTATACGTTGTACGTTATATGTTGTACGTTATATGTTATACGTTACACGTTGTACGATGTACGTTATACGTTATACGTTATACATTATACGTTATACGTTATACGTTATACGTTATACGTTATACGTTATACGTTATACGTTGTACGTTATACGTTGTATGTTATACGTTATACGCTGTACGTTATACGTTACACGTTGTACGTTGTACGTTATACGTTATACGTTATACGTTATACGGTATACGGTATACGGTATACGTTATACGTTGTACGTTATACCTTATACGTTATTCGCTGTACGTTATACGCTGTACGTTATACGTTATACGTTACACGATATACGTTTTACGTTATACGTTATACGTTATACGTTATACGTTGTACGTTATATGTTGTACGTTATATGTTATACGTTACACGTTGTACGATGTACGTTATACGTTATACGTTATACGTTATACGTTATACGTTATACGTTATACGTTATACGTTATACGTTATACGTTATACGTTATACGTTATACGTTATACGTTATACGTTATACGTTATACGTTATACGTTATACGTTATACGTTATACGGTATACGGTATACGTTATACGTTGTACGTTATACCTTATACGTTATACGCTGTAAGTTATACGCTGTACGTTATACGTTATACGTTACACGTTATACGTTATACGTTATACGCTGTACGTTTTACGCTGTACGTTATACGTTATACGTTATATGTTATACGTTATACGTTATACGTTATACGTTATACGTTGTATGTTATACGTTATACGCTGTACGTTATACGTTACACGTTGTACGTTGTACGTTATACGTTATACGTTACACGTTATACGTTATACGTTATACGTTATAAGCTGTACGTTATACGCTGTATGTTATACGCTGTACGTTATACGTTATACGTTATACGCTGTACGTTATACGTTATACGTTACACGTTGTACGTTATACGTTATACGTTATACGTTATACGTTATACGTTATACGATATACGTTATACGTTATACGTTACACGTTGTACGTTGTACGTTACACGTTGTACGTTATACGTTGTACGTTATACGTTGTACGTTATACGTTATACGTTATACGTTATACGTTATACGTTATACGCTGTACGTTATACGTTATACGTTATATGTTATACGTTATACGTTATACGTTATACGTTATACGTTATACGTTATACGTTATACGTTATACGTTATACGATATACGTTATACGTTATACGTTATACGTTTTACGTTATACGTTATACGTTATACGCTGTACGTTATACGCTGTACGTTATAAGTTATATGTTATACGTTATACGTTACCCGTTGTACGTTGTACGTTATACGTTGTACATTATACGTTGTACGTTGTACGTTATACGTTGTACGTTATACGTTGTACGTTATACGTTGTACGTTATACGTTGTATGTTATACGTTATACGCTGTACGTTATACGTTATACGTTATATGTTATACGTTATACGTTATACGTTATACGTTATACGTTATACGTTATACGTTATACGTTATACGATATACGTTATACGTTATACGTTATATGTTATACGTTATACGTTATACGTTGTACGTTATACGTTATACGATATACGTTATACGTTATACGTTATACGTTATACGTTATACGTTATACGTTATACGTTATACGTTATACGCTGTACGTTATACGCTGTACGTTATACGCTGTACGTTATACGCTGTACGTTATAAGTTGTACGTTTTACGTTATACGTTATACGTTATACGCTGTACGTTATACGCTGTACGTTATAAGTTATATGTTATACGTTATACGTTACCCGTTGTACGTTGTACGTTATACGTTGTACATTATACGTTGTACGTTGTACGTTATACGTTGTACGTTATACGTTGTACGTTATACGTTGTACGTTATACGTTGTATGTTATACGTTATACGCTGTACGTTATACGTTACACGTTGTACGTTGTACGTTATACGTTATACGTTATACGTTATACGGTATACGGTATACGGTATACGTTATACGTTGTACGTTATACCTTATACGTTATTCGCTGTACGTTATACGCTGTACGTTATACGTTATACGTTACACGATATACGTTTTACGTTATACGTTATACGTTATACGTTATACGTTGTACGTTATATGTTGTACGTTATATGTTATACGTTACACGTTGTACGATGTACGTTATACGTTATACGTTATACGTTATACGTTATACGTTATACGTTATACGTTATACGTTATACGTTATACGTTATACGTTATACGTTATACGTTATACGTTATACGTTATACGTTATACGTTATACGTTATACGGTATACGGTATACGTTATACGTTGTACGTTATACCTTATACGTTATACGCTGTAAGTTATACGCTGTACGTTATACGTTATACGTTACACGTTATACGTTATACGTTATACGCTGTACGTTTTACGCTGTACGTTATACGTTATACGTTATATGTTATACGTTATACGTTATACGTTATACGTTATACGTTATACGATACACGTTATACGTTATACGATATACGTTATACGTTATACGCTGTACGTTATACGCTGTACGTTATACGCTGTACGTTATACGCTGTACGTTATACGTTGTACGTTATACGTTATACGTTACACGTTGTACGTTGTACGTTATACGTTATACGTCACACGTTATACGTTATACGTTATACGTTATACGCTGTACGTTATACGCTGTACGTTATAAGTTATATGTTATACGTTATACGTTACCCGTTGTACGTTGTACGTTATACGTTGTACATTATACGTTGTACATTGTACGTTATACGTTGTACGTTATACATTGTACGTTATACGTTGTACGTTATACGTTGTATGTTATACGTTATACGCTGTACGTTATACGTTACACGTTGTACGTTGTACGTTATACGTTATACGTTACACGTTATACGTTATACGTTATACGTTATACGCTGTACGTTATACGCTGTATGTTATACGCTGTACGTTATACGTTATACGTTATACGCTGTACGTTATACGTTATACGTTACACGTTGTACGTTATACGTTATACGTTATACGTTATACGTTATACGTTATACGATATACGTTATACGTTATACGTTACACGTTGTACGTTGTACGTTACACGTTGTACGTTATACGTTGTACGTTATACGTTGTACGTTATACGTTGTACGTTATACGTTATACGTTATACGTAATACGTTGTACGTTATATGTTGTACGTTATATGTTCTACGTTACACGTTGTACGATGTACGTTATACGTTATACGTTATACGTTATACGTTATACGTTATACGTTATACGTTATACGTTATACGTTATACGTTATACGTTATACGTTATACGTTATACGTTATACGTTATACGTTATACGTTATACGTTATACGTTATACGTTATACGTTATACGTTATACGTTATACGTTATACGTTATACGTTATACGTTATACGTTATACGTTATACGGTATACGGTATACGTTATACGTTGTACGTTATACCTTATACGTTATTCGCTGTACGTTATACGCTGTACGTTATACGTTATACGTTACACGTTATACGTTATACGTTATACGTTATACGCTGTACGTTATACGCTGTACATTATACGCTGTACGTTATACGTTATACGTTGTACTTTACACGTTGTACGTTGTTCGTTATACGTTGTATGTTATACGTTATACGCTGTACGTTATACGTTATACGTTATATGTTATACGTTATACGTTATACGTTATACGTTATACGTTATACGTTATACGATATACGTTATACGTTATACGTTATACGTTATACGTTATACGTTATACGTTATACGTTATACGTTATACGTTATACGCTGTACGTTATACGCTGTACGTTATACGCTGTACGTTATACGCTGTACGTTATAAGTTGTACGTTTTACGTTATACGTTATACGTTATACGCTGTACGTTATACGCTGTACGTTATACGCTGTACGTTATAAGTTATATGTTATACGTTATACGTTACCCGTTGTACGTTGTACGTTATACGTTGTACATTATACGTTGTACGTTGTACGTTATACGTTGTACGTTATACGTTGTACGTTATACGTTGTACGTTATACGTTGTATGTTATACGTTATACGCTGTACGTTATACGTTACACGTTGTACGTTGTACGTTATACGTTATACGTTATACGTTATACGGTATACGGTATACGGTATACGTTATACGTTGTACGTTATACCTTATACGTTATTCGCTGTACGTTATACGCTGTACGTTATACGTTATACGTTACACGATATACGTTTTACGTTATACGTTATACGTTATACGTTATACGTTGTACGTTATATGTTGTACGTTATATGTTATACGTTACACGTTGTACGATGTACGTTATACGTTATACGTTATACGTTATACGTTATACGTTATACGTTATACGTTATACGTTATACGTTATACGTTATACGTTATACGTTATACGTTATACGTTATACGTTATACGTTATACGTTATACGTTATACGTTATACGTTGTACGTTATACGTTATACGTTATACGTTATACGGTATACGGTATACGTTATACGTTGTACGTTATACCTTATACGTTATACGCTGTAAGTTATACGCTGTACGTTATACGTTATACGTTATACGTTATACGTTATACGTTATACGCTGTACGTTTTACGCTGTACGTTATACGTTATACGTTATATGTTATACGTTATACGTTATACGTTATACGTTATACGTTATACGTTACACGTTGTACGTTGTACGTTATACGTTATACGTTATACGTTATACGTTATACGTTATACGTTATACGCTGTACGTTATACGCTGTACGTTATACGCTGTACGTTATACGTTATACGTTATACGTTACATGTTGTACGTTGTACGTTGAACGTTATACGTTGTACGTTATACGTTATACGCTGTACGTTATACGTTATACGTTATATGTTATACGTTATACGTTATACGTTATACGTTATACGTTATACGTTATACGTTATACGTTATACGTTATACGCTGTACGTTATACGCTGTACGTTATACGCTGTACGTTATACGTTGTACGTTATACGTTATACGTTATACGATGTACGTTATACGTTATACGTTACACGTTGTACGTTATACGTTATACGTTATACGTTATACGTTATACGATATACGTTATACGTTATACGTTACACGTTGTACGTTGTACGTTATACGTTGTACGTTATACGTTGTACGTTGTACGTTATACGTTGTACGTTATACGTTGTACGTTATACGTTGTACGTTATACGTTGTACGTTATACGTTATACGTTATACGTTGTACGTTATACGTTGTACGTTATATGTTATACGTTACACGTTGTACGATGTACGTTATACGTTATACGTTATACATTATACGTTATACGTTATACGTTATACGTTATACGTTATACGTTATACGTTATACGTTATACGTTATACGTTATACGTTATACGTTATACGTTATACGTTATACGTTATACGTTATACGTTATACGTTATACGTTATACGTTATACGTTATACGTTATACGTTATACGCTGTACGTTATACGTTATACGTTATATGTTATACGTTATACGTTATACGTTATACGTTATACGTTATACGTTATACGTTATACGTTATACGTTATACGATATACGTTATACGTTATACGTTATACGTTTTACGTTATACGTTATACGTTATACGCTGTACGTTATACGCTGTACGTTATAAGTTATATGTTATACGTTATACGTTACCCGTTGTACGTTGTACGTTATACGTTGTACATTATACGTTGTACGTTGTACGTTATACGTTGTACGTTATACGTTGTACGTTATACGTTGTACGTTATACGTTGTATGTTATACGTTATACGCTGTACGTTATACGTTATACGTTATATGTTATACGTTATACGTTATACGTTATACGTTATACGTTATACGTTATACGTTATACGTTATACGATATACGTTATACGTTATACGTTATATGTTATACGTTATACGTTATACGTTGTACGTTATACGTTATACGTTATACGTTATACGTTATACGTTATACGTTATACGCTGTACGTTATACGCTGTACGTTATACGCTGTACGTTATACGCTGTACGTTATACGTTACACGTTGTACGTTGTACGTTATACGTTATACGATATACGTTATACGTTATACGTTATATGTTATACGTTATACGTTATACGTTATACGTTATACGTTATGCGTTATACGTTATACGTTATACGTTATACGTTATACGCTGTACGTTATACGCTGTACGTTATACGCTGTACGTTATACGCTGTACGTTATACGTTGTACGTTTTACGTTATACGTTATACGTTATACGCTGTACGTTATACGCTGTACGTTATAAGTTATATGTTATACGTTATACGTTACCCGTTGTACGTTGTACGTTATACGTTGTACATTATACGTTGTACGTTGTACGTTATACGTTGTACGTTATACGTTGTACGTTATACGTTGTACGTTATACGTTGTATGTTATACGTTATACGCTGTACGTTATACGTTACACGTTGTACGTTGTACGTTATACGTTATACGATATACGTTATACGTTATACGTTATACGTTATACGCTGTACGTTATACGCTGTACGTTATACGCTGTACGTTATACGTTGTACGTTATACGTTATACGTTATACGCTGTACGTTATACGTTATACGTTACACGTTGTACGTTATACGTTATACGTTATACGTTATACGTTATACGTTATACGTTATACGATATACGTTATACGTTATACGTTACACGTTGTACGTTGTACGTTATACGATGTACGTTATACGTTGTACGTTGTACGTTATACGTTGTACGTTATACGTTGTACGTTATACGTTGTACGTTATACGTTGTACGTTATACGTTATACGTTATACGTTGTACGTTATATGTTGTACGTTATATGTTATACGTTACACGTTGTACGATGTACGTTATACGTTATACGTTATACATTATACGTTATACGTTATACGTTATACGTTATACGTTACGCGTTATACGTTATACGTTATACGTTATACGTTATACGTTATACGTTATACGTTATACGTTATACGTTATACGTTATACGTTATACGTTATACGCTGTACGTTATACGTTATACGTTATATGTTATACGTTATACGTTATACGTTATACGTTATACGTTATACGTTATACGTTATACGTTATACGTTATACGTTATACGTTATACGATATACGTTATACGTTATACGTTATACGTTTTACGTTATACGTTATACGTTATACGTTATACGCTGTACGTTATACGCTGTACGTTATAAGTTATATGTTATACGTTATACGTTACCCGTTGTACGTTATACGATATACGTTATACGTTATACGTTACACGTTGTACGTTGTACGTTATACGTTGTACGTTATACGTTATACGTTATACGATATACGTTATACGTTATACGTTACACGTTGTACGTTGTACGTTATACGTTGTACGTTATACGTTGTACGTTGTACGTTATACGTTGTACGTTATACGTTGTACGTTATACGTTGTACGTAATACGTTGTACGTTATACGTTATACGTTATACGTTATACGTTGTACGTTATATGTTGTACGTTATATGTTATACGTTACACGTTGTACGATGTACGTTATACGTTATACGTTATACATTATACGTTATACGTTATACGTTATACGTTATACGTTATACGTTATACGTTATACGTTATACGTTATACGTTATACGTTATACGTTATACGTTATACGTTATACGTTATACGTTATACGTTATACGTTATACGTTATACGTTATACGTTATACGTTATACGTTATACGTTATACGTTATACGTTATACGTTATACGTTATACGTTATACGTTATACGTTATACGTTATACGTTATACGTTATACGTTATACGTTATACGTTATACGTTATACGGTATACGGTATACGGTATACGTTATACGTTGTACGTTATACCTTATACGTTATTCGCTGTACGTTATACGCTGTACGTTATACGTTATACGTTACACGATATACGTTATACGTTATACGTTATACGCTGTACGTTATACGCTGTACGTTATACGCTGTACGTTATACGTTATACGTTATACGATATACGTTATACGTTATACGTTATACGTTATACGTTATACGTTATACGATATACGTTATACGTTATACGTTACACGTTGTACGTTGTACGTTATACGTTGTACGTTATACGTTGTACGTTATACGTTGTACGTTATACGTTGTACGTTATACATTATACGTTATACGTAATACGTTGTACGTTATATGTTGTACGTTATATGTTATACGTTACACGTTGTACGTTATACGTTATACGTTATACGTTATACGCTGTACGTTATACGCTGTACGTTATACGCTGTACGTTATACGTTGTACGTTATACGTTATACGTTATACGTAATACGTTGTACGTTATATGTTGTACGTTATATGTTATACGTTACACGTTGTACGATGTAGGTTATACGTTATACGTTATACGTTATACGTTATACGTTATACGTTATACGTTATACGGTATACGGTATACGGTATACGTTATACGTTGTACGTTATACCTTATACGTTATTCGCTGTACGTTATACGCTGTACGTTATACGTTATACGTTACACGATATACGTTATACGTTATACGTTATACGCTGTACGTTATACGCTGTACGTTATACGCTGTACGTTATACGTTATACGTTATACGATATACGTTATACGTTATACGTTATACGTTATACGTTATACGTTATACGTTATACGATATACGTTATACGTTATACGTTACACGTTGTACGTTGTACGTTATACGTTGTACGTTATACGTTGTACGTTATACGTTGTACGTTATACGTTGTACGTTATACATTATACGTTATACGTAATACGTTGTACGTTATATGTTGTACGTTATATGTTATACGTTACACGTTGTACGTTATACGTTATACGTTATACGTTATACGCTGTACGTTATACGCTGTACGTTATACGCTGTACGTTATACGTTGTACGTTATACGTTATACGTTATACGTAATACGTTGTACGTTATATGTTGTACGTTATATGTTATACGTTACACGTTGTACGATGTAGGTTATACGTTATACGTTATACGTTATACGTTATACGTTATACGTTATACGTTATACGTTATACGTTATACGATATACGATATACGTTATACGTTATACGTTACACGTTGTACGTTGTACGTTATACGTTATACGCTGTACGTTATACGTTATACGTTACACGATGTACGTTATACGTTATACGTTATACGTTATACGTTATACGTTATACGATATACGTTATACGTTATACGTTACACGTTGTACGTTGTACGTTATACGTTGTACGTTATACGTTGTACGTTATACGTTGTACGTTATACGTTGTACGTTATACGTTATACGTTATACGTTATACGTTATACGTTATACGTTATACGTTATACGTTATACGTTATACGTTATACGTTATACGTTATACGTTATACGTTATACGATATACGTTATACGTTATACGGTATACGGTATACGTTATACGTTGTACGTTATACCTTATACGTTATTCGCTGTACGTTATACGCTGTACGTTATACGTTATACGTTACACGTTATACGTTATACGCTGTACGTTATACGTTATACGTTGTACGTTATACCTTATACGTTATTCGCTGTACGTTATACGCTGTACGTTATACGTTATACGTTACACGTTATACGTTATACGTTATACGTTATACGCTGTACGTTATACGCTGTACATTATACGCTGTACGTTATACGTAATACGTTGTACGTTATATGTTGTACGTTATATGTTATACGTTACACGTTGTACGATGTAGGTTATACGTTATACGTTATACGTTATACGTTATACGTTATTTGTTATACGTTATACGTTATACGTTATACGTTATACGTTATACGTTATACGTTATACGTTATACGTTATACGTTATACGTTATACGTTATACGTTATACGTTATACGTTATACGTTATACGTTATACGTTATACGTTATACGTTATACGTTATACGTTATACGTTATACGTTATACGTTATACGTTATACGTTATACGTTATACGTTATACGTTATACGTTATACGTTATACGTTATACGTTATACGTTATACGTTATACGTTATACGTAATACGTTGTACGTTATATGTTGTACGTTATATGTTATACGTTACACGTTGTACGATGTAGGTTATACGTTATACGTTATACGTTATACGTTATACGTTATACGTTATACGTTATACGCTGTACGTTATACGCTGTACGTTATACGCTGTACGTTATACGTTGTACGTTATACGTTATACGTTATACGTAATACGTTGTACGTTATATGTTGTACGTTATATGTTATACGTTACACGTTGTACGATGTAGGTTATACGTTATACGTTATACGTTATACGTTATACGTTATACGTTATACGTTATACGTTATACGATATACGATATACGTTATACGTTATACGTTACACGTTGTACGTTGTACGTTATACGTTATACGCTGTACGTTATACGTTATACGTTACACGATGTACGTTATACGTTATACGTTATACGTTATACGTTATACGTTATACGTTATACGATATACGTTATACGTTATACGTTACACGTTGTACGTTGTACGTTATACGTTGTACGTTATACGTTGTACGTTATACGTTGTACGTTATACGTTATACGTTATACGTTATACGTTATACGATATACGTTATACGTTATACGTTATACGGTATACGGTATACGTTATACGTTGTACGTTATACCTTATACGTTATTCGCTGTACGTTATACGCTGTACGTTATACGTTATACGTTACACGTTATACGTTATACGCTGTACGTTATACGTTATACGTTATACGTTATACGTTGTACGTTATACCTTATACGTTATTCGCTGTACGTTATACGCTGTACGTTATACGTTATACGTTACACGTTATACGTTATACGCTGTACGTTATACGTTATACGTTGTACGTTATACCTTATACGTTATTCGCTGTACGTTATACGCTGTACGTTATACGTTATACGTTACACGTTATACGTTATACGTTATACGTTATACGCTGTACGTTATACGCTGTACATTATACGCTGTACGTTATACGTAATACGTTGTACGTTATATGTTGTACGTTATATGTTATACGTTACACGTTGTACGATGTAGGTTATACGTTATACGTTATACGTTATACGTTATACGTTATACGTTATACGTTATACGTTATACGTTATACGATATACGATATACGTTATACGTTATACGTTACACGTTGTACGTTGTACGTTATACGTTATACGCTGTACGTTATACGTTATACGTTACACGATGTACGTTATACGTTATACGTTATACGTTATACGTTATACGTTATACGTTATACGATATACGTTATACGTTATACGTTACACGTTGTACGTTGTACGTTATACGTTGTACGTTATACGTTGTACGTTATACGTTGTACGTTATACGTTATACGTTATACGTTATACGTTATACGATATACGTTATACGTTATACGGTATACGGTATACGTTATACGTTGTACGTTATACCTTATACGTTATTCGCTGTACGTTATACGCTGTACGTTATACGTTATACGTTATACGTTATACGTTATACGCTGTACGTTATACGTTATACGTTATACGTTATACGTTGTACGTTATACCTTATACGTTATTCGCTGTACGTTATACGCTGTACGTTATACGTTATACGTTACACGTTATACGTTATACGCTGTACGTTATACGTTATACGTTGTACGTTATACCTTATACGTTATTCGCTGTACGTTATACGCTGTACGTTATACGTTATACGTTACACGTTATACGTTATACGTTATACGTTATACGCTGTACGTTATACGCTGTACATTATACGCTGTACGTTATACGTAATACGTTGTACGTTATATGTTGTACGTTATATGTTATACGTTACACGTTGTACGATGTAGGTTATACGTTATACGTTATACGTTATACGTTATACGTTATACGTTATACGTTATACGTTATACGTTATACGTTATACGTTATACGTTATACGTTATACGTTATACGTTATACGTTATACGTTATACGTTATACGTTATACGTTATACGTTATACGTTATACGTTATACGTTATACGTTATACGTTATACGTTATACGTTATACGTTATACGTTATACGTTATACGTTATACGTTATACGTTATACGTTATACGTTATACGTTATACGTTATACGTTATACGTTATACGTTATACGTTATACGGTATACGGTATACGTTATACGTTGTACGTTATACCTTATACGTTATACCTTATACGTTATTCGCTGTACGTTATACGCTGTACGTTATACGTTATACGTTACACGTTATACGTTATACGTTATACGTTATACGCTGTACGTTATACGCTGTACATTATACGCTGTACGTTATACGTTATACGTTGTACGTTACACGTTGTACGTTGTACGTTATACGTTGTATGTTATACGTTATACGCTGTACGTTATACGTTATACGTTATATGTTATACGTTATACGTTATACGTTATACGTTATACGTTATACGTTATACGCTGTACGTTATACGCTGTACGTTATACGCTGTACGTTATACGCTGTACGTTATACGTTGTACGTTTTACGTTATACGTTATACGTTATACGCTGTACGTTATACGCTGTACGTTATAAGTTATATGTTATACGTTATACGTTACCCGTTGTACGTTGTACGTTATACGTTACACGTTATACGTTATACGTTATACGCTGTACGTTTTACGCTGTACGTTATACGTTATACGTTATATGTTATACGTTATACGTTATACGTTATACGTTATACGTTATACGTTATACGTTATACGATACACGTTATACGTTATACGATATACGTTATACGTTATACGCTGTACGTTATACGCTGTACGTTATACGCTGTACGTTATACGCTGTACGTTATACGTTGTACGTTATACGTTATACGTTACACGTTGTACGTTGTACGTTATACGTTATACGTTAAACGTTATACGTTATACGTTATACGTTATACGCTGTACGTTATACGCTGTACGTTATACGCTGTACGTTATACGTTATACGTTATACGTTACATGTTGTACGTTGTACGTTGAACGTTATACGTTGTACGTTATACGTTATACGCTGTACGTTATACGTTATACGTTATATGTTATACGTTATACGTTATACGTTATACGTTATACGTTATACGTTATACGATATACGTTATACGTTATACGTTATACGTTATACGTTATACGCTGTACGTTATACGCTGTACGTTATACGCTGTACGTTATACGTTGTACGTTATACGTTATACGTTATACGCTGTACGTTATACGTTATACGTTACACGTTGTACGTTATACGTTATACGTTATACGTTATACGTTATACGTTATACGATATACGTTATACGTTATACGTTACACGTTGTACGTTGTACGTTATACGTTGTACGTTATACGTTATACGTTATACGATATACGTTATACGTTATACGTTACACGTTGTACGTTGTACGTTATACGTTGTACGTTATACGTTGTACGTTGTACGTTATACGTTGTACGTTATACGTTGTACGTTATACGTTGTACGTAATACGTTGTACGTTATACGTTATACGTTATACGTTATACGGTATACGGTATACGGTATACGTTATACGTTGTACGTTATACCTTATACGTTATTCGCTGTACGTTATACGCTGTACGTTATACGTTATACGTTACACGATATACGTTATACGTTATACGTTATACGCTGTACGTTATACGCTGTACGTTATACGCTGTACGTTATACGCTGTACGTTATACGTTATACGTTATACGATATACGTTATACGTTATACGTTATACGTTATACGTTATACGTTATACGTTATACGCTGTACGTTATACGGTGTACGTTATACGCTGTACGTTATACGTTGTACGTTATACGTTATACGTTATACGTTATACGCTGTACGTTATACGTTGTACGTTATACGTTGTACGTTATACGTTGTACGTTGTACGTTATACGTTGTACGTTATACGTTGTACGTTATACGTTGTACGTTATACGTTATACGTTATACGTTATACGTTGTACGTTATACGTTGTACGTTATATGTTGTACGTTATATGTTATACGTTACACGTTGTACGATGTACGTTATACGTTATATGTTATACATTATACGTTATACGTTATACGTTATACGTTATACGTTATACGTTATACGTTATACGTTATACGATATACGTTATACGTTATACGTTATACGTTTTACGTTATACGTTATACGTTATACGTTATACGCTGTACGTTATACGCTGTACGTTATAAGTTATATGTTATACGTTATACGTTACCCGTTGTACGTTGTACGTTATACGTTGTACATTATACGTTGTACGTTGTACGTTATACGTTGTACGTTATACGTTGTACGTTATACGTTGTACGTTATACGTTGTATGTTATACGTTATACGCTGTACGTTATACGTTATACGTTATATGTTATACGTTATACGTTATACGTTATACGTTATACGTTATACGTTATACGTTATACGATATACGTTATACGTTATACGATATACGTTATACGTTATACGTTATACGTTATACGTTATACGTTATACGTTATACGTTATACGTTATACGCTGTACGTTATACGCTGTACCTTATACGCTGTACGTTATACGCTGTACGTTATACGTTGTACGTTTTACGTTATACGTTATACGTTATACGCTGTACGTTATACGCTGTACGTTATACGCTGTACGTTATACGCTGTACGTTATACGCTGCACGTTATACGTTGTACGTTATACGTTATACGTTATACGCTGTACGTTATACGTTATACGTTACACGTTGTACGTTATACGTTATACGTTATACGTTATACGTTATACGATATACGTTATACGTTATACGTTACACGTTGTACGTTGTACGTTATACGTTGTACGTTATACGTTATACGTTATACGATATACGTTATACGTTATACGTTACACGTTGTACGTTGTACGTTATACGTTGTACGTTATACGTTGTACGTTGTACGTTATACGTTGTACGTTATACGTTGTACGTTATACGTTGTACGTAATACGTTGTACGTTATACGTTATACGTTATACGTTATACGTTGTACGTTATATGTTGTACGTTATATGTTATACGTTACACGTTGTACGATGTACGTTATACGTTATACGTTATACATTATACGTTATACGTTATACGTTATACGTTATACGTTATACGTTATACGTTATACGTTATACGTTATACGTTATACGTTATACGTTATACGTTATACGTTATACGTTATACGTTATACGTTATACGTTATACGTTATACGTTATACGTTATACCTTATACGTTATACGTTATACGTTATACGTTATACGTTATACGTTATACGTTATACGTTATACGTTATACGTTATAACGTATACCGTATACGGTATACGTTATACGTTGTACGTTATACCTTATACGTTATTCGCTGTACGTTATACGCTGTACGTTATACGTTATACGTTACACGATATACGTTATACGTTATACGTTATACGCTGTACGTTATACGCTGTACGTTATACGCTGTACGTTATACGTTATACGTTATACGATATACGTTATACGTTATACGTTATACGTTATACGTTATACGCTGTACGTTATACGGTGTACGTTATACGCTGTACGTTATACGTTGTACGTTATACGTTGTACGTTATACGTTATACGTTATACGTTATACGTTGTACGTTATACGTTGTACGTTATATGTTGTACGTTATATGTTATACGTTACACGTTGTACGATGTACGTTATACGTTATACGTTATACATTATACGTTATACGTTATACGTTATACGTTATACGTTATACGTTATACGTTATACGTTATACGTTATACGTTATACGTTATACGTTATACGTTATACGTTATACGTTATACGTTATACGTTATACGTTATACGTTATACGTTATACGTTATACGTTATACGTTATACGTTATACGTTATACGTTATACGCTGTACGTTATACGTTATACGTTATATGTTATACGTTATACGTTATACGTTATACGTTATACGTTATACGTTATACGTTATACGATATACGTTATACGTTATACGTTATACGTTTTACGTTATACGTTATACGTTATACGTTATACGCTGTACGTTATACGCTGTACGTTATACGCTGTACGTTATAAGTTATATGTTATACGTTATACGTTACCCGTTGTACGTTGTACGTTATACGTTGTACATTATACGTTGTACGTTGTACGTTATACGTTATACGTTATACGCTGTACGTTATACGCTGTACGTTATAAGTTATATGTTATACGTTATACGTTACCCGTTGTACGTTGTACGTTATACGTTGTACATTATACGTTGTACGTTGTACGTTATACGTTGTACGTTATACGTTGTACGTTATACGTTGTACGTTATACGTTGTACGTTATACGTTGTATGTTATACGTTATACGCTGTACGTTATACGTTATACGTTATATGTTATACGTTATACGTTATACGTTATACGTTATACGTTATACGTTATACGTTATACGTTATACGTTATACGTTATACGATATACGTTATACGTTATACGTTATACGTTATACGTTATACGTTATACGTTATACGTTATACGTTATACGCTGTACGTTATACGCTGTACGTTATACGCTGTACGTTATACGCTGTACGTTATACGTTGTACGTTTTACGTTATACGTTATACGTTATACGCTGTACGTTATACGCTGTACGTTATAAGTTATATGTTATACGTTATACGTTACCCGTTGTACGTTGTACGTTATAAGTGGTACATTATACGTTGTACGTTGTACGTTATACGTTGTACGTTATACGTTGTACGTTATACGTTGTACGTTATACGTTGTATGATATACGTTATACGCTGTACGTTATACGTTACACGTTGTACGTTGTACGTTATACGTTACACGTTATACGTTGTACGTTATACGTTGTACGTTATACGTTGTATGTTATACGTTATACGCTGTACGTTATACGTTACACGTTGTACGTTGTACGTTATACGTTATACGTTACACGTTATACGTTATACGTTATACGTTATACGCTGTACGTTATACGCTGTACGTTATACGCTGTACGTTATACGTTATACGTTATACGTTACATGTTGTACGTTGTACGTTGAACGTTATACGTTGTACGTTATACGTTATACGCTGTACGTTATACGTTATACGTTATATGTTATACGTTATACGTTATACGTTATACGTTATACGTTATACGATATACGTTATACGTTATACGTTATACGTTATACGTTATACGCTGTACGTTATACGCTGTACGTTATACGCTGTACGTTATACGTTGTACGTTATACGTTATACGTTATACGCTGTACGTTATACGTTATACGTTATACGATATACGTTATACGTTATACGTTATACGTTATACGTTATACGCTGTACGTTATACGGTGTACGTTATACGCTGTACGTTATACGTTGTACGTTATACGTTGTACGTTATACGTTATACGTTATACGTTATACGTTGTACGTTATACGTTGTACGTTATATGTTGTACGTTATATGTTATACGTTACACGTTGTACGATGTACGTTATACGTTATACGTTATACATTATACGTTATACGTTATACGTTATACGTTATACGTTATACGTTATACGTTATACGTTATACGTTATACGTTATACGTTATACGTTATACGTTATACGTTATACGTTATACGTTATACGTTATACGTTATACGTTATACGTTATACGTTATACGTTATACGTTATACGTTATACGTTATACGATATACGTTATACGTTATACGTTATACGTTTTACGTTATACGTTATACGTTATACGTTATACGCTGTACGTTATACGCTGTACGTTATAAGTTATATGTTATACGTTATACGTTACCCGTTGTACGTTGTACGTTATACGTTGTACATTATACGTTGTACGTTATACGTTGTACGTTATACGTTGTACGTTATACGTTGTACGTTATACGTTGTATGTTATACGTTATACGCTGTACGTTATACGTTATACGTTATATGTTATACGTTATACGTTATACGTTATACGTTATACGTTATACGTTATACGTTATACGTTATACGTTATACGTTATACGTTATACGTTATACGATATACGTTATACGTTATACGTTATACGTTATACGTTATACGTTATACGTTATACGCTGTACGTTATACGCTGTACGTTATACGCTGTACGTTATACGCTGTACGTTATACGTTGTACGTTTTACGTTATACGTTATACGTTATACGTTATACGTTATACGCTGTACGTTATACGCTGTACGTTATATGCTGTACGTTATAAGTTATATGTTATACGTTATACGTTACCCGTTGTACGTTGTACGTTATACGTTGTACATTATACGTTGTACGTTGTACGTAATACTTTATACGTTATACGCTGTACGTTATACGCTGTACGTTATAAGTTATATGTTATACGTTATACGTTACCCGTTGTACGTTGTACGTTATACGTTGTACATTATACGTTGTACGTTGTACGTTATACGTTGTACGTTATACGTTGTACGTTATACGTTGTACGTTATACGTTGTATGTTATACGTTATACGCTGTACGTTATACGTTATACGTTATATGTTATACGTTATACGTTATACGTTATACGTTATACGTTATACGTTATACGTTATACGTTATACGTTATACGTTATACGTTATACGATATACGTTATACGTTATACGTTATACGTTATACGTTATACGTTATACGTTATACGCTGTACGTTATACGCTGTACGTTATACGCTGTACGTTATACGCTGTACGTTATACGTTGTACGTTTTACGTTATACGTTATACGTTATACGCTGTACGTTATACGCTGTACGTTATAAGTTATATGTTATACGTTATACGTTACCCGTTGTACGTTGTACGTTATACGTGGTACATTATACGTTGTACGTTGTACGTTATACGTTGTACGTTATACGTTGTACGTTATACGTTGTACGTTATACGTTGTATGTTATACGTTATACGCTGTACGTTATACGTTACACGTTGTACGTTGTACGTTATACGTTACACGTTATACGTTGTACGTTATACGTTGTACGTTATACGTTGTATGTTATACGTTATACGCTGTACGTTATACGTTACACGTTGTACGTTGTACGTTATACGTTATACGTTACACGTTATACGTTATACGTTATACGTTATACGCTGTACGTTATACGCTGTACGTTATACGCTGTACGTTATACGTTATACGTTATACGTTACATGTTGTACGTTGTACGTTGAACGTTATACGTTGTACGTTATACGTTATACGCTGTACGTTATACGTTATACGTTATATGTTATACGTTATACGTTATACGTTATACGTTATACGTTATACGTTATACGATATACGTTATACGTTATACGTTATACGTTATACGCTGTACGTTATACGCTGTACGTTATACGCTGTACGTTATACGTTGTACGTTATACGTTATACGTTATACGCTGTACGTTATACGTTATACGTTATACGATATACGTTATACGTTATACGTTATACGTTATACGTTATACGCTGTACGTTATACGGTGTACGTTATACGTTGTACGTTATACGTTGTACGTTATATGTTGTACGTTATATGTTATACGTTACACGTTGTACGATGTACGTTATACGTTATACGTTATACATTATACGTTATACGTTATACGTTATACGTTATACGTTATACGTTATACGTTATACGTTATACGTTATACGTTATACGTTATACGTTATACGTTATACGTTATACGTTATACGTTATACGTTATACGTTATACGTTATACGTTATACGTTATACGTTATACGATATACGTTATACGTTATACGTTATACGTTTTACGTTATACGTTATACGTTATACGTTATACGCTGTACGTTATACGCTGTACGTTATAAGTTATATGTTATACGTTATACGTTACCCGTTGTACGTTGTACGTTATACGTTGTACATTATACGTTGTACGTTGTACGTTATACGTTGTACGTTATACGTTGTACGTTATACGTTGTACGTTATACGTTGTATGTTATACGTTATACGCTGTACGTTATACGTTATACGTTATATGTTATACGTTATACGTTATACGTTATACGTTATACGTTATACGTTATACGTTGTACGTTATACGTTATACGTTATACGTTATACGTTATACGATATACGTTATACGTTATACGTTATACGTTATACGTTATACGTTATACGTTATACGTTATACGCTGTACGTTATACGCTGTACGTTATACGCTGTACGTTATACGCTGTACGTTATACGTTGTACGTTTTACGTTATACGTTATACGTTATACGCTGTACGTTATACGCTGTACGTTATAAGTTATATGTTATACGTTACCCGTTGTACGTTGTACGTTATACGTGGTACATTATACGTTGTACGTTGTACGTTATACGTTGTACGTTATACGTTGTACGTTATACGTTGTACGTTATACGTTGTATGTTATACGTTATACGCTGTACGTTATACGTTACACGTTGTACGTTGTACGTTATACGTTACACGTTATACGTTGTACGTTATACGTTGTACGTTATACGTTGTATGTTATACGTTATACGCTGTACGTTATACGTTACACGTTGTACGTTGTACGTTATACGTTATACGTTACACGTTATACGTTATACGTTATACGTTATACGCTGTACGTTATACGCTGTACGTTATACGCTGTACGTTATACGTTATACGTTATACGTTACATGTTGTACGTTGTACGTTGAACGTTATACGTTGTACGTTATACGTTATACGCTGTACGTTATACGTTATACGTTATATGTTATACGTTATACGTTATACGTTATACGTTATACGTTATACGTTATACGATATACGTTATACGTTATACGTTATACGTTATACGTTATACGCTGTACGTTATACGCTGTACGTTATACGCTGTACGTTATACGTTGTACGTTATACGTTATACGTTATACGTTATACGTTACACGTTGTACGTTATACGTTATACGTTATACGTTATACGTTATACGTTATACGATATACGTTATACGTTATACGTTACACGTTGTACGTTGTACGTTATACGTTATACGTTATACGTTATACGTTGTACGTTATACGTTGTACGTTATACGTTGTACGTTATACGTTATACGTTATACGTAATACGTTGTACGTTATATGTTGTACGTTATATATTATACGTTACACGTTGTACGATGTACGTTATACGTTATACGTTATACGTTATACGTTATACGTTATACGTTATACGTTATACGTTATACGTTATACGTTATACGTTATACGTTATACGTTATACGTTATACGGTATACGGTATACGTTATACGTTGTACGTTATACCTTATACGTTATTCGCTGTACGTTATACGCTGTACGTTATACGTTATACGTTACACGTTATACGTTATACGTTATACGCTGTACGTTATACGCTGTACATTATACGCTGTACGTTATACGTTATACGTTGTACGTTATACGCTGTACGTTATACGCTGTACGTTATAAGTTATATGTTATACGTTATACGTTACCCGTTGTACGTTGTACGTTATACGTTACACGTTATACGTTATACGCTGTACGTTTTACGCTGTACGTTATACGTTATACGTTATATGTTATACGTTATACGTTATACGTTATACGTTATACGTTATACGTTATACGATACACGTTATACGTTATACGATATACGTTATACGTTATACGTTATACGTTATACGTTATACGTTATACGTTATACGTTATACGCTGTACGTTATACGCTGTACGTTATACGCTGTACGTTATACGCTGTACGTTATACGTTGTACGTTTTACGTTATACGTTATAAGTTATACGCTGTACGTTATACGCTGTACGTTATAAGTTGTATGTTATACGTTATACGTTACCCGTTGTACGTTGTACGTTATACGTTACACGTTATACGTTATACGTTATACGCTGTACGTTTTACGCTGTACGTTATACGTTATACGTTATATGTTATACGTTATACGTTATACGTTATACGTTATACGTTATACGTTATACGTTATACGATACACGTTATACGTTATACGATATACGTTATACGTTATACGCTGTACGTTATACGCTGTACGTTATACGCTGTACGTTATACGCTGTACGTTATACGTTGTACGTTATACGTTATACGTTACACGTTGTACGTTGTACGTTATACGTTATACGTTACACGTTATACGTTATACGTTATACGTTATACGCTGTACGTTATATGCTGTACGTTATACGCTGTACGTTATACGTTATACGTTATACGTTACATGTTGTACGTTGTACGTTGAACGTTATACGTTGTACGTTATACGTTATACGCTGTACGTTATACGTTATACGTTATATGTTATACGTTATACGTTATACGTTATACGTTATACGTTATACGTTATACGATATACGTTATACGTTATACGTCATACGTTATACGTTATACGCTGTACGTTATACGCTGTACGTTATACGCTGTACGTTATACGTTGTACGTTATTCGTTATACGTTATACGCTGTACGTTATACGTTATACGTTACACGTTGTACGTTATACGTTATACGTTATACGTTATACGTTATACGATATACGTTATACGTTATACGTTATACGTTACACGTTGTACGTTGTACGTTATACGTTGTACGTTATACGTTGTACGTTATACGTTGTACGTTATACGTTGTACGTTATACGTTATACGTTATACGTTATACGTTATACGTTATACGTTATACGTTATACGTTATACGTTATACGTTATACGATATACGTTATACGTTATACGGTATACGGTATACGTTATACGTTGTACGTTATACCTTATACGTTATTCGCTGTACGTTATACGCTGTACGTTATACGTTATACGTTATACGTTATACGCTGTACGTTATACGCTGTACATTATACGCTGTACGTTATACGTTATACGTTGTACGTTACACGTTGTACGTTGTACGTTATACGTTGTATGTTATACGTTATACGCTGTACGTTATACGCTGTACGTTATACGTTGTACGTTATACGTTATACGTTATACGCTGTACGTTATACGTTATACGTTACACGTTGTACGTTATACGTTATACGTTATACGTTATACGTTATACGATATACGTTATACGTTATACGTTACACGTTGTACGTTGTACGTTATACGTTATACGTTATACGTTATACGTTATACGTTATACGTTATACGTTATACGTTATACGTTATACGTTATACGTTATACGTTATACGTTATACGTTATACGGTATACGGTATACGGTATACGTTATACGTTGTACGTTATACCTTATACGTTATTCGCTGTACGTTATACGCTGTACGTTATACGTTATACGTTACACGATATACGTTATACGTTATACGTTATACGCTGTACGTTATACGCTGTACGTTATACGCTGTACGTTATACGCTGTACGTTATACGTTATACGTTATACGATATACGTTATACGTTATACGTTATACGTTATACGTTATACGCTGTACGTTATACGCTGTACATTATACGCTGTACGTTATACGTTATACGTTGTACGTTACACGTTGTACGTTGTACGTTATACGTTGTATGTTATACGTTATACGCTGTACGTTATACGTTATACGTTATATGTTATACGTTATACGTTATACATTATACGTTATACGTTATACGTTATACGTTATACGATATACGTTATACGTTATACGTTATACGTTATACGTTATACGTTATACGTTATACGTTATACGTTATACGTTATACGTAATACGTTGTACGTTATATGTTGTACGTTATATATTATACGTTACACGTTGCACGATGTACGTTATACGTTATACGTTATACGTTATACGTTATACGTTATACGTTATACGTTATACGTTATACGTTATACGTTATACGTTATACGTTATACGTTATACGTTATACGTTATACGTTATACGTTATACGGTATACGGTATACGTTATACGTTGTACGTTATACCTTATACGTTATTCGCTGTACGTTATACGCTGTACGTTATACGTTATACGTTACACGTTATACGTTATACGTTATACGCTGTACGTTATACGCTGTACATTATACGCTGTACGTTATACGTTATACGTTGTACGTTATACGCTGTACGTTATACGCTGTATGTTATACGTTATACGTTATACGTTATACGATATACGTTATACGTTATACGTTATACGTTATATGTTATACGTTATACGTTATACGTTATACGTTATACGTTATACGTAATACGTTGTACGTTATACGTTATACGTCATACGTTATACGTTATACGCTGTACGTTATACGCTGTACGTTATACGCTGTACGTTATACGTTGTACGTTATTCGTTATACGTTATACGCTGTACGTTATACGTTATACGTTACACGTTGTACGTTATACGTTATATGTTATACGTTATACGTTATACGATATACGTTATACGTTATACGTTATACGTTACACGTTGTACGTTGTACGTTATACGTTGTACGTTATACGTTGTACGTTATACGTTGTACGTTATACGTTGTACGTTATACGTTATACGTTATACGTTATACGTTATACGTTATACGTTATACGATATACGTTATACGTTATACGGTATACGGTATACGTTATACGTTGTACGTTATACCTTATACGTTATTCGCTGTACGTTATACGCTGTACGTTATACGTTATACGTTATACGTTATACGCTGTACGTTATACGCTGTACATTATACGCTGTACGTTATACGTTATACGTTGTACGTTACACGTTGTACGTTGTACGTTATACGTTGTATGTTATACGTTATACGCTGTACGTTATACGCTGTACGTTATACGTTGTACGTTATACGTTATACGTTATACGCTGTACGTTATACGTTATACGTTACACGTTGTACGTTATACGTTATACGTTATACGTTATACGTTATACGATATACGTTATACGTTATACGTTACACGTTGTACGTTGTACGTTATACGTTATACGTTATAGGTTATACGTTATACGTTATACGTTATACGTTATACGTTATACGTTATACGTTATACGTTATACGTTATACGTTATACGGTATACGGTATACGGTATACGTTATACGTTGTACGTTATACCTTATACGTTATTCGCTGTACGTTATACGCTGTACGTTATACGTTATACGTTACACGATATACGTTATACGTTATACGTTATACGCTGTACGTTATACGCTGTACGTTATACGCTGTACGTTATACGCTGTACGTTATACGTTATACGTTATACGATATACGTTATACGTTATACGTTATACGTTATACGTTATACGCTGTACGTTATACGCTGTACATTATACGCTGTACGTTATACGTTATACGTTGTACGTTACACGTTGTACGTTGTACGTTATACGTTGTATGTTATACGTTATACGCTGTACGTTATACGTTATACGTTATATGTTATACGTTATACGTTATACATTATACGTTATACGTTATACGTTATACGTTATACGATATACGTTATACGTTATACGTTATACGTTATACGTTATACGTTATACGTTATACGTTATACGTTATACGTTATACGTAATACGTTGTACGTTATATGTTGTACGTTATATATTATACGTTACACGTTGCACGATGTACGTTATACGTTATACGTTATACGTTATACGTTATACGTTATACGTTATACGTTATACGTTATACGTTATACGTTATACGTTATACGTTATACGTTATACGTTATACGTTATACGTTATACGTTATACGGTATACGGTATACGTTATACGTTGTACGTTATACCTTATACGTTATTCGCTGTACGTTATACGCTGTACGTTATACGTTATACGTTACACGTTATACGCTGTACGTTATACGCTGTACGTTATACGCTGTACGTTATACGCTGTACGTTATACGTTATACGTTGTACGTTATACGCTGTACGTTATACGCTGTATGTTATACGTTATACGCTGTACGTTATACGCTGTACGTTATACGTTGTACGTTATACGTTATACGTTATACGCTGTACGTTATACGTTATACGTTACACGTTGTACGTTATACGTTATACGTTATACGTTATACGTTATACGATATACGTTATACGTTATACGTTACACGTTGTACGTTGTACGTTATACGTTATACGTTACACGTTGTACGTTATACGTTATACGTTATACGTTATACGTTATACGTTATACGGTATACGGTATACGGTATACGTTATACGTTGTACGTTATACCTTATACGTTATTCGCTGTACGTTATACGCTGTACGTTATACGTTATACGTTACACGATATACGTTATACGTTATACGTTATACGCTGTACGTTATACGCTGTACGTTATACGCTGTACGTTATACGTTATACGTTATACGATATACGTTATACGTTATACGTTATACGTTATACGTTATACGCTGTACGTTATACGCTGTACATTATACGCTGTACGTTGTACGTTATACGTTATACGTTATACGTTATACGTTATACGATATACGTTATACGTTATACGTTACACGTTGTACGTTGTACGTTATACGTTATACGTTATACGTTATACGTTATACGTTATACGTTATACGTTATACGTTATACGGTATACGGTATACGGTATACGTTATACGTTGTACGTTATACCTTATACGTTATTCGCTGTACGTTATACGCTGTACGTTATACGTTATACGTTACACGATATACGTTATACGTTATACGTTATACGCTGTACGTTATACGCTGTACGTTATACGCTGTACGTTATACGTTATACGTTATACGATATACGTTATACGTTATACGTTATACGTTATACGTTATACGCTGTACGTTATACGCTGTACATTATACGCTGTACGTTATACGTTATACGTTGTACGTTACACGTTGTACGTTGTACGTTATACGTTGTATGTTATACGTTATACGCTGTACGTTATACGTTATACGTTATATGTTATACGTTATACGTTATACATTATACGTTATACGTTATACGTTATACGTTATACGATATACGTTATACGTTATACGTTATACGTTATACGTTATACGTTATACGTTATACGTTATACGTTATACGTTATACGTTATACGTTATACGTAATACGTTGTACGTTATATGTTGTACGTTATATATTATACGTTACACGTTGTACGATGTTCGTTATACGTTATACGTTATACGTTATACGTTATACGTTATACGTTATACGTTATACGTTATACGTTATACGTTATACGTTATACGTTATACGTTATACGTTATACGTTATACGTTATACGGTATACGGTATACGTTATACGTTGTACGTTATACCTTATACGTTATTCGCTGTACGTTATACGCTGTACGTTATACGTTATACGTTACACGTTATACGTTATACGTTATACGCTGTACGTTATACGCTGTACATTATACGCTGTACGTTATACGTTATACGTTGTACGTTATACGCTGTACGTTATACGCTGTACGTTATAAGTTATATGTTATACGTTATACGTTACCCGTTGTACGTTGTACGTTATACGTTACACGTTATACGTTATACGCTGTACGTTTTACGCTGTACGTTATACGTTATACGTTATATGTTATACGTTATACGTTATACGTTATACGTTATACGTTATACGTTATACGATACACGTTATACGTTATACGATATACGTTATACGTTATACGTTATACGTTATACGTTATACGTTATACGTTATACGTTATACGTTATACGTTATACGCTGTACGTTATACGCTGTACGTTATACGCTGTACGTTATACGCTGTACGTTATACGTTGTACGTTTTACGTTTTACGTTATAAGTTATACGCTGTACGTTATACGCTGTACGTTATAAGTTATATGTTATACGTTATACGTTACCCGTTGTACGTTGTACGTTATACGTTACACGTTATACGTTATACGTAATACGCTGTACGTTTTACGCTGTACGTTATACGTTATACGTTATATGTTATACGTTATACGTTATACGTTATACGTTATACGTTATACGATACACGTTATACGTTATACGATATACGTTATACGTTATACGCTGTACGTTATACGCTGTACGTTATACGCTGTACGTTATACGCTGTACGTTATACGTTGTACGTTATACGTTATACGTTACACGTTGTACGTTGTACGTTATACGTTATACGTTACACGTTATACGTTATACGTTATACGCTGTACGTTATACGCTGTACGTTATACGCTGTACGTTATACGTTATACGTTATACGTTACATGTTGTACGTTGTACGTTGAACGTTATACGTTGTACGTTATACGTTATACGCTGTACGTTATACGTTATACGTTATATGTTATACGTTATACGTTATACGTTATACGTTATACGTTATACGTTATACGATATACGATATACGTTATACGTTATACGTCATACGTTATACGTTATACGCTGTACGTTATACGCTGTACGTTATACGCTGTACGTTATACGTTGTACGTTATACGTTATACGTTATACGCTGTACGTTATACGTTATACGTTACACGTTGTACGTTATACGTTATACGTTATACGTTATACGTTATACGATATACGTTATACGTTATACGTTATACGTTATACGTTACACGTTGTACGTTGTACGTTATACGTTGTACGTTATACGTTGTACGTTATACGTTGTACGTTATACGTTGTACGTTATACGTTATACGTTATACGTTATACGTTATACGTTATACGTTATACGTTATACGTTATACGTTATACGTTATACGTTATACGATATACGTTATACGTTATACGGTATACGGTATACGTTATACGTTGTACGTTATACCTTATACGTTATTCGCTGTACGTTATACGCTGTACGTTATACGTTATACGTTATACGTTATACGCTGTACGTTATACGCTGTACATTATACGCTGTACGTTATACGTTATACGTTGTACGTTACACGTTGTACGTTGTACGTTATACGTTGTATGTTATACGTTATACGCTGTACGTTATACGCTGTACGTTATACGTTGTACGTTATACGTTATACGTTATACGCTGTACGTTATACGTTATACGTTACACGTTGTACGTTATACGTTATACGTTATACGTTATACGTTATACGATATACGTTATACGTTATACGTTACACGTTGTACGTTGTACGTTATACGTTATACGTTACACGTTGTACGTTATACGTTATACGTTATACGTTATACGTTGTACGTTATATGTTGTACGTTATATGTTATACGTTACACGTTGTACGATGTACGTTATACGATATACGTTATACGTTATACGTTACACGTTGTACGTTGTACGTTATACGTTGTACGTTATACGTTGTACGTTATATGTTGTACGTTATATGTTATACGTTACACGTTGTACGATGTACGTTATACGTTGTACGTTGTACGTTATACGTTGTACGTTATACGTTGTACGTTATACGTTGTACGTTATACGTTGTACGTTATATGTTATACGTTACACGTTGTACGATGTACGTTATACGTTGTACGTTGTACGTTATACGTTGTACGTTATACGTTGTACGTTATACGTTGTACGTTATACGTTGTACGTTATACGTTATACGTTATACGTTATACGTTATACGTTGTACGTTATATGTTGTACGTTATATGTTATACGTTACACGTTGTACGATGTACGTTATACGTTACACGTTGTACGTTGTACGTTATACGTTGTACGTTATACGTTATACGTTATACGTTATACGTTGTACGTTATATGTTGTACGTTATATGTTATACGTTACACGTTGTACGTTATACGTTATACGTTATACGATACACGTTATACGTTATACGATGTACGTTATACGTTATACGCTGTACGTTATACGCTGTACGTTATACGCTGTACGTTATACGCTGTACGTTATACGTTGTACGTTATACGTTATACGTTACACGTTGTACGTTGTACGTTATACGTTATACGTTACACGTTATACGTTATACGTTATACGTTATACGTTATACGTTGTACGTTGTATGTTGTACGTTATATGTTATACGTTACACGTTGTACGATGTACGTTATACATTATACGTTATACGTTATACGTTATACGTTATACGTTATACGTTATACGGTATACGGTATACGGTATACGTTATACGTTGTACGTTATACGTTATACGTTATACGTTATACGTTATACGTTATACGTTATACGTTATACGTTATACGTTATACGTTATACGTTATACGTTATACGTTATGGGCTGTACGTTATACGTTATACGTTATACGCTATACGTTATACGTTATACGTTATACGTTACACGTTGTACGTTGTACGTTATACGCTATACGTTGTATGTTATACGTTGTACGTTATACGTTATACGTTGTATTGTAGGCTCGGCGAGAGTTGGCACGAGAAACTCGTAGGTACCACGTGATGCTCCCACTACGCGCTACACGTCTTCCGCGATTGGCCGAATCGCTCGACGAAGACAGCAAACGAGCGTATTGAGTGTGACTGCAACAGAGCGATGTCGCGTGGCGACGCGACGCTGAGCTCAGAACATTGGCGTAACTCTATTGTGCGTGCACAGAAAACAGGTCCATGGTTTACGCCGTCTTACGCGGATCCCACTTATTTTCGCCTATGTCGACCGTCCCCGCCGGGAGTAAAGCGTAAGAGTGGGATCCGCAGCCTTGCGTCAAGAGTGGGGACTCGCCGTTCCCCCTGCACCCCACTGACGAAATTCTGTGCCAACTCTCGCCGAGCCTACAATGCCTTATACGTTGAACATTATACGTTGTACGTTATACGTTATACGTTATACGTTATACGCTGTACGTTATACGCTGTACGTTATACGTTATACGTTACATGTTGTACGGTGTTCGTTATACGTTGTACGTTATACTTTGTACGTTATACGTTGTACGTTATACGTTGTATGTTATACGTTATACGCTGTACGTTATACGTTATACGTTGTACGTTATACGTTATACGTTATACGTTATACGTTATACGCTGTACGTTATACGTTACATGTTGTACGGTGTTCGTTATATGTTGTACGTTATACTTTGTACGTTATACGTTGTACGTTATACGTTGTATGTTATACGTTATACGCTGTACGTTGTACGTTATACGCTGTACGTTATATCTTATACGTTATACGTTATACGCTGTACGTTATACGCTGTACGTTATACGTTATACGTTATACGTTATACGTTATACGTTATACGTTATACGTTATACGTTATACGTTATACGTTATACGTTATACGTTATACGTTATACGTTATACGTTATACGTTATACCTTATACGTTGTACGTTATACGCTGTACGTTATACGCTGTACGTTATACGCTGTACGTTATACGTTATACGTTGTACGTTATAGGTTATACGTTATACGTTATACGCTGTACGTTATACGCTGTACGTTATACGTTATACGTTATACGTTATACGTTATACGCTGTACGTTATACGCTGTACGTTATACGTTATACGTTATACGTTATACGTTGTACGTTATACGCTGCACGTTATACGTTATACGTTATACGTTACACGTTGTAAGTTGTACGTTACACGTTGTACGTTGTACGTTATACGTTGTACGTTATACGTTGTACGTTGTACGTTATACGTAGTACGTTATACGTTGTACGATATACGTTGTACGTTATACGTTGTACGTTATATGTTATACGTTACACGTTGTACGATGTACGTTATACGATATACGTTATACGTTATACGTTATACGCTGTACGTTATACGTTATACGTTATACGTTACACGTTGTACGTTGTACGTTACACGTTGTACGTTGTACGTTATACGTTGTACGTTATACGTTGTACGTTGTACGTTATACGTTGTACGTTATACGTTGTACGATATACGTTGTACGTTATACGTTGTACGTTATATGTTATACGTTACACGTTGTACGATGTACGTTATACGATATACGTTATACGTTATACGTTATACGTTATGGGCTGTACGTTATACGTTATACGTTATACGCTGTACGTTATACGTTATACGTTATACGTTACACGTTGTACGTTGCACGTTATACGTTATACGTTGTATGTTATACGTTGTACGTTATACGTTATACGTTGTACGTTATACGTTGTACATTATACGTTGTACGATATACGTTATACGTTATACGTTATACGTTATACGTTGTACGTTATACGCTGTACGTTATACGCTGTACGTTATACGCTGTACGTTATACGTTGTACATTATAGGTTATACGTTATACGTTATACGCTGTACGTTATACGCTGTACGTTATAAGTTATACGTTATACGTTATACGTTACACGTTGTACGTTGTACGTTATACGTTGTACATTATACGTTGTACGTTATACGTTATACGCTGTACGTTATACGTTATACGTTACATGTTGTACGTTGTACGTTATACGTTCTACGTTATACGTTGTACGTTATACGTTGTATGTTATACCTTATACGCTATACGTTATACGCTGTACGTTATACGCTGTACGTTATACGTTATACGTTACACGTTATACGTTATACGTTATACGTTGTAAATTATACGTTATACGTTATACGTTATACGCTGTACGTTATACGCTGTACGTTATACGTTATACGTTATACGTTATACGTTGTACGTTATACGCTGTACGTTATACCTTATACGTTATACGTTATACGCTGAACGTTATACGCTGTACGTTATACGTTATACGTTATACGTTATACGTTATACGTTATACGTTATACGTTATACGTTATACGTTATACGTTATACGTTATACGTTATACGTTAATACGTTATACGTTATACGTTGTACGTTGTACGTTATACGTTGTACGTTATACGTTGTACGTTGTACGTTATACGTTTTACGTTATACGTTGTACGATATACGTTGTACGTTATACGTTGTACGTTATACGTTATACGTTGTACGTGATACGTTGTATGTTATACGTTATACGCTGTACGTTATACGTTATACGTTATGCGTTATACGTTATACGTTATACGTTATACGTTATACGTTATACGTTATACGTTATACGTTATACGTTATACGTTATACGTTATACGTTATACGTTATACGTTATACGTTATACGTTATACGTTGTACGTTATATGTTGTACGTTATATGTTATACGTTACACGTTGTACGATGTACGTTATACATTATACGTTATACGTTATACGTTATACGTTATACGTTATACGTTATACGGTATACGGTATACGGTATACGGTATACGTTATACGTTGTACGTTATACGTTATACGTTATACGTTATACGTTATACGTTATACGTTACACGTTATACGATATACGTTATACGTTATACGTTATACGTTATACGTTATGGGCTGTACGTTATACGTTATACGTTATACGCTGTACGTGATACGTTGTATGTTATACGTTATACGCTGTACGTTATACGTTATACGTTATGCGTTATACGTTATACGTTATACGTTATACGTTGTACGTTATACGTTGTTCGTCATACGTTATACGTTGTACGTGATACGTTGTATGTTATACGTTATACGCTGTACGTTATACATTATACGTTACACGTTGTAAGTTGTACGTTACACGTTGTACGTTGTACGTTATACGTTGTACGTTACACGTTGTACGTTGTACGTTATACGTTGTACGTTATACGTTGTACGATATACGTTGTACGTTATACGTTGTACGTTATATGTTATACGTTACACGTTGTACGATGTACGTTATACGATATACGTTATACGTTATACGTTATACGCTGTACGTTATACGTTATACGTTATACGTTACACGTTGTACGTTGTACGTTACACGTTGTACGTTGTACGTTATACGTTGTACGTTATACGTTGTACGTTGTACGTTATACGTTGTACGTTATACGTTGTACGATATACGTTGTACGTTATACGTTGTACGTTATATGTTATACGTTACACGTTGTACGATGTACGTTATACGATATACGTTATACGTTATACGTTATACGTTATGGGCTGTACGTTATACGTTATACGTTATACGCTGTACGTTATACGTTATACGTTATACGTTACACGTTGTACGTTGCACGTTATACGTTATACGTTGTATGTTGTACGTTATACGTTGTACGTTATACGTTGTACGTTATACGTTGTACATTATACGTTGTACGTTATACGTTGTACGTTGTACGTTACACGTTGTACGTTGTACGTTATACGTTGTACGTTATACGTTGTACGTTGTACGTTATACGTTGTACGTTATACGTTGTACGATATACGTTGTACGTTATACGTTGTACGTTATATGTTATACGTTACACGTTGTACGATGTACGTTATACGATATACGTTATACGTTATACGTTATACGCTGTACGTTATACGTTATACGTTATACGTTACACGTTGTACGTTGTACGTTACACGTTGTACGTTGTACGTTATACGTTGTACGTTATACGTTGTACGTTGTACGTTATACGTTGTACGTTATACGTTGTACGATATACGTTGTACGTTATACGTTGTACGTTATATGTTATACGTTACACGTTGTACGATGTACGTTATACGATATACGTTATACGTTATACGTTATACGTTATGGGCTGTACGTTATACGTTATACGTTATACGCTGTACGTTATACGTTATACGTTACACGTTGTACGTTGCACGTTATACGTTATACGTTGTATGTTATACGTTGTACGTTATACGTTATACGTTGTACGTTATACGTTGTACATTATACGTTGTACGATATACGTTATACGTTATACGTTATACGTTGTACGTTATACGCTGTACGTTATACGCTGTACGTTATACGCTGTACGTTATACGTTGTACATTATAGGTTATACGTTATACGTTATACGCTGTACGTTATACGCTGTACGTTATAAGTTATACGTTATACGTTATACGTTACACGTTGTACGTTGTACGTTATACGTTGTACATTATACGTTGTACGTTATACGTTATACGCTGTACGTTATACGTTATACGTTACATGTTGTACGTTGTACGTTATACGTTGTACGTTGTACGTTGTACGTTATACGTTGTATGTTATACCTTATACGTTATACGTTATACGCTGTACGTTATACGCTGTACGTTATACGTTATACGTTACACGTTATACGTTATACGTTATACGTTGTAAATTATACGTTATACGTTATACGTTATACGCTGTACGTTATACGCTGTACGTTATACGTTATACGTTATACGTTGTACGTTATACGCTGTACGTTATACCTTATACGTTATACGTTATACGCTGAACGTTATACGCTGTACGTTATACGTTATACGTTATACGTTATACGTTATACGCTGTACGTTATACGCTGTACGTTATACGTTATACGTTACATGTTGTACGGTGTTCGTTATACGTTGTACGTTACACTTTGTACGTTATACGTTGTACGTTATACGTTGTATGTTATACGTTATACGCTGTACGTTATACGTTATACGTTGTACGTTATACGTTATACGTTATACGTTATACGTTATACGCTGTACGTTATACGCTGTACGTTATACGTTATACGTTATACGCTGTACGTTATACGCTGTACGTTATACGTTATACGTTATACGTTATACGTTGTACGTTATACGTTATACGTTATACGTTATACGCTGTACGTTATACGGTATACGTTATACGTTGTACGTTATACGTTATACGTTATACGTTGTACGTTATACGTCGTACATTATACGTTGTACGTTATACGTTGTACGTTGTACGTTATACGTTGTACGTTATACGTTGTACGATATACGTTGTACGTTATACGTTGTACGTTATACGTTGTACGTTACACGTTGTACGATGTACGTTATACGATATACGTTATACGTTATACGTTATACGCTGTACGTTATACGTTATACGTTATACGTTACACGTTGTAAGTTGTACGTTACACGTTGTACGTTGTACGTTATACGTTGTACGTTATACGTTGTACGTTGTACGTTATACGTTGTACGTTATACGTTGTACGTTATACGTTGTACGATATACGTTGTACGTTATACGTTGTACGTTATATGTTATACGTTACACGTTGTACGATGTACGTTATACGTTATACGTTATATGTTATACGCTGTACGTTATACGTTATACGTTATACGTTACACGTTGTACGTTGTACGTTACACGTTGTACGTTGTACGTTATACGTTGTACGTTATACGTTGTACGTTGTACGTTATACGTTGTACGTTATACGTTGTACGATATACGTTGTACGTTATACGTTATACGTTATACGCTGTACGTTATACGCTGTACGTGATACGCTGTACGTTATACGCTGTACGTTATACGTTGTACATTATACGTTATACGTTATACGTTATACGCTGTACGTTATACGCTGTACGTTATAAGTTATACGTTATACGTTATACGTTATACGTTATACGTTATACGTTATACGTTATACGTTATACGTTATACGTTATACGTTATACGTTATACGTTATACGTTATACGTTATACGTTATACGTTATACGTTATACGTTATACGTTATACGTTATACGTTATACGTTATACGTTATACGTTATACGTTATACGTTATACGTTATACGTTAAACGTTATACGCTGTACGTTATACGTTATACGTTATACGTTACACGTTGTACGTTGTACGTTATACGTTACACGCTGTACGTTATACGTTACACGTTGTACGTTGTACGTTATACGTTGTACGTTATACGTTGTACATTGTACGTTATACGTTGTACGTTATACGTTGTACGTTATGCGTTGTTCGTTATACGTTGTACGTTATACGTTATACGTTATACGTTATACGTTATACGTTATACGTTATACGTTATACGTCATACGTTTTACGTTATACGTTATACGTTATACGTTATACGTTATACGTTATACGTTATACGTTATACGTTATACGTTATACGTTATACGTTATACGTTATACGTTGTACGTTATACGTTGTACGTTATACGTTGTACGTTATACGTTGTACGTTATACGTTATACGTTATACGCTGTACGTTTTACGCTGTACGTTATACGTTATACGCTATATGTTATACGTTATACGTTATACGTTATACGTTATACGTTATACGATACACGTTATACGTTATACGAAATACGTTATACGTTATACGCTGTACGTTATACGCTGTACGTTATACGCTGTACGTTATACGTTATACGTTATACGTTACATGTTGTACGTTGTACGTTGAACGTTATACGTTGTACGTTATACGTTATATGCTGTACGTTATACGTTATACGTTATACGTTATACGTTATATGTTATACGTTATACGTTATACGTTATACGTTATACGTTATACGTTATACGTTATACGTTATACGTTATACGTTATACGATATACGTTATACGTTATACGTTATACGTTATACGTTTTACGTTATACGTTATACGTTATACGCTGTACGTTATACGCTGTACGTTATAAGTTATATGTTATACGTTATACGTTATACGTTATACGTTATACGTTATACGATATACGTTATACGTTATACGTTACACGTTGTACGTTGTACGTTATACGTTGTACGTTATACGTTGTACGTTGTACGTTATACGTTATACGTTGTACGTTATACGTTGTACGTTATACGTTGTACGTTATACGTTGTACGTTATACGTTATACGTTATACGTTGTACGTTATATGTTGTACGTTATATGTTATACGTTACACGTTGTACGATGTACGTTATACGTTATACGTTATACATTATACGTTATACGATATACGTTGTACGTTATACGTTATACGTTATACGTTGTACGTTATATGTTGTACGTTATATGTTATACGTTACACGTTATACGTTATACGTTATACGTTACATGTTGTACGTTATACGTTATACGTTATACGTTATACGTTATACGTTATACGGTATACGGTATACGTTGTACGTTGTACGTTATACCTTATACGTTATACGCTGTAAGTTATACGCTGTACGTTATACGTTATACGTTACACGTTATACGTTATACGTTATACGCTGTACGTTTTACGCTGTACGTTATACGTTATATGTTATACGTTATACGTTATACGTTATACGTTATACGTTATACGTTATACGATACACGTTATACGTTATACGATATACGTTATACGTTATACGTTATACGTTATACGTTATACGTTATACGATATACGTTATACGTTATACGTTGTACGTTATACGTTGTACGTTGTACGTTATACGTTGTACGTTATACGTTATACGTTGTACGTTATACGTTGTACGTTATACGTTGTACGTTATACGTTATACGTTATACGTTGTACGTTATATGTTATACGTTACACGTTAAACGTTATACGTTATACGTTATACGTTACATGTTGTACGTTGTACGTTGAACGTTATACGTTGTACGTTATACGTTATACGCTGTACGTTATACGTTATACGTTATATGTTATACGTTATACGTTATACGTTATACGTTATACGTTATACGATATACGTTATACGTTATACGTTATACGTTATACGCTGTACGTTATACGCTGTACGTTATACGCTGTACGTTATACGTTGTACGTTATACGTTATACGTTATACGCTGTACGTTATACGTTATACGTTACACGTTGTACGTTATACGTTATACGTTATACGTTATACGTTATACGTTATACGATATACGTTATACGTTATACGTTACACGTTGTACGTTGTACGTTATACGTTGTACGTTATACGTTGTACGTTGTACGTTATACGTTGTACGTTATACGTTGTACGTTATACGTTGTACGTTATACGTTGTACGTTATACGTTATACGTTATACGTTGTACGTTATATGTTATACGTTACACGTTATACGTTATACGTTATACGTTACATGTTGTACGTTATACGTTATACGTTATACGTTATACGTTATACGTTATACGTTATACGTTATACGGTATACGGTATACGTTATACGTTGTACGTTATACCTTATACGTTATACGTTATACGTTACATGTTGTACGTTATACGTTATACGTTATACGTTATACGTTATACGTTATACGTTATACGTTATACGGTATACGGTATACGTTATACGTTGTACGTTATACCTTATACGTTATACGCTGTAAGTTATACGCTGTACGTTATACGTTATACGTTACACGTTATACGTTATACGTTATACGCTCTACGTTTTACGCTGTACGTTATACGTTATACGTTATATGTTATACGTTATACGTTATACGTTATACGTTATACGTTATACGTTATACGATACACGTTATACGTTATACGATATACGTTATACGTTATACGCTGTACGTTATACGCTGTACGTTATACGCTGTACGTTATACGCTGTACGTTATATGTTGTACGTTATACGTTATACGTTACACGTTGTACGTTGTACGTTATACGTTATACGTTACACGTTATACGTTATACGTTATACGTTATACGCTGTACGTTATACGCTGTACGTTATACGCTGTACGTTATACGTTATACGTTATACGTTACATGTTGTACGTTGTACGTTGAACGTTATACGTTGTACGTTATACGTTATACGCTGTACGTTATACGTTATACGTTATATGTTATACGTTATACGTTATACGTTATACGTTATACGTTATACGATATACGTTATACGTTATACGTTATACGTTATACGCTGTACGTTATACGCTGTACGTTATACGCTGTACGTTATACGTTGTACGTTATACGTTATACGTTATACGCTGTACGTTATACGTTATACGTTACACGTTGTACGTTATACGTTATACGTTATACGTTATACGTTATACGATATACGTTATACGTTATACGTTACACGTTGTACGTTGTACGTTATACGTTGTACGTTATACGTTGTACGTTGTACGTTATACGTTGTACGTTATACGTTGTACGTTATACGTTGTACGTTATACGTTGTACGTTATACGTTATACGTTATACGTTGTACGTTATATGTTGTACGTTATATGTTATACGTTACACGTTGTACGATGTACGTTATACGTTATACGTTATACATTATACGTTATACGTTATACGTTATACGTTATACGTTATACGTTATACGTTATACGTTATACGTTATACGTTATACGTTATACGTTATACGTTATACGTTATACGTTATACGTTATACGTTATACGCTGTACGTTATACGTTATACGTTATATGTTATACGTTATACGTTATACGTTATACGTTATACGTTATACGTTATACGTTATACGATATACGTTATACGTTATACGTTATACGTTTTACGTTATACGTTATACGTTATACGCTGTACGTTATACGCTGTACGTTATAAGTTATATGTTATACGTTATACGTTACCCGTTGTACGTTGTACGTTATACGTTGTACATTATACGTTGTACGTTGTACGTTATACGTTGTACGTTATACGTTGTACGTTATACGTTGTATGTTATACGTTATACGCTGTACGTTATACGTTATACGTTATATGTTATACGTTATACGTTATACGTTATACGTTATACGTTATACGTTATACGTTATACGTTATACGTTATACGATATACGTTATACGTTATACGTTATATGTTATACGTTATACGTTATACGTTATACGTTATACGTTATACGTTATACGTTATACGTTATACGTTATACGTTATACGTTATACGCTGTACGTTATACGCTGTACGTTATATGCTGTACGTTATACGCTGTACGTTATACGTTGTACGTTTTACGTTATACGTTATACGTTATACGCTGTACGTTATACGCTGTACGTTATAAGTTATATGTTATACGTTATACGTTACCCGTTGTACGTTGTACGTTATACGTTGTACATTATACGTTGTACGTTGTACGTTATACGTTGTATGTTATACGTTGTACGTTATACGTTGTACGTTATACGTTGTATGTTATACGTTATACGCTGTACGTTATACGTTACACGTTGTACGTTGTACGTTATACGTTATACGTCACACGTTATACGTTATACGTTATACGTTATACGCTGTACGTTATACGCTGTACGTTATAAGTTATATGTTATACGTTATACGTTACCCGTTGTACGTTGTACGTTATACGTTGTACATTATACGTTGTACGTTGTACGTTATACGTTGTATGTTATACGTTGTACGTTATACGTTATACGTTGTACGTTATACGTTGTACATTATACGTTGTACGATATACGTTATACGTTATACGTTATACGTTATACGCTGTACGTTATACGCTGTACGTTATACGCTGTACGTTATACGCTGTACGTTATACGTTGTACATTATACGTTATACGTTATACGTTATACGCTGTACGTTATACGCTGTACGTTATAAGTTATACGTTATACGTTATACGTTATACGTTATACGTTATACGTTATACGTTATACGTTATACGTTATACGTTATACGTTATACGTTATACGTTATACGTTATACGTTATACGTTATACGTTAAACGTTATACGCTGTACGTTATACGTTATACGTTATACGTTACACGTTGTACGTTGTACGTTATACGTTACACGCTGTACGTTATACGTTACACGTTGTACGTTATACGTTATACGTTATACGTTATACGTTATACGTTATACGTTATACGTTATACGTTATACGTTATACGTTATTCGTTAAACGTTATACGCTGTACGTTATACGTTATACGTTATACGTTATACGTTACACGTTGTACGTTGTACGTTATACGTTGTACGTTATATGTTATACGTTACACGTTGCACGATGTACGTTATACGATATACGTTATACGTTATACGTTATACGTTATGGGCTGTACGTTATACGTTATACGTTATACGCTGTACGTTATACGTTATACGTTATACGTTACACGTTGTACGTTGCACGTTATACGTTATACGTTGTATGTTATACGTTGTACGTTATACGTTATACGTTGTACGTTATACGTTGTACATTATACGTTGTACGATATACGTTATACGTTATACGTTATACGTTATACGCTGTACGTTATACGCTGTACGTTATACGCTGTACGTTATACGCTGTACGTTATACGTTGTACATTATACGTTATACGTTATACGTTATACGCTGTACGTTATACGCTGTACGTTATAAGTTATACGTTATACGTTATACGTTATACGTTATACGTTATACGTTATACGTTATACGTTATACGTTATACGTTATACGTTATACGTTATACGTTATACGTTATACGTTATACGTTATACGTTATACGTTAAACGTTATACGCTGTACGTTATACGTTATACATTATACGTTATACGTTACACGTTGTACGTTGTACGTTATACGTTACACGCTGTACGTTATACGTTACACGTTGTACGTTGTACGTTATACGTTGTACGTTATACGTTGTACATTGTACGTTATACGTTGTACGTTATACGTTGTACGTTATGCGTTGTTCGTTATACGTTGTACGTTATACGTTATACGTTATACGTTATACGTTATACGTTATACGTTATACGTTATACGTTTTACGTTATACGTTATACGTTATACGTTATACGTTATACGTTATACGTTATACGTTATACGTTGTACGTTATACGTTGTACGTTATACGTTGTACGTTATACGTTGTACGTTATACGTTATACGTTATACGTTATACGCTGTACGTTTTACGCTGTACGTTATACGTTATACGCTATATGTTATACGTTATACGTTATACGTTATACGTTATACGTTATACGTTATACGATACACGTTATACGTTATACGAAACACGTTATACGTTATACGCTGTACGTTATACGCTGTACGTTATACGCTGTACGTTATACGCTGTACGTTATACGTTGTACGTTATACGTTATACGTTACACGTTGTACGTTATACGTTATACGTTATACGTTACACGTTATACGTTATACGTTATACGTTATACGCTGTACGTTATACGCTGTACGTTATACGCTGTACGTTATACGTTATACGTTATACGTTACATGTTGTACGTTGTACGTTGAACGTTATACGTTGTACGTTATACGTTATAACGTACAGCGTATAACGTTATACGTTGTACGTTATACGTTATACGTTATACGTTGTACGTTATATGTTGTACGATATATGTTATACGTTACACGTTGTACGATGTACGTTATACGTTATACGTTATACATTATACGTTATACGTTATACGTTATACGTTATACGTTATACGTTATACGTTATACGTTATACGTTATACGTTATACGTTATACGTTATACGTTATACGTTATACGTTATACGTTATACGTTATACGTTATACGTTATACGCTGTACGTTATACGTTATACGTTATATGTTATACGTTATACGTTATACGTTATACGTTATACGTTATACGTTATACGTTATACGATATACGTTATACGTTATACGTTATACGTTTTACGTTATACGTTATACGTTATACGCTGTACGTTATACGCTGTACGTTATACGCTGTACGTTATAAGTTATATGTTATACGTTATACGTTACCCGTTGTACGTTGTACGTTATACGTTGTACATTATACGTTGTACGTTGTACGTTATACGTTGTACGTTATACGTTGTACGTTATACGTTGTATGTTATACGTTATACGCTGTACGTTATACGTTATACGTTATATGTTATACGTTATACGTTATACGTTATACGTTATACGTTATACGTTATACGTTATACGATATACGTTATACGTTATACGTTATATGTTATACGTTATACGTTATACGTTATACGTTATACGTTATACGTTATACGTTATACGTTATACGTTATACGTTATACGTTATACGTTATACGTTATACGTTATACGTTATACGTTATACGCTGTACGTTATACGCTGTACGTTATACGCTGTACGTTATACGCTGTACGTTATACGTTGTACGTTTTACGTTATACGTTATACGTTATACGCTGTACGTTATACGCTGTACGTTATAAGTTATATGTTATACGTTATACGTTACCCGTTGTACGTTGTACGTTATACGTTGTACATTATACGTTGTACGTTGTACGTTATACGTTGTACGTTATACGTTGTACGTTATACGTTGTACGTTATACGTTGTATGTTATACGTTATACGCTGTACGTTATACGTTACACGTTGTACGTTGTACGTTATACGTTATACGTCACACGTTATACGTTATACGTTATACGTTATACGCTGTACGTTATACGCTGTACGTTATAAGTTATATGTTATACGTTATACGTTACCCGTTGTACGTTGTACGTTATACGTTGTACATTATACGTTGTACGTTGTACGTTATACGTTGTATGTTATACGTTGTACGTTATACGTTATACGTTGTACGTTATACGTTGTACATTATATGTTGTACGATATACGTTATACGTTTTACGTTATACGTTATACGCTGTACGTTATACGCTGTACGTTATACGCTGTACGTTATACGCTGTACGTTATACGTTGTACATTATACGTTATACGTTATACGTTATACGCTGTACGTTATACGCTGTACGTTATAAGTTATACGTTATACGTTATACGTTATACGTTATACGTTATACGTTATACGTTATACGTTATACGTTATACGTTATACGTTATACGTTATACGTTATACGTTATACGTTAAACGTTATACGCTGTACGTTATACGTTATACGTTATACGTTACACGTTGTACGTTGTACGTTATACGTTACACGCTGTACGTTATACGTTACACGTTGTACGTTATACGTTATACGTTATACGTTATACGTTATACGTTATACGTTATACGTTATACGTTATACGTTATACGTTATACGTTAAACGTTATACGCTGTACGTTATACGTTATACGTTATACGTTATACGTTACACGTTGTACGTTGTACGTTATACGTTGTACGTTATATGTTATACGTTACACGTTGCACGATGTACGTTATACGATATACGTTATACGTTATACGTTATACGTTATGGGCTGTACGTTATACGTTATACGTTATACGCTGTACGTTATACGTTATACGTTATACGTTACACGTTGTACGTTGTACGTTATACGTTACACGCTGTACGTTATACGTTACACGTTGTACGTTGTACGTTATACGTTGTACGTTATACGTTGTACATTGTACGTTATACGTTGTACGTTATACGTTGTACGTTATGCGTTGTTCGTTATACGTTGTACGTTATACGTTATACGTTATACGTTATACGTTATACGTTATACGTTATACGTTATACGTTTTACGTTATACGTTATACGTTATACGTTATACGTTATACGTTATACGTTATACGTTATACGTTGTACGTTATACGTTGTACGTTATACGTTGTACGTTATACGTTGTACGTTATACGTTATACGTTATACGCTGTACGTTTTACGCTGTACGTTATACGTTATACGCTATATGTTATACGTTATACGTTATACGTTATACGTTATACGTTATACGTTATACGATACACGTTATACGTTATACGAAATACGTTATACGTTATACGCTGTACGTTATACGCTGTACGTTATACGCTGTACGTTATACGCTGTACGTTATACGTTGTACGTTATACGTTATACGTTACACGTTGTACGTTATACGTTATACGTTATACGTTACACGTTATACGTTATACGTTATACGTTATACGCTGTACGTTATACGCTGTACGTTATACGCTGTACGTTATACGTTATACGTTATACGTTACATGTTGTACGTTGTACGTTGAACGTTATACGTTGTACGTTATACGTTATACGCTGTACGTTATACGTTATACGTTATACGTTATACGTTATATGTTATACGTTATACGTTATACGTTATACGTTATACGTTATACGTTATACGTTATACGTTATACGTTATACGTTATACGTTATACGATATACGTTATACGTTATACGTTATACGTTTTACGTTATACGTTATACGTTATACGCTGTACGTTATACGCTGTACGTTATAAGTTATATGTTATACGTTATACGTTATACGTTATACGTTATACGTTATACGATATACGTTATACGTTATACGTTACACGTTGTACGTTGTACGTTATACGTTGTACGTTATACGTTGTACGTTGTACGTTATACGTTGTACGTTATACGTTGTACGTTATACGTTGTACGTTATACGTTGTACGTTATACGTTATACGTTATACGTTGTACGTTATATGTTGTACGTTATATGTTATACGTTACACGTTGTACGATGTACGTTATACGTTATACGTTATACATTATACGTTATACGATATACGTTATACGTTATACGCTGTACGTTATACGCTGTACGTTATACGCTGTACGTTATACGCTGTACGTTATGCGTTGTACGTTATACGTTATACGTTACACGTTGTACGTTGTACGTTATACGTTATACGTTACACGTTATACGTTATACGTTATACGTTATACGCTGTACGTTATACGCTGTACGTTATACGCTGTACGTTATACGTTATACGTTATACGTTACATGTTGTACGTTGTACGTTGAACGTTATACGTTGTACGTTATACGTTATACGCTGTACGTTATACGTTATACGTTATATGTTATACGTTATACGGTATACGTTATACGTTATACGTTATACGATATACGTTATACGTTATACGTTATACGTTATACGCTGTACGTTATACGCTGTACGTTATACGCTGTACGTTATACGTTGTACGTTATACGTTATACGTTATACGCTGTACGTTATACGTTATACGTTACACGTTGTACGTTATACGTTATACGTTATACGTTATACGTTATACGTTATACGATATACGTTATACGTTATACGTTACACGTTGTACGTTGTACGTTATACGATGTACGTTATACGTTGTACGTTGTACGTTATACGTTGTACGTTATACGTTGTACGTTATACGTTGTACGTTATACGTTGTACGTTATACGTTATACGTTATACGTTGTACGTTATATGTTGTACGTTATATGTTATACGTTACACGTTGTACGATGTACGTTATACGTTATACGTTATACATTATACGTTATACGTTATACGTTATACGTTATACGTTATACGTTATACGTTATACGTTATACGTTATACGTTATACGTTATACGTTATACGTTATACGTTATACGTTATACGTTATACGTTATACGTTTTACGTTATACGTTATACGTTATATGCTGTACGTTATACGCTGTACGTTATAAGTTATATGTTATACGTTATACGTTACCCGTTGTACGTTGTACGTTATACGTTGTACATTATACGTTGTACGTTGTACGTTATACGTTGTACGTTATACGTTGTACGTTATACGTTGTATGTTATACGTTATACGCTGTACGTTATACGTTATACGTTATATGTTATACGTTATACGTTATACGTTATACGTTATACGTTATACGTTATACGTTATACGATATACGTTATACGTTATACGTTATATGTTATACGTTATACGTTATACGTTATACGTTATACGTTATACGTTATACGTTATACGTTATACGTTATACGTTATACGCTGTACGTTATACGCTGTACGTTATACGCTGTACGTTATACGCTGTACGTTATACGTTGTACGTTTTACGTTATACGTTATACGATATACGCTGTACGTTATACGCTGTACGTTATAAGTTATATGTTATACGTTATACGTTACCCGTTGTACGTTGTACGTTATACGTTGTACATTATACGTTGTACGTTGTACGTTATACGTTGTACGTTATACGTTGTACGTTATACGTTGTACGTTATACGTTGTATGTTATACGTTATACGCTGTACGTTATACGTTACACGTTGTACGTTGTACGTTATACGTTATACGTCACACGTTATACGTTATACGTTATACGTTATACGCTGTACGTTATACGCTGTACGTTATAAGTTATATGTTATACGTTATACGTTACCCGTTGTACGTTGTACGTTATACGTTGTACATTATACGTTGTACGTTGTACGTTATACGTTGTACGTTATACATTGTACGTTATACGTTGTACGTTATACGTTGTATGTTATACGTTATACGCTGTACGTTATACGTTACACGTTGTACGTTGTACGTTATACGTTATACGTTACACGTTATACGTTATACGTTATACGTTATACGCTGTACGTTATACGCTGTACGTTATACGCTGTACGTTATACGTTATACGCTGTACGTTATACGTTACACGTTACACGTTGTACGTTATACGTTATACGTTATACGTTATACGTTATACGTTATACGATATACCTTATACGTTATACGTTACACGTTGTACGTTGTACGTTACACGTTGTACGTTATACGTTGTACGTTATACGTTGTACGTTATACGTTGTACGTTATACGTTATACGTTATACGTAATACGTTGTACGTAATATGTTGTACGTTATATGTTCTACGTTACACGTTGTACGATGTACGTTATACGTTATACGTTATACGTTATACGTTATACGTTATACGTTATACGTTATACGTTATACGTTATACGTTATACGTTATACGTTATACGTTATACGTTATACGTTATACGTTATACGTTATACGTTATACGTTATACGTTATACGTTATACGTTATACGTTATACGTTATACGTTATACGTTATACGTTATACGTTATACGTTATACGTTATACGTTATACGGTATACGGTATACGTTATACGTTGTACGTTATACCTTATACGTTATTCGCTGTACGTTATACGCTGTACGTTATACGTTATACGTTACACGTTATACGTTATACGTTATACGTTATACGCTGTACGTTATACGCTGTACATTATACGCTGTACGTTATACGTTATACGTTGTACTTTACACGTTGTACGTTGTACGTTATACGTTGTATGTTATACGTTATACGCTGTACGTTATACGTTATACGTTATATGTTATACGTTATACGTTATACGTTATACGTTATACGTTATACGTTATACGTTATACGATATACGTTATACGTTATACGTTATACGTTATACGTTATACGTTATACGTTATACGTTATACGTTATACGCTGTACGTTATACGCTGTACGTTATACGCTGTACGTTATACGCTGTACGTTATAAGTTGTACGTTTTACGTTATACGTTGTACGTTATACGTTGTACGTTATACGTTATACGTTATACGTTATACGTTGTACGTTATATGTTGTACGTTATATGTTATACGTTACACGTTGTACGATGTACGTTATACGTTATACGTTATACATTATACGTTATACGTTATACGTTATACGTTATACGTTATACGTTATACGTTATACGTTATACGTTATACGTTATACGTTATACGTTATACGTTATACGTTATACGTTATACGTTATACGTTATACGTTATACGTTATACGTTATACGCTGTACGTTATACGTTATACGTTATATGTTATACGTTATACGTTATACGTTATACGTTATACGTTATACGTTATACGTTATACGTTATACGTTATACGATATACGTTATACGTTATACGTTATACGTTTTACGTTATACGTTATACGTTATACGCTGTACGTTATACGTTATACGTTATATGTTATACGTTATACGTTATACGTTATACGTTATACGTTATACGTTATACGTTATACGTTATACGATATACGTTATACGTTATACGTTATATGTTATACGTTATACGTTATACGTTGTACGTTATACGTTATACGATATACGTTATACGTTATACGTTATACGTTATACGTTATACGTTATACGTTATACGTTATACGTTATACGCTGTACGTTATACGCTGTACGTTATACGCTGTACGTTATACGCTGTACGTTATAAGTTGTACGTTTTACGTTATACGTTATACGTTATACGCTGTACGTTATACGCTGTACGTTATAAGTTATATGTTATACGTTATACGTTACCCGTTGTACGTTGTACGTTATACGTTGTACATTATACGTTGTACGTTGTACGTTATACGTTGTACGTTATACGTTGTACGTTATACGTTGTACGTTATACGTTGTATGTTATACGTTATACGCTGTACGTTATACGTTACACGTTGTACGTTGTACGTTATACGTTATACGTTATACGTTATACGGTATACGGTATACGGTATACGTTATACGTTGTACGTTATACCTTATACGTTATTCGCTGTACGTTATACGCTGTACGTTATACGTTATACGTTACACGATATACGTTTTACGTTATACGTTATACGTTATACGTTATACGTTGTACGTTATATGTTGTACGTTATATGTTATACGTTACACGTTGTACGATGTACGTTATACGTTATACGTTATACGTTATACGTTATACGTTATACGTTATACGTTATACGTTATACGTTATACGTTATACGTTATACGTTATACGTTATACGTTATACGTTATACGTTATACGTTATACGGTATACGGTATACGTTATACGTTGTACGTTATACCTTATACGTTATACGCTGTAAGTTATACGCTGTACGTTATACGTTATACGTTACACGTTATACGTTATACGTTATACGCTGTACGTTTTACGCTGTACGTTATACGTTATACGTTATATGTTATACGTTATACGTTATACGTTATACGTTATACGTTGTATGTTATACGTTATACGCTGTACGTTATACGTTACACGTTGTACGTTGTACGTTATACGTTATACGTTACACGTTATACGTTATACGTTATACGTTATACGCTGTACGTTATACGCTGTATGTTATACGCTGTACGTTATACGTTATACGTTATACGCTGTACGTTATACGTTATACGTTACACGTTGTACGTTATACGTTATACGTTATACGTTATACGTTATACGTTATACGATATACGTTATACGTTATACGTTACACGTTGTACGTTGTACGTTACACGTTGTACGTTATACGTTGTACGTTATACGTTGTACGTTATACGTTATACGTTATACGTTATACGTTATACGTTATACGCTGTACGTTATACGTTATACGTTATATGTTATACGTTATACGTTATACGTTATACGTTATACGTTATACGTTATACGTTATACGTTATACGTTATACGATATACGTTATACGTTATACGTTATACGTTTTACGTTATACGTTATACGTTATACGCTGTACGTTATACGCTGTACGTTATAAGTTATATGTTATACGTTATACGTTACCCGTTGTACGTTGTACGTTATACGTTGTACATTATACGTTGTACGTTGTACGTTATACGTTGTACGTTATACGTTGTACGTTATACGTTGTACGTTATACGTTGTATGTTATACGTTATACGCTGTACGTTATACGTTATACGTTATATGTTATACGTTATACGTTATACGTTATACGTTATACGTTATACGTTATACGTTATACGTTATACGATATACGTTATACGTTATACGTTATATGTTATACGTTATACGTTATACGTTGTACGTTATACGTTATACGATATACGTTATACGTTATACGTTATACGTTATACGTTATACGTTATACGTTATACGTTATACGTTATACGTTATACGCTGTACGTTATACGCTGTACGTTATACGCTGTACGTTATACGCTGTACGTTATAAGTTGTACGTTTTACGTTATACGTTATACGTTATACGCTGTACGTTATACGCTGTACGTTATAAGTTATATGTTATACGTTATACGTTACCCGTTGTACGTTGTACGTTATACGTTGTACATTATACGTTGTACGTTGTACGTTATACGTTGTACGTTATACGTTGTACGTTATACGTTGTACGTTATACGTTGTATGTTATACGTTATACGCTGTACGTTATACGTTACACGTTGTACGTTGTACGTTATACGTTATACGTTATACGTTATACGGTATACGGTATACGGTATACGTTATACGTTGTACGTTATACCTTATACGTTATTCGCTGTACGTTATACGCTGTACGTTATACGTTATACGTTACACGATATACGTTTTACGTTATACGTTATACGTTATACGTTATACGTTGTACGTTATATGTTGTACGTTATATGTTATACGTTACACGTTGTACGATGTACGTTATACGTTATACGTTATACGTTATACGTTATACGTTATACGTTATACGTTATACGTTATACGTTATACGTTATACGTTATACGTTATACGTTATACGTTATACGTTATACGTTATACGTTATACGTTATACGTTATACGTTATACGGTATACGGTATACGTTATACGTTGTACGTTATACCTTATACGTTATACGCTGTAAGTTATACGCTGTACGTTATACGTTATACGTTACACGTTATACGTTATACGTTATACGCTGTACGTTTTACGCTGTACGTTATACGTTATACGTTATATGTTATACGTTATACGTTATACGTTATACGTTATACGTTATACGTTATACGATACACGTTATACGTTATACGATATACGTTATACGTTATACGCTGTACGTTATACGCTGTACGTTATACGCTGTACGTTATACGCTGTACGTTATACGTTGTACGTTATACGTTATACGTTACACGTTGTACGTTGTACGTTATACGTTATACGTCACACGTTATACGTTATACGTTATACGTTATACGCTGTACGTTATACGCTGTACGTTATAAGTTATATGTTATACGTTATACGTTACCCGTTGTACGTTGTACGTTATACGTTGTACATTATACGTTGTACATTGTACGTTATACGTTGTACGTTATACATTGTACGTTATACGTTGTACGTTATACGTTGTATGTTATACGTTATACGCTGTACGTTATACGTTACACGTTGTACGTTGTACGTTATACGTTATACGTTACACGTTATACGTTATACGTTATACGTTATACGCTGTACGTTATACGCTGTATGTTATACGCTGTACGTTATACGTTATACGTTATACGCTGTACGTTATACGTTATACGTTACACGTTGTACGTTATACGTTATACGTTATACGTTATACGTTATACGTTATACGATATACGTTATACGTTATACGTTACACGTTGTACGTTGTACGTTACACGTTGTACGTTATACGTTGTACGTTATACGTTGTACGTTATACGTTGTACGTTATACGTTATACGTTATACGTAATACGTTGTACGTTATATGTTGTACGTTATATGTTCTACGTTACACGTTGTACGATGTACGTTATACGTTATACGTTATACGTTATACGTTATACGTTATACGTTATACGTTATACGTTATACGTTATACGTTATACGTTATACGTTATACGTTATACGTTATACGTTATACGTTATACGTTATACGTTATACGTTATACGTTATACGTTATACGTTATACGTTATACGTTATACGTTATACGTTATACGTTATACGGTATACGGTATACGTTATACGTTGTACGTTATACCTTATACGTTATTCGCTGTACGTTATACGCTGTACGTTATACGTTATACGTTACACGTTATACGTTATACGTTATACGTTATACGCTGTACGTTATACGCTGTACATTATACGCTGTACGTTATACGTTATACGTTGTACTTTACACGTTGTACGTTGTACGTTATACGTTGTATGTTATACGTTATACGCTGTACGTTATACGTTATACGTTATATGTTATACGTTATACGTTATACGTTATACGTTATACGTTATACGTTATACGATATACGTTATACGTTATACGTTATACGTTATACGTTATACGTTATACGTTATACGTTATACGTTATACGTTATACGTTATACGCTGTACGTTATACGCTGTACGTTATACGCTGTACGTTATACGCTGTACGTTATAAGTTGTACGTTTTACGTTATACGTTATACGTTATACGCTGTACGTTATACGCTGTACGTTATACGCTGTACGTTATAAGTTATATGTTATACGTTATACGTTACCCGTTGTACGTTGTACGTTATACGTTGTACATTATACGATGTACGTTGTACGTTATACGTTGTACGTTATACGTTGTACGTTATACGTTGTACGTTATACGTTGTATGTTATACGTTATACGCTGTACGTTATACGTTACACGTTGTACGTTGTACGTTATACGTTATACGTTATACGTTATACGGTATACGGTATACGGTATACGTTATACGTTGTACGTTATACCTTATACGTTATTCGCTGTACGTTATACGCTGTACGTTATACGTTATACGTTACACGATATACGTTTTACGTTATACGTTATACGTTATACGTTATACGTTGTACGTTATATGTTGTACGTTATATGTTATACGTTACACGTTGTACGATGTACGTTATACGTTATACGTTATACGTTATACGTTATACGTTATACGTTATACGTTATACGTTATACGTTATACGTTATACGTTATACGTTATACGTTATACGTTATACGTTATACGTTATACGTTATACGTTATACGTTATACGTTGTACGTTATACGTTATACGTTATACGTTATACGGTATACGGTATACGTTATACGTTGTACGTTATACCTTATACGTTATACGCTGTAAGTTATACGCTGTACGTTATACGTTATACGTTACACGTTATACGTTATACGTTATACGCTGTACGTTTTACGCTGTACGTTATACGTTATACGTTATATGTTATACGTTATACGTTATACGTTATACGTTATACGTTATACGTTACACGTTGTACGTTGTACGTTATACGTTATACGTTACACGTTATACGTTATACGTTATACGTTATACGCTGTACGTTATACGCTGTACGTTATACGCTGTACGTTATACGTTATACGTTATACGTTACATGTTGTACGTTGTACGTTGAACGTTATACGTTGTACGTTATACGTTATACGCTGTACGTTATACGTTATACGTTATATGTTATACGTTATACGTTATACGTTATACGTTATACGTTATACGATATACGTTATACGTTATACGTTATACGCTGTACGTTTTACGCTGTACGTTATACGTTATACGTTATATGTTATACGTTATACGTTATACGTTATACGTTATACGTTATACGTTACACGTTGTACGTTGTACGTTATACGTTATACGTTACACGTTATACGTTATACGTTATACGTTATACGCTGTACGTTATACGCTGTACGTTATACGCTGTACGTTATACGTTATACGTTATACGTTACATGTTGTACGTTGTACGTTGAACGTTATACGTTGTACGTTATACGTTATACGCTGTACGTTATACGTTATACGTTATATGTTATACGTTATACGTTATACGTTATACGTTATACGTTATACGATATACGTTATACGTTATACGTTATACGCTGTACGTTATACGCTGTACGTTATACGCTGTACGTTATACGTTGTACGTTATACGTTATACGTTATACGCTGTACGTTATACGTTATACGTTACACGTTGTACGTTATACGTTATACGTTATACGTTATACGTTATACGATATACGTTATACGTTATACGTTACACGTTGTACGTTGTACGTTATACGTTGTACGTTATACGTTGTACGTTGTACGTTATACGTTGTACGTTATACGTTGTACGTTATACGTTGTACGTTATACGTTGTACGTTATACGTTATACGTTATACGTTGTACGTTATATGTTGTACGTTATATGTTATACGTTACACGTTGTACGATGTACGTTATACGTTATACGTTATACATTATACGTTATACGTTATACGTTATACGTTATACGTTATACGTTATACGTTATACGTTATACGTTATACGTTATACGTTATACGTTATACGTTATACGTTATACGTTATACGCTGTACGTTATACGTTATACGTTATATGTTATACGTTATACGTTATACGTTATACGTTATACGTTATACGTTATACGTTATACGTTATACGTTATACGATATACGTTATACGTTATACGTTATACGTTTTACGTTATACGTTATACGTTATACGCTGTACGTTATACGCTGTACGTTATAAGTTATATGTTATACGTTATACGTTACCCGTTGTACGTTGTACGTTATACGTTGTACATTATACGTTGTACGTTGTACGTTATACGTTGTACGTTATACGTTGTACGTTATACGTTGTACGTTATACGTTGTATGTTATACGTTATACGCTGTACGTTATACGTTATACGTTATATGTTATACGTTATACGTTATACGTTATACGTTATACGTTATACGTTATACGTTATACGTTATACGATATACGTTATACGTTATACGTTATATGTTATACGTTATACGTTATACGTTGTACGTTATACGTTATACGTTATACGTTATACGTTATACGTTATACGTTATACGCTGTACGTTATACGCTGTACGTTATACGCTGTACGTTATACGCTGTACGTTATACGTTACACGTTGTACGTTGTACGTTATACGTTATACGATATACGTTATACGTTATACGTTATATGTTATACGTTATACGTTATACGTTATACGTTATACGTTATGCGTTATACGTTATACGTTATACGTTATACGTTATACGCTGTACGTTATACGCTGTACGTTATACGCTGTACGTTATACGCTGTACGTTATACGATGTACGTTTTACGTTATACGTTATACGTTATACGCTGTACGTTATACGCTGTACGTTATAAGTTATATGTTATACGTTATACGTTACCCGTTGTACGTTGTACGTTATACGTTGTACATTATACGTTGTACGTTGTACGTTATACGTTGTACGTTATACGTTGTACGTTATACGTTGTACGTTATACGTTGTATGTTATACGTTATACGCTGTACGTTATACGTTACACGTTGTACGTTGTACGTTATACGTTATACGATATACGTTATACGTTATACGTTATACGTTATACGCTGTACGTTATACGCTGTACGTTATACGCTGTACGTTATACGTTGTACGTTATACGTTATACGTTATACGCTGTACGTTATACGTTATACGTTACACGTTGTACGTTATACGTTATACGTTATACGTTATACGTTATACGTTATACGTTATACGTTATACGATATACGTTATACGTTATACGTTACACGTTGTACGTTGTACGTTATACGATGTACGTTATACGTTGTACGTTGTACGTTATACGTTGTACGTTATACGTTGTACGTTATACGTTGTACGTTATACGTTGTACGTTATACGTTATACGTTATACGTTGTACGTTATATGTTGTACGTTATATGTTATACGTTACACGTTGTACGATGTACGTTATACGTTATACGTTATACATTATACGTTATACGTTATACGTTATACGTTATACGTTATACGTTATACGTTATACGTTATACGTTATACGTTATACGTTATACGTTATACGTTATACGTTATACGTTATACGTTATACGTTATACGCTGTACGTTATACGTTATACGTTATATGTTATACGTTATACGTTATACGTTATACGTTATACGTTATACGTTATACGTTATACGTTATACGTTATACGTTATACGTTATACGTTATACGTTATACGTTATACGTTATACGTTTTACGTTATACGTTATACGTTATACGCTGTACGTTATACGCTGTACGTTATAAGTTATATGTTATACGTTATACGTTACCCGTTGTACGTTGTACGTTATACGTTGTACATTATACGTTGTACGTTGTACGTTATACGTTGTACGTTATACGTTGTACGTTATACGTTGTATGTTATACGTTATACGCTGTACGTTATACGTTATACGTTATATGTTATACGTTATACGTTATACGTTATACGTTATACGTTATACGTTATACGTTATACGATATACGTTATACGTTATACGTTATATGTTATACGTTATACGTTATACGTTATACGTTATACGTTATACGTTATACGTTATACGTTATACGTTATACGTTATACGTTATACGCTGTACGTTATACGCTGTACGTTATACGCTGTACGTTATACGCTGTACGTTATACGTTGTACGTTTTACGTTATACGTTATACGATATACGCTGTACGTTATACGCTGTACGTTATAAGTTATATGTTATACGTTATACGTTACCCGTTGTACGTTGTACGTTATACGTTGTACATTATACGTTGTACGTTGTACGTTATACGTTGTACGTTATACGTTGTACGTTATACGTTGTACGTTATACGTTGTATGTTATACGTTATACGCTGTACGTTATACGTTACACGTTGTACGTTGTACGTTATACGTTATACGTCACACGTTATACGTTATACGTTATACGTTATACGCTGTACGTTATACGCTGTACGTTATAAGTTATATGTTATACGTTATACGTTACCCGTTGTACGTTGTACGTTATACGTTGTACATTATACGTTGTACGTTGTACGTTATACGTTGTACGTTATACATTGTACGTTATACGTTGTACGTTATACGTTGTATGTTATACGTTATACGCTGTACGTTATACGTTACACGTTGTACGTTGTACGTTATACGTTATACGTTACACGTTATACGTTATACGTTATACGTTATACGCTGTACGTTATACGCTGTACGTTATACGCTGTACGTTATACGTTATACGTTATACGCTGTACGTTATACGTTACACGTTACACGTTGTACGTTATACGTTATACGTTATACGTTATACGTTATACGTTATACGATATACCTTATACGTTATACGTTACACGTTGTACGTTGTACGTTACACGTTGTACGTTATACGTTGTACGTTATACGTTGTACGTTATACGTTGTACGTTATACGTTATACGTTATACGTAATACGTTGTACGTAATATGTTGTACGTTATATGTTCTACGTTACACGTTGTACGATGTACGTTATACGTTATACGTTATACGTTATACGTTATACGTTATACGTTATACGTTATACGTTATACGTTATACGTTATACGTTATACGTTATACGTTATACGTTATACGTTATACGTTATACGTTATACGTTATACGTTATACGTTATACGTTATACGTTATACGTTATACGTTATACGTTATACGTTATACGTTATACGTTATACGTTATACGGTATACGGTATACGTTATACGTTGTACGTTATACCTTATACGATATTCGCTGTACGTTATACGCTGTACGTTATACGTTATACGTTACACGTTATACGTTATACGTTATACGTTATACGCTGTACGTTATACGCTGTACATTATACGCTGTACGTTATACGTTATACGTTGTACTTTACACGTTGTACGTTGTACGTTATACGTTGTATGTTATACGTTATACGCTGTACGTTATACGTTATACGTTATATGTTATACGTTATACGTTATACGTTATACGTTATACGTTATACGTTATACGTTATACGTTATACGATATACGTTATACGTTATACGTTATACGTTATACGTTATACGTTATACGTTATACGTTATACGTTATACGCTGTACGTTATACGCTGTACGTTATACGCTGTACGTTATACGCTGTACGTTATAAGTTGTACGTTTTACGTTATACGTTGTACGTTATACGTTGTACGTTATACGTTATACGTTATACGTTATACGTTGTACGTTATATGTTGTACGTTATATGTTATACGTTACACGTTGTACGATGTACGTTATACGTTATACGTTATACATTATACGTTATACGTTATACGTTATACGTTATACGTTATTCGTTATACGTTATACGTTATACGTTATACGTTATACGTTATACGTTATACGTTATACGTTATACGTTATACGTTATACGTTATACGTTATACGTTATACGTTATACGTTATACGCTGTACGTTATACGTTATACGTTATATGTTATACGTTATACGTTATACGTTATACGTTATACGTTATACGTTATACGTTATACGTTATACGTTATACGATATACGTTATACGTTATACGTTATACGTTTTACGTTATACGTTATACGTTATACGCTGTACGTTATACGCTGTACGTTATAAGTTATATGTTATACGTTATACGTTACCCGTTGTACGTTGTACGTTATACGTTGTACATTATACGTTGTACGTTGTACGTTATACGTTGTACGTTATACGTTGTACGTTATACGTTGTACGTTATACGTTGTATGTTATACGTTATACGCTGTACGTTATACGTTATACGTTATATGTTATACGTTATACGTTATACGTTATACGTTATACGTTATACGTTATACGTTATACGATATACGTTATACGTTATACGTTATATGTTATACGTTATACGTTATACGTTGTACGTTATACGTTATACGATATACGTTATACGTTATACGTTATACGTTATACGTTATACGTTATACGTTATACGTTATACGTTATACGCTGTACGTTATACGCTGTACGTTATACGCTGTACGTTATACGCTGTACGTTATAAGTTGTACGTTTTACGTTATACGTTATACGTTATACGCTGTACGTTATACGCTGTACGTTATAAGTTATATGTTATACGTTATACGTTACCCGTTGTACGTTGTACGTTATACGTTGTACATTATACGTTGTACGTTGTACGTTATACGTTGTACGTTATACGTTGTACGTTATACGTTGTACGTTATACGTTGTATGTTATACGTTATACGCTGTACGTTATACGTTACACGTTGTACGTTGTACGTTATACGTTATACGTTATACGTTATACGGTATACGGTATACGGTATACGTTATACGTTGTACGTTATACCTTATACGTTATTCGCTGTACGTTATACGCTGTACGTTATACGTTATACGTTACACGATATACGTTTTACGTTATACGTTATACGTTATACGTTATACGTTGTACGTTATATGTTGTACGTTATATGTTATACGTTACACGTTGTACGATGTACGTTATACGTTATACGTTATACGTTATACGTTATACGTTATACGTTATACGTTATACGTTATACGTTATACGTTATACGTTATACGTTATACGTTATACGTTATACGTTATACGTTATACGTTATACGTTATACGTTATACGTTATACGTTATACGGTATACGGTATACGTTATACGTTGTACGTTATACCTTATACGTTATACGCTGTAAGTTATACGCTGTACGTTATACGTTATACGTTACACGTTATACGTTATACGTTATACGCTGTACGTTTTACGCTGTACGTTATACGTTATACGTTATATGTTATACGTTATACGTTATACGTTATACGTTATACGTTATACGATACACGTTATACGTTATACGATATACGTTATACGTTATACGCTGTACGTTATACGCTGTACGTTATACGCTGTACGTTATACGCTGTACGTTATACGTTGTACGTTATACGTTATACGTTACACGTTGTACGTTGTACGTTATACGTTATACGTCACACGTTATACGTTATACGTTATACGTTATACGCTGTACGTTATACGCTGTACGTTATAAGTTATATGTTATACGTTATACGTTACCCGTTGTACGTTGTACGTTATACGTTGTACATTATACGTTGTACATTGTACGTTATACGTTGTACGTTATACATTGTACGTTATACGTTGTACGTTATACGTTGTATGTTATACGTTATACGCTGTACGTTATACGTTACACGTTGTACGTTGTACGTTATACGTTATACGTTACACGTTATACGTTGTACGTTATACGTTGTATGTTATACGTTATACGCTGTACGTTATACGTTACACGTTGTACGTTGTACGTTATACGTTATACGTTACACGTTATACGTTATACGTTATACGTTATACGCTGTACGTTATACGCTGTATGTTATACGCTGTACGTTATACGTTATACGTTATACGCTGTACGTTATACGTTATACGTTACACGTTGTACGTTATACGTTATACGTTATACGTTATACGTTATACGTTATACGATATACGTTATACGTTATACGTTACACGTTGTACGTTGTACGTTACACGTTGTACGTTATACGTTGTACGTTATACGTTGTACGTTATACGTTGTACGTTATACGTTATACGTTATACGTAATACGTTGTACGTTATATGTTGTACGTTATATGTTCTACGTTACACGTTGTACGATGTACGTTATACGTTATACGTTATACGTTATACGTTATACGTTATACGTTATACGTTATACGTTATACGTTATACGTTATACGTTATACGTTATACGTTATACGTTATACGTTATACGTTATACGTTATACGTTATACGTTATACGTTATACGTTATACGTTATACGTTATACGTTATACGTTATACGGTATACGGTATACGGTATACGTTATACGTTGTACGTTATACCTTATACGTTATTCGCTGTACGTTATACGCTGTACGTTATACGTTATACGTTACACGTTATACGTTATACGTTATACGTTATACGCTGTACGTTATACGCTGTACATTATACGCTGTACGTTATACGTTATACGTTGTACTTTACACGTTGTACGTTGTACGTTATACGTTGTATGTTATACGTTATACGCTGTACGTTATACGTTATACGTTATATGTTATACGTTATACGTTATACGTTATACGTTATACGTTATACGTTATACGATATACGTTATACGTTATACGTTATACGTTATACGTTATACGTTATACGTTATACGTTATACGTTATACGCTGTACGTTATACGCTGTACGTTATACGCTGTACGTTATACGCTGTACGTTATAAGTTGTACGTTTTACGTTATACGTTATACGTTATACGCTGTACGTTATACGCTGTACGTTATACGCTGTACGTTATAAGTTATATGTTATACGTTATACGTTACCCGTTGTACGTTGTACGTTATACGTTGTACATTATACGTTGTACGTTGTACGTTATACGTTGTACGTTATACGTTGTACGTTATACGTTGTACGTTATACGTTGTATGTTATACGTTATACGCTGTACGTTATACGTTACACGTTGTACGTTGTACGTTATACGTTATACGTTATACGTTATACGGTATACGGTATACGGTATACGTTATACGTTGTACGTTATACCTTATACGTTATACGCTGTACGTTATACGCTGTACGTTATACGTTATACGTTACACGTTATACGTTATACGTTATACGCTGTACGTTATTGTCGGGGATACGTTATACGTTATACGTTGTACGTTATATGTTGTACGTTATATGTTATACGTTACACGTTGTACGATGTACGTTATACGTTATACGTTATACGTTATACGTTATACGTTATACGTTATACGTTATACGTTATACGTTATACGTTATACGTTATACGTTATACGTTATACGTTATACGTTATACGTTATACGTTATACGTTATACGTTATACGTTGTACGTTATACGTTATACGTTATACGTTATACGGTATACGGTATACGTTATACGTTGTACGTTATACCTTATACGTTATACGCTGTAAGTTATACGCTGTACGTTATACGTTATACGTTACACGTTATACGTTATACGTTATACGCTGTACGTTTTACGCTGTACGTTATACGTTATACGTTATATGTTATACGTTATACGTTATACGTTATACGTTATACGTTATACGTTACACGTTGTACGTTGTACGTTATACGTTATACGTTACACGTTATACGTTATACGTTATACGTTATACGCTGTACGTTATACGCTGTACGTTATACGCTGTACGTTATACGTTATACGTTATACGTTACATGTTGTACGTTGTACGTTGAACGTTATACGTTGTACGTTATACGTTATACGCTGTACGTTATACGTTATACGTTATATGTTATACGTTATACGTTATACGTTATACGTTATACGTTATACGTTATACGATATACGTTATACGTTATACGTTATACGCTGTACGTTATACGCTGTACGTTATACGCTGTACGTTATACGTTATATGTTATACGTTATACGTTATACGTTATACGTTATACGTTATACGTTATACGTTACACGTTGTACGTTATACGTTATACGTTATACGTTATACGTTATACGTTATACGTTGTACGTTATACGTTGTACGTTATACGTTATACGTTATACGTTGTACGTTATATGTTGTACGTTATATGTTATACGTTACACGTTGTACGATGTACGTTATACGTTATACGTTATACATTATACGTTATACGTTATACGTTATACGTTATACGTTATACGTTATACGTTATACGTTATACGTTATACGTTATACGTTATACGTTATACGTTATACGTTATACGTTATACGTTATACGTTATACGTTATACGTTATACGTTATACGTTATACGCTGTACGTTATACGTTATACGTTATATGTTATACGTTATACGTTATACGTTATACGTTATACGTTATACGTTATACGTTATACGTTATACGTTATACGATATACGTTATACGTTATACGTTATACGTTTTACGTTATACGTTATACGTTATACGCTGTACGTTATACGCTGTACGTTATAAGTTATATGTTATACGTTATACGTTACCCGTTGTACGTTGTACGTTATACGTTGTACATTATACGTTGTACGTTGTACGTTATACGTTGTACGTTATACGTTGTACGTTATACGTTGTACGTTATACGTTGTATGTTATACGTTATACGCTGTACGTTATACGTTATACGTTATATGTTATACGTTATACGTTATACGTTATACGTTATACGTTATACGTTATACGTTATACGTTATACGATATACGTTATACGTTATACGTTATATGTTATACGTTATACGTTATACGTTGTACGTTATACGCTGTACGTTATACGTTATACGTTATATGTTATACGTTATACGTTATACGTTATACGTTATACGTTATACGTTATACGATATACGTTATACGTTATACGTTATACGCTGTACGTTATACGCTGTACGTTATACGCTGTACGTTATACGTTGTACGTTATACGTTATACGTTATACGCTGTACGTTATACGTTATACGTTACACGTTGTACGTTATACGTTATACGTTATACGTTATACGTTATACGATATACGTTATACGTTATACGTTACACGTTGTACGTTGTACGTTATACGTTGTACGTTATACGTTGTACGTTGTACGTTATACGTTGTACGTTATACGTTGTACGTTATACGTTATACGTTATACGTTATACGTTATACGTTATACGTTATACGTTATACGTTATACGTTATACGTTATACGTTATACGTTATACGTTATACGTTATACGTTATACGTTATACGTTATACGTTGTACGTTATACGTTATACGTTATACGTTATACGGTATACGGTATACGTTATACGTTGTACGTTATACCTTATACGTTATACGCTGTAAGTTATACGCTGTACGTTATACGTTATACGTTACACGTTATACGTTATACGTTATACGCTGTACGTTTTACGCTGTACGTTATACGTTATACGTTATATGTTATACGTTATACGTTATACGTTATACGTTATACGTTATACGTTACACGTTGTACGTTGTACGTTATACGTTATACGTTACACGTTATACGTTATACGTTATACGTTATACGCTGTACGTTATACGCTGTACGTTATACGCTGTACGTTATACGTTATACGTTATACGTTACATGTTGTACGTTGTACGTTGAACGTTATACGTTGTACGTTATACGTTATACGCTGTACGTTATACGTTATACGTTATATGTTATACGTTATACGTTATACGTTATACGTTATACGTTATACGTTATACGATATACGTTATACGTTATACGTTATACGCTGTACGTTATACGCTGTACGTTATACGCTGTACGTTATACGTTGTACGTTATACGTTATACGTTATACGCTGTACGTTATACGTTATACGTTACACGTTGTACGTTATACGTTATACGTTATACGTTATACGTTATACGATATACGTTATACGTTATACGTTACACGTTGTACGTTGTACGTTATACGTTGTACGTTATACGTTGTACGTTGTACGTTATACGTTGTACGTTATACGTTGTACGTTATACGTTGTACGTTATACGTTGTACGTTATACGTTATACGTTATACGTTGTACGTTATATGTTGTACGTTATATGTTATACGTTACACGTTGTACGATGTACGTTATACGTTATACGTTATACATTATACGTTATACGTTATACGTTATACGTTATACGTTATACGTTATACGTTATACGTTATACGTTATACGTTATACGTTATACGTTATACGTTATACGTTATACGTTATACGTTATACGTTATACGTTATACGTTATACGTTATACGTTATACGTTATACGCTGTACGTTATACGTTATACGTTATATGTTATACGTTATACGTTATACGTTATACGTTATACGTTATACGTTATACGTTATACGTTATACGTTATACGATATACGTTATACGTTATACGTTATACGTTTTACGTTATACGTTATACGTTATACGCTGTACGTTATACGCTGTACGTTATAAGTTATATGTTATACGTTATACGTTACCCGTTGTACGTTGTACGTTATACGTTGTACATTATACGTTGTACGTTGTACGTTATACGTTGTACGTTATACGTTGTACGTTATACGTTGTACGTTATACGTTGTATGTTATACGTTATACGCTGTACGTTATACGTTATACGTTATATGTTATACGTTATACGTTATACGTTATACGTTATACGTTATACGTTATACGTTATACGTTATACGATATACGTTATACGTTATACGTTATATGTTATACGTTATACGTTATACGTTGTACGTTATACGTTATACGTTATACGTTATACGTTATACGTTATACGTTATACGCTGTACGTTATACGCTGTACGTTATACGCTGTACGTTATACGCTGTACGTTATACGTTACACGTTGTACGTTGTACGTTATACGTTATACGATATACGTTATACGTTATACGTTATATGTTATACGTTATACGTTATACGTTATACGTTATACGTTATACGTTATACGTTATACGTTATACGTTATACGTTATACGCTGTACGTTATACGCTGTACGTTATACGCTGTACGTTATACGCTGTACGTTATACGTTGTACGTTTTACGTTATACGTTATACGTTATACGCTGTACGTTATACGCTGTACGTTATAAGTTATATGTTATACGTTATACGTTACCCGTTGTACGTTGTACGTTATACGTTGTACATTATACGTTGTACGTTGTACGTTATACGTTGTACGTTATACGTTGTACGTTATACGTTGTACGTTATACGTTGTATGTTATACGTTATACGCTGTACGTTATACGTTACACGTTGTACGTTGTACGTTATACGTTATACGTCACACGTTATACGTTATACGTTATACGTTATACGCTGTACGTTATACGCTGTACGTTATAAGTTATATGTTATACGTTATACGTTACCCGTTGTACGTTGTACGTTATACGTTGTACATTATACGTTGTACGTTGTACGTTATACGTTGTACGTTATACATTGTACGTTATACGTTGTACGTTATACGTTGTATGTTATACGTTATACGCTGTACGTTATACGTTACACGTTGTACGTTGTACGTTATACGTTATACGTTACACGTTACACGTTATACGTTATACGTTATACGCTGTACGTTATACGCTGTACGTTATACGCTGTACGTTATACGTTATACGTTATACGCTGTACGTTATACGTTACACGTTACACGTTGTACGTTATACGTTATACGTTATACGTTATACGTTATACGTTATACGATATACCTTATACGTTATACGTTACACGTTGTACGTTGTACGTTACACGTTGTACGTTATACGTTGTACGTTATACGTTGTACGTTATACGTTGTACGTTATACGTTATACGTTATACGTAATACGTTGTACGTAATATGTTGTACGTTATATGTTCTACGTTACACGTTGTACGATGTACGTTATACGTTATACGTTATACGTTATACGTTATACGTTATACGTTATACGTTATACGTTATACGTTATACGTTATACGTTATACGTTATACGTTATACGTTATACGTTATACGTTATACGTTATACGTTATACGTTATACGTTATACGTTATACGGTATACGGTATACGTTATACGTTGTACGTTATACCTTATACGTTATTCGCTGTACGTTATACGCTGTACGTTATACGTTATACGTTACACGTTATACGTTATACGTTATACGTTATACGTTATACGTTATACGCTGTACGTTATACGCTGTACATTATACGCTGTACGTTATACGTTATACGTTGTACTTTACACGTTGTACGTTGTACGTTATACGTTGTATGTTATACGTTATACGCTGTACGTTATACGTTATACGTTATATGTTATACGTTATACGTTATACGTTATACGTTATACGTTATACGTTATACGTTATACGATATACGTTATACGTTATACGTTATACGTTATACGTTATACGTTATACGTTATACGTTTTACGTTATACGCTGTACGTTATACGCTGTACGTTATACGCTGTACGTTATACGCTGTACGTTATAAGTTGTACGTTTTACGTTATACGTTATACGTTATACGCTGTACGTTATACGCTGTACGTTATAAGTTATATGTTATACGTTATACGTTACCCGTTGTACGTTGTACGTTATACGTTGTACATTATACGTTGTACGTTGTACGTTATACGTTGTACGTTATACGTTGTACGTTATACGTTGTACGTTATACGTTGTATGTTATACGTTATACGCTGTACGTTATACGTTACACGTTGTACGTTGTACGTTATACGTTATACGTTATACGTTATACGTTATACGGTATACGGTATACGGTATACGTTATACGTTGTACGTTATACCTTATACGTTATTCGCTGTACGTTATACGCTGTACGTTATACGTTATACGTTACACGATATACGTTTGACGTTATACGTTATACGTTATACGTTATACGTTGTACGTTATATGTTGTACGTTATATGTTATACGTTACACGTTGTACGATGTACGTTATACGTTATACGTTATACGTTATACGTTATACGTTATACGTTATACGTTATACGTTATACGTTATAAGTTATACGTTATACGTTATACGTTATACGTTATACGTTATACGTTATACGTTATACGTTATACGTTATACGTTATACGGTATACGGTATACGTTATACGTTGTACGTTATACCTTATACGTTATACGCTGTAAGTTATACGCTGTACGTTATACGTTATACGTTACACGTTATACGTTATACGTTATACGCTGTACGTTTTACGCTGTACGTTATACGTTATATGTTATATGTTATACGTTATACGTTATACGTTATACGTTATACGTTATACGTTATACGATACACGTTATACGTTATACGATATACGTTATACGTTATACGCTGTACGTTATACGCTGTACGTTATACGCTGTACGTTATACGCTGTACGTTATACGTTGTACGTTATACGTTATACGTTACACGTTGTACGTTGTACGTTATACGTTATACGTCACACGTTATACGTTATACGTTATACGTTATACGCTGTACGTTATACGCTGTACGTTATAAGTTATATGTTATACGTTATACGTTACCCGTTGTACGTTGTACGTTATACGTTGTACATTATACGTTGTACGTTGTACGTTATACGTTGTACGTTATACATTGTACGTTATACGTTGTACGTTATACGTTGTATGTTCTACGTTATACGCTGTACGTTATACGTTACACGTTGTACGTTGTACGTTATACGTTATACGTTACACGTTATACGTTATACGTTATACGTTATACGCTGTACGTTATACGCTGTACGTTATACGCTGTACGTTATACGTTATACGTTATACGCTGTACGTTATACGTTATACGTTACACGTTGTACGTTATACGTTATACGTTATACGTTATACGTTATACGTTATACGATTTACGTTATACGTTATACGTTACACGTTGTACGTTGTACGTTACACGTTGTACGTTATACGTTGTACGTTATACGTTGTACGTTATACGTTGTACGTTATACGTTATACGTTATACGTAATACGTTGTACGTTATATGTTGTACGTTATATGTTCTACGTTACACGTTGTACGATGTACGTTATACGTTATACGTTATACGTTATACGTTATACGTTATACGTTATACGTTATACGTTATACGTTATACGTTATATGTTGTACGTTATATGTTCTACGTTACACGTTATACGTTATACGTTATACGTTATACGCTGTACGTTATACGCTGTACGTTATAAGTTATATGTTATACGTTATACGTTACCCGTTGTACGTTGTACGTTATACGTTGTACATTATACGTTGTACGTTGTACGTTATACGTTGTACGTTATACATTGTACGTTATACGTTGTACGTTATACGTTGTATGTTCTACGTTATACGCTGTACGTTATACGTTACACGTTGTACGTTGTACCTTATACGTTATACGTTACACGTTATACGTTATACGTTATACGTTATACGCTGTACGTTATACCTTATACGTTATACGCTGTAAGTTATACGCTGTACGTTATACGTTATACGTTACACGTTATACGTTATACGTTATACGCTGTACGTTTTACGCTGTACGTTATACGTTATATGTTATATGTTATACGTTATACGTTATACGTTATACGTTATACGTTATACGTTATACGTTATACGATACACGTTATACGTTATACGATATACGTTATACGTTATACGCTGTACGTTATACGCTGTACGTTATACGCTGTACGTTATACGCTGTACGTTATACGTTGTACGTTATACGTTATACGTTACACGTTGTACGTTGTACGTTATACGTTATACGTCACACGTTATACGTTATACGTTATACGTTATACGCTGTACGTTATACGCTGTACGTTATAAGTTATATGTTATACGTTATACGTTACCCGTTGTACGTTGTACGTTATACGTTGTACATTATACGTTGTACGTTGTACGTTATACGTTGTACGTTATACATTGTACGTTATACGTTGTACGTTATACGTTGTATGTTCTACGTTATACGCTGTACGTTATACGTTACACGTTGTACGTTGTACGTTATACGTTATACGTTACACGTTATACGTTATACGTTATACGTTATACGCTGTACGTTATACGCTGTACGTTATACGCTGTACGTTATACGTTATACGTTATACGCTGTACGTTATACGTTATACGTTACACGTTGTACGTTATACGTTATACGTTATACGTTATACGTTATACGTTATACGATATACGTTATACGTTATACGTTACACGTTGTACGTTGTACGTTACACGTTGTACGTTATACGTTGTACGTTATACGTTGTACGTTATACGTTGTACGTTATACGTTATACGTTATACGTAATACGTTGTACGTTATATGTTGTACGTTATATGTTCTACGTTACACGTTGTACGATGTACGTTATACGTTATACGTTATACGTTATACGTTATACGTTATACGTTATACGTTATACGTTATACGTTATACGTTATACGTTATACGTTATACGTTATACGTTATACGTTATACGTTATACGTTATACGTTATACGTTATACGTTATACGTTATACGTTATACGTTATACGTTATACGTTATACGTTATACGTTATACGTTATACGTTATACGTTATACGTTATACGCTATACGTTATACGTTATACGGTATACGGTATACGTTAAACGTTGTACGTTATACCTTATACGTTATTCGCTGTACGTTATACGCTGTACGTTATACGTTATACGTTACACGTTATACGTTATACGTTATACGTTATACGCTGTACGTTATACGCTGTACATTATACGCTGTACGTTATACGTTATACGTTGTACTTTACACGTTGTACGTTGTACGTTATACGTTGTATGTTATACGTTATACGCTGTACGTTATACGTTATACGTTATATGTTATACGTTATACGTTATACGTTATACGTTATACGTTATACGTTATACGTTATACGATATACGTTATACGTTATACGTTATACGTTATACGTTATACGTTATACGTTATACGTTATACGTTATACGTTATACGCTGTACGTTATACGCTGTACGTTATACGCTGTACGTTATACGCTGTACGTTATAAGTTGTACGTTTTACGTTATACGTTATACGTTATACGCTGTACGTTATACGCTGTACGTTATACGCTGTACGTTATAAGTTATATGTTATACGTTATACGTTATACGTTACCCGTTGTACGTTGTACGTTATACGTTGTACATTATACGTTGTACGTTGTACGTTATACGTTGTACGTTATACGTTGTACGTTATACGTTGTACGTTATACGTTGTATGTTATACGTTATACGCTGTACGTTATACGTTACACGTTGTACGTTGTACGTTATACGTTATACGTTATACGTTATACGGTATACGGTATACGGTATACGTTATACGTTGTACGTTATACCTTATACGTTATTCGCTGTACGTTATACGCTGTACGTTATACGTTATACGTTACACGATATACGTTTTACGTTATACGTTATACGTTATACGTTATACGTTGTACGTTATATGTTGTACGTTATATGTTATACGTTACACGTTGTACGATGTACGTTATACGTTATACGTTATACGTTATACGTTATACGTTATACGTTATACGTTATACGTTATACGTTAATACGTTATACGTTATACGTTATACGTTATACGTTATACGTTATACGTTATACGTTATACGTTATACGTTATACGTTATACGTTATACGTTATACGTTATACGGTATACGGTATACGTTATACGTTGTACGTTATACCTTATACGTTATACGCTGTAAGTTATACGCTGTACGTTATACGTTATACGTTACACGTTATACGTTATACGTTATACGCTGTACGTTTTACGCTGTACGTTATACGTTATACGTTATATGTTATACGTTATACGTTATACGTTATACGTTATACGTTATACGATACACGTTATACGTTATACGATATACGTTATACGTTTACGCTGTACGTTATACGCTGTACGTTATACGCTGTACGTTATACGTTGTACGTTATACGTTATACGTTACACGTTGTACGTTGTACGTTATACGTTATACGTTACACGTTATACGTTATACGTTATACGTTATACGCTGTACGTTATACGCTGTACGTTATACGCTGTACGTTATACGTTATACGTTATACGTTACATGTTGTACGTTGTACGTTGAACGTTATACGTTGTACGTTATACGTTATACGCTGTACGTTATACGTTATACGTTATATGTTATACGTTATACGTTATACGTTATACGTTATACGTTATACGATATACGTTATACGTTATACGTTATACGTTATACGCTGTACGTTATACGCTGTACGTTATACGCTGTACGTTATACGTTGTACGTTATACGTTATACGTTATACGCTGTACGTTATACGTTATACGTTACACGTTGTACGTTATACGTTATACGTTATACGTTATACGTTATACGATATACGTTATACGTTATACGTTACACGTTGTACGTTGTACGTTATACGTTGTACGTTATACGTTGTACGTTGTACGTTATACGTTGTACGTTATACGTTGTACGTTATACGTTGTACGTTATACGTTGTACGTTATACGTTATACGTTATACGTTATACGTTGTACGTTATATGTTGTACGTTATATGTTATACGTTACACGTTGTACGATGTACGTTATACGTTATACGTTATACATTATACGTTATACGTTATACGTTATACGTTATACGTTATACGTTATACGTTATACGTTATACGTTATACGTTATACGTTATACGTTATACGTTATACGTTATACGTTATACGTTATACGGTATACGGTATACGTTATACGTTGTACGTTATACCTTATACGTTATACGCTGTAAGTTATACGCTGTACGTTATACGTTATACGTTACACGTTATACGTTATACGTTATACGCTGTACGTTTTACGCTGTACGTTATACGTTATACGTTATATGTTATACGTTATACGTTATACGTTATACGTTATACGTTATACGATACACGTTATACGTTATACGATATACGTTATACGTTTACGCTGTACGTTATACGCTGTACGTTATACGCTGTACGTTATACGTTGTACGTTATACGTTATACGTTACACGTTGTACGTTGTACGTTATACGTTATACGTTACACGTTATACGTTATACGTTATACGTTATACGCTGTACGTTATACGCTGTACGTTATACGCTGTACGTTATACGTTATACGTTATACGTTACATGTTGTACGTTGTACGTTGAACGTTATACGTTGTACGTTATACGTTATACGCTGTACGTTATACGTTATACGTTATATGTTATACGTTATACGTTATACGTTATACGTTATACGTTATACGATATACGTTATACGTTATACGTTATACGTTATACGCTGTACGTTATACGCTGTACGTTATACGCTGTACGTTATACGTTGTACGTTATACGTTATACGTTATACGCTGTACGTTATACGTTATACGTTACACGTTGTACGTTATACGTTATACGTTATACGTTATACGTTATACGATATACGTTATACGTTATACGTTACACGTTGTACGTTGTACGTTATACGTTGTACGTTATACGTTGTACGTTGTACGTTATACGTTGTACGTTATACGTTGTACGTTATACGTTGTACGTTATACGTTGTACGTTATACGTTATACGTTATACGTTATACGTTGTACGTTATATGTTGTACGTTATATGTTATACGTTACACGTTGTACGATGTACGTTATACGTTATACGTTATACATTATACGTTATACGTTATACGTTATACGTTATACGTTATACGTTATACGTTATACGTTATACGTTATACGTTATACGTTATACGTTATACGTTATACGTTATACGTTATACGTTATACGTTATACGTTATACGTTATACGTTATACGTTATACGTTATACGTTATACGCTGTACGTTATACGTTATACGTTATATGTTATACGTTATACGTTATACGTTATACGTTATACGTTATACGTTATACGTTATACGTTATACGTTATACGATATACGTTATACGTTATACGTTATACGTTTTACGTTATACGTTATACGTTATACGCTGTACGTTATACGCTGTACGTTATAAGTTATATGTTATACGTTATACGTTACCCGTTGTACGTTGTACGTTATACGTTGTACATTATACGTTGTACGTTGTACGTTATACGTTGTACGTTATACGTTGTACGTTATACGTTGTACGTTATACGTTGTATGTTATACGTTATACGCTGTACGTTATACGTTATACGTTATATGTTATACGTTATACGTTATACGTTATACGTTATACGTTATACGTTATACGTTATACGTTATACGTTATACGATATACGTTATACGTTATACGTTATATGTTATACGTTATACGTTATACGTTATACGTTATACGTTATACGTTATACGTTATACGTTATACGTTATACGCTGTACGTTATACGCTGTACGTTATACGCTGTACGTTATACGCTGTACGTTATACGTTGTACGTTTTACGTTATACGTTATACGTTATACGTTATACGCTGTACGTTATACGCTGTACGTTATAAGTTATATGTTATACGTTATACGTTACCCGTTGTACGTTGTACGTTATACGTTGTACATTATACGTTGTACGTTGTACGTTATACGTTGTACGTTTTTTTGTACGTTATACGTTGTACGTTATACGTTGTATGTTATACGTTATACGCTGTACGTTATACGTTACACGTTGTACGTTGTACGTTATACGTTATACGTTACACGTTATACGTTATACGTTATACGTTATACGCTGTACGTTATACGCTGTACGTTATAAGTTATATGTTATACGTTATACGTTACCCGTTGTACGTTGTACGTTATACGTTGTACATTATACGTTGTACGTTGTACGTTATACGTTGTACGTTATACATTGTACGTTATACGTTGTACGTTATACGTTGTATGTTATACGTTATACGCTGTACGTTATACGTTACACGTTGTACGTTGTACGTTATACGTTATACGTTATACGTTATACGTTATACGTTATACGTTATACGTTATACGCTGTACGTTATACGCTGTACGTTATACGCTGTACGTTATACGCTGTACGTTATACGTTGTACGTTTTACGTTATACGTTATACGTTATACGCTGTACGTTATACGCTGTACGTTATAAGTTATATGTTATACGTTATACGTTACCCGTTGTACGTTGTACGTTATACGTTGTACATTATACGTTGTACGTTGTACGTTATACGTTGTACGTTATACGTTGTACGTTATACGTTGTACGTTATACGTTGTATGTTATACGTTATACGCTGTACGTTATACGTTACACGTTGTACGTTGTACGTTATACGTTATACGTTATACGTTATACGTTATACGCTGTACGTTATACGCTGTACGTTATACGCTGTACGTTATACGTTGTACATTATACGTTATACGTTATACGTTATACGCTGTACGTTATACGCTGTACGTTATAAGTTATACGTTATACGTTATACGTTATACGTTATACGTTATACGTTATACGTTATACGTTATACGTTATACGTTATACGTTATACGTTATACGTTATACGTTATACGTTATACGTTATACGTTAAACGTTATACGCTGTACGTTATACGTTATACGTTATACGTTACACGTTGTACGTTGTACGTTATACGTTACACGCTGTACGTTATACGTTACACGTTGTACGTTGTACGTTATACGTTGTACGTTATACGTTGTACATTGTACGTTATACGTTGTACGTTATACGTTGTACGTTATGCGTTGTTCGTTATACGTTGTACGTTATACGTTATACGTTATACGTTATACGTTATACGTTATACGTTATACGTTATACGTTATACGTTATACGTTTTACGTTATACGTTATACGTTATACGTTATACGTTATACGTTATACGTTATACGTTATACGTTATACGTTGTACGTTATACGTTGTACGTTATACGTTGTACGTTATACGTTGTACGTTATACGTTATACGTTATACGCTGTACGTTTTACGCTGTACGTTATACGTTATACGCTATATGTTATACGTTATACGTTATACGTTATACGTTATACGTTATACGTTATACGATACACGTTATACGTTATACGAAATACGTTATACGTTATACGCTGTACGTTATACGCTGTACGTTATACGCTGTACGTTATACGCTGTACGTTATACGTTGTACGTTATACGTTATACGTTACACGTTGTACGTTATACGTTATACGTTATACGTTACACGTTATACGTTATACGTTATACGTTATACGCTGTACGTTATACGCTGTACGTTATACGCTGTACGTTATACGTTATACGTTATACGTTACATGTTGTACGTTGTACGTTGAACGTTATACGTTGTACGTTATACGTTATACGCTGTACGTTATACGTTATACGTTATACGTTATACGTTATATGTTATACGTTATACGTTATACGTTATACGTTATACGTTATACGTTATACGTTATACGTTATACGTTATACGTTATACGTTATACGTTATACGATATACGTTATACGTTATACGTTATACGTTTTACGTTATACGTTATACGTTATACGCTGTACGTTATACGCTGTACGTTATAAGTTATATGTTATACGTTATACGTTATACGTTATACGTTATACGATATACGTTATACGTTATACGTTACACGTTGTACGTTGTACGTTATACGTTGTACGTTATACGTTGTACGTTGTACGTTATACGTTGTACGTTATACGTTGTACGTTATACGTTGTACGTTATACGTTGTACGTTATACGTTATACGTTATACGTTGTACGTTATATGTTGTACGTTATATGTTATACGTTACACGTTGTACGATGTACGTTATACGTTATACGTTATACATTATACGTTATACGATATACGTTATACGTTATACGCTGTACGTTATACGCTGTACGTTATACGCTGTACGTTATACGCTGTACGTTATACGTTGTACGTTATACGTTATACGTTTCACGTTGTACGTTGTACGTTATACGTTATACGTTACACGTTATACGTTATACGTTATACGTTATACGCTGTACGTTATACGCTGTACGTTATACGCTGTACGTTATACGTTATACGTTATACGTTACATGTTGTACGTTGTACGTTGAACGTTATACGTTGTACGTTATACGTTATACGCTGTACGTTATACGTTATACGTTATATGTTATACGTTATACGTTATACGTTATACGTTATACGTTATACGATATACGTTATACGTTATACGTTATACGTTATACGCTGTACGTTATACGCTGTACGTTATACGCTGTACGTTATACGTTGTACGTTATACGTTATACGTTATACGCTGTACGTTATACGTTATACGTTACACGTTGTACGTTATACGTTATACGTTATACGTTATACGTTATACGTTATACGTTATACGATATACGTTATACGTTATACGTTACACGTTGTACGTTGTACGTTATACGATGTACGTTATACGTTGTACGTTGTACGTTATACGTTGTACGTTATACGTTGTACGTTATACGTTGTACGTTATACGTTGTACGTTATACGTTATACGTTATACGTTGTACGTTATATGTTGTACGTTATATGTTATACGTTACACGTTGTACGATGTACGTTATACGTTATACGTTATACATTATACGTTATACGTTATACGTTATACGTTATACGTTATACGTTATACGTTATACGTTATACGTTATACGTTATAAGTTGTACGTTTTACGTTATACGTTATACGTTATACGCTGTACGTTATACGCTGTACGTTATACGCTGTACGTTATAAGTTATATGTTATACGTTATACGTTACCCGTTGTACGTTGTACGTTATACGTTGTACATTATACGTTGTACGTTGTACGTTATACGTTGTACGTTATACGTTGTACGTTATACGTTGTACGTTATACGTTGTATGTTATACGTTATACGCTGTACGTTATACGTTACACGTTGTACGTTGTACGTTATACGTTATACGTTATACGTTATACGGTATACGGTATACGGTATACGTTATACGTTGTACGTTATACCTTATACGTTATTCGCTGTACGTTATACGCTGTACGTTATACGTTATACGTTACACGATATACGTTTTACGTTATACGTTATACGTTATACGTTATACGTTGTACGTTATATGTTGTACGTTATATGTTATACGTTACACGTTGTACGATGTACGTTATACGTTATACGTTATACGTTATACGTTATACGTTATACGTTATACGTTATACGTTATACGTTATACGTTATACGTTATACGTTATACGTTATACGTTATACGTTATACGTTATACGTTATACGTTATACGTTGTACGTTATACGTTATACGTTATACGTTATACGGTATACGGTATACGTTATACGTTGTACGTTATACCTTATACGTTATACGCTGTAAGTTATACGCTGTACGTTATACGTTATACGTTACACGTTATACGTTATACGTTATACGCTGTACGTTTTACGCTGTACGTTATACGTTATACGTTATACGTTATACGTTATACGTTATACGTTATACGTTATACGTTATACGTTACACGTTGTACGTTGTACGTTATACGTTATACGTTACACGTTATACGTTATACGTTATACGTTATACGCTGTACGTTATACGCTGTACGTTATACGCTGTACGTTATACGTTATACGTTATACGTTACATGTTGTACGTTGTACGTTGAACGTTATACGTTGTACGTTATACGTTATACGCTGTACGTTATACGTTATACGTTATATGTTATACGTTATACGTTATACGTTATACGTTATACGTTATACGTTATACGTTATACGTTATACGTTATACGCTGTACGTTATACGCTGTACGTTATACGCTGTACGTTATACGTTGTACGTTATACGTTATACGTTATACGCTGTACGTTATACGTTATACGTTACACGTTGTACGTTATACGTTATACGTTATACGTTATACGTTATACGATATACGTTATACGTTATACGTTACACGTTGTACGTTGTACGTTATACGTTGTACGTTATACGTTGTACGTTGTACGTTATACGTTATACGTTATACGTTGTACGTTATACGTTGTACGTTATACGTTGTACGTTATACGTTATACGTTATACGTTGTACGTTATATGTTGTACGTTATATGTTATACGTTACACGTTGTACGATGTACGTTATACGTTATACGTTATACATTATACGTTATACGTTATACGTTATACGTTATACGTTATACGTTATACGTTATACGTTATACGTTATACGTTATACGTTATACGTTATACGTTATACGTTATACGTTATACGTTATACGTTATACGTTATACGTTATACGTTATACGTTATACGCTGTACGTTATACGTTATACGTTATATGTTATACGTTATACGTTATACGTTATACGTTATACGTTATACGTTATACGTTATACGTTATACGTTATACGATATACGTTATACGTTATACGTTATACGTTTTACGTTATACGTTATACGTTATACGCTGTACGTTATACGCTGTACGTTATAAGTTATATGTTATACGTTATACGTTACCCGTTGTACGTTGTACGTTATACGTTGTACATTATACGTTGTACGTTGTACGTTATACGTTGTACGTTATACGTTGTACGTTATACGTTGTACGTTATACGTTGTATGTTATACGTTATACGCTGTACGTTATACGTTATACGTTATATGTTATACGTTATACGTTATACGTTATACGTTATACGTTATACGTTATACGTTATACGTTATACGATATACGTTATACGTTATACGTTATATGTTATACGTTATACGTTATACGTTGTACGTTATACGTTATACGTTATACGTTATACGTTATACGTTATACGTTATACGCTGTACGTTATACGCTGTACGTTATACGCTGTACGTTATACGCTGTACGTTATACGTTACACGTTGTACGTTGTACGTTATACGTTATACGATATACGTTATACGTTATACGTTATATGTTATACGTTATACGTTATACGTTATACGTTATACGTTATACGTTATACGTTATACGTTATACGTTATACGCTGTACGTTATACGCTGTACGTTATACGCTGTACGTTATACGCTGTACGTTATACGTTGTACGTTTTACGTTATACGTTATACGTTATACGCTGTACGTTATACGCTGTACGTTATAAGTTATATGTTATACGTTATACGTTACCCGTTGTACGTTGTACGTTATACGTTGTACATTATACGTTGTACGTTGTACGTTATACGTTGTACGTTATACGTTGTACGTTATACGTTGTACGTTATACGTTGTATGTTATACGTTATACGCTGTACGTTATACGTTACACGTTGTACGTTGTACGTTATACGTTATACGTCACACGTTATACGTTATACGTTATACGTTATACGCTGTACGTTATACGCTGTACGTTATAAGTTATATGTTATACGTTATACGTTACCCGTTGTACGTTGTACGTTATACGTTGTACATTATACGTTGTACGTTGTACGTTATACGTTGTACGTTATACATTGTACGTTATACGTTGTACGTTATACGTTGTATGTTATACGTTATACGCTGTACGTTATACGTTACACGTTGTACGTTGTACGTTATACGTTATACGTTACACGTTATACGTTATACGTTATACGTTATACGCTGTACGTTATACGCTGTACGTTATACGTTATACGTTATACGCTGTACGTTATACGTTACACGTTACACGTTGTACGTTATACGTTATACGTTATACGTTATACGTTATACGTTATACGATATACCTTATACGTTATACGTTACACGTTGTACGTTGTACGTTACACGTTGTACGTTATACGTTGTACGTTATACGTTGTACGTTATACGTTGTACGTTATACGTTATACGTTATACGTAATACGTTGTACGTAATATGTTGTACGTTATATGTTCTACGTTATACGTTATACGTTATACGTTATACGTTATACGTTATACGTTATACGCTGTACGTTATACGCTGTACGTTATACGCTGTACGTTATACGCTGTACGTTATACGTTGTACGTTTTACGTTATACGTTATACGTTATACGCTGTACGTTATACGCTGTACGTTATAAGTTATATGTTATACGTTATACGTTACCCGTTGTACGTTGTACGTTATACGTTGTACATTATACGTTGTACGTTGTACGTTATACGTTGTACGTTATACGTTGTACGTTATACGTTGTACGTTATACGTTGTATGTTATACGTTATACGCTGTACGTTATACGTTACACGTTGTACGTTGTACGTTATACGTTATACGTCACACGTTATACGTTATACGTTATACGTTATACGCTGTACGTTATACGCTGTACGTTATAAGTTATATGTTATACGTTATACGTTACCCGTTGTACGTTGTACGTTATACGTTGTACATTATACGTTGTACGTTGTACGTTATACGTTGTACGTTATACATTGTACGTTATACGTTGTACGTTATACGTTGTATGTTATACGTTATACGCTGTACGTTATACGTTACACGTTGTACGTTGTACGTTATACGTTATACGTTACACGTTATACGTTATACGTTATACGTTATACGCTGTACGTTATACGCTGTACGTTATACGCTGTACGTTATACGTTATACGTTATACGCTGTACGTTATACGTTACACGTTACACGTTGTACGTTATACGTTATACGTTATACGTTATACGTTATACGTTATACGATATACCTTATACGTTATACGTTACACGTTGTACGTTGTACGTTACACGTTGTACGTTATACGTTGTACGTTATACGTTGTACGTTATACGTTGTACGTTATACGTTATACGTTATACGTAATACGTTGTACGTAATATGTTGTACGTTATATGTTCTACGTTACACGTTGTACGATGTACGTTATACGTTATACGTTATACGTTATACGTTATACGTTATACGTTATACGTTATACGTTATACGTTATACGTTATACGTTATACGTTATACGTTATACGTTATACGTTATACGTTATACGTTATACGTTATACGTTATACGTTATACGGTATACGGTATACGTTATACGTTGTACGTTATACCTTATACGTTATTCGCTGTACGTTATACGCTGTACGTTATACGTTATACGTTACACGTTATACGTTATACGTTATACGTTATACGCTGTACGTTATACGCTGTACATTATACGCTGTACGTTATACGTTATACGTTGTACTTTACACGTTGTACGTTGTACGTTATACGTTGTATGTTATACGTTATACGCTGTACGTTATACGTTATACGTTATATGTTATACGTTATACGTTATACGTTATACGTTATACGTTATACGTTATACGTTATACGTTATACGATATACGTTATACGTTATACGTTATACGTTATACGTTATACGTTATACGTTATACGTTTTACGTTATACGCTGTACGTTATACGCTGTACGTTATACGCTGTACGTTATACGCTGTACGTTATAAGTTGTACGTTTTACGTTATACGTTATACGTTATACGCTGTACGTTATACGCTGTACGTTATAAGTTATATGTTATACGTTATACGTTACCCGTTGTACGTTGTACGTTATACGTTGTACATTATACGTTGTACGTTGTACGTTATACGTTGTACGTTATACGTTGTACGTTATACGTTGTACGTTATACGTTGTATGTTATACGTTATACGCTGTACGTTATACGTTACACGTTGTACGTTGTACGTTATACGTTATACGTTATACGTTATACGGTATACGGTATACGGTATACGTTATACGTTGTACGTTATACCTTATACGTTATTCGCTGTACGTTATACGCTGTACGTTATACGTTATACGTTACACGATATACGTTTGACGTTATACGTTATACGTTATACGTTATACGTTGTACGTTATATGTTGTACGTTATATGTTATACGTTATACGCTGTACGTTATACGTTACACGTTACACGTTGTACGTTATACGTTATACGTTATACGTTATACGTTATACGATATACCTTATACGTTATACGTTACACGTTGTACGTTGTACGTTACACGTTGTACGTTATACGTTGTACGTTATACGTTGTACGTTATACGTTGTACGTTATACGTTATACGTTATACGTTATACGTTGTACGTTATACGTTACCCGTTGTACGTTGTACGTTATACGTTGTACATTATACGTTGTACGTTGTACGTTATACGTTGTACGTTATACGTTGTACGTTATACGTTGTACGTTATACGTTGTATGTTATACGTTATACGCTGTACGTTATACGTTACACGTTGTACGTTGTACGTTATACGTTATACGTCACACGTTATACGTTATACGTTATACGTTATACGCTGTACGTTATACGCTGTACGTTATAAGTTATATGTTATACGTTATACGTTACCCGTTGTACGTTGTACGTTATACGTTGTACATTATACGTTGTACGTTGTACGTTATACGTTGTACGTTATACATTGTACGTTATACGTTGTACGTTATACGTTGTATGTTATACGTTATACGCTTTACGTTATACGTTACACGTTGTACGTTGTACGTTCTACGTTATACGTTACACGTTATACGTTATACGTTATACGTTATACGCTGTACGTTATACGCTGTACGTTATACGCTGTACGTTATACGTTATACGTTATACGCTGTACGTTATACGTTACACGTTACACGTTGTACGTTATACGTTATACGTTATACGTTATACGTTATACGTTATACGATATACCTTATACGTTATACGTTACACGTTGTACGTTGTACGTTACACGTTGTACGTTATACGTTGTACGTTATACGTTGTACGTTATACGTTGTACGTTATACGTTATACGTTATACGTAATACGTTGTACGTAATATGTTGTACGTTATATGTTCTACGTTACACGTTGTACGATGTACGTTATACGTTATACGTTATACGTTATACGTTATACGTTATACGTTATACGTTATACGTTATACGTTATACGTTATACGTTATACGTTATACGTTATACGTTATACGTTATACGTTATACGTTATACGTTATACGTTATACGTTATACGTTATACGTTATACGGTATACGGTATACGTTATACGTTGTACGTTATACCTTATACGTTATTCGCTGTACGTTATACGCTGTACGTTATACGTTATACGTTACACGTTATACGTTATACGTTATACGTTATACGCTGTACGTTATACGCTGTACATTATACGCTGTACGTTATACGTTATACGTTGTACTTTACACGTTGTACGTTGTACGTTATACGTTGTATGTTATACGTTATACGCTGTACGTTATACGTTATACGTTATATGTTATACGTTATACGTTATACGTTATACGTTATACGTTATACGTTATACGTTATACGATATACGTTATACGTTATACGTTATACGTTATACGTTATACGTTATACGTTATACGTTATACGTTATACGTTATACGCTGTACGTTATACGCTGTACGTTATACGCTGTACGTTATACGCTGTACGTTATAAGTTGTACGTTTTACGTTATACGTTGTACGTTATACGTTGTACGTTATACGTTATACGTTATACGTTATACGTTGTACGTTATATGTTGTACGTTATATGTTATACGTTACACGTTGTACGATGTACGTTATACGTTATACGTTATACATTATACGTTATACGTTATACGTTATACGTTATACGTTATACGTTATACGTTATACGTTATACGTTATACGTTATACGTTATACGTTATACGTTATACGTTATACGTTATACGTTATACGTTATACGTTATACGTTATACGTTATACGTTATACGTTATACGTTATACGTTATACGTTATACGTTATACGCTGTACGTTATACGTTATACGTTATATGTTATACGTTATACGTTATACGTTATACGTTATACGTTATACGTTATACGTTATACGTTATACGTTATACGTTATACGTTATACGATATACGTTATACGTTATACGTTATACGTTTTACGTTATACGTTATACGTTATACGCTGTACGTTATACGCTGTACGTTATAAGTTATATGTTATACGTTATACGTTACCCGTTGTACGTTGTACGTTATACGTTGTACATTATACGTTGTACGTTGTACGTTATACGTTGTACGTTATACGTTGTACGTTATACGTTGTACGTTATACGTTGTATGTTATACGTTATACGCTGTACGTTATACGTTATACGTTATATGTTATACGTTATACGTTATACGTTATACGCTGTACGTTATACGCTGTACGTTATAAGTTATATGTTATACGTTATACGTTACCCGTTGTACGTTGTACGTTATACGTTGTACATTATACGTTGTACGTTGTACGTTATACGTTGTACGTTATACGTTGTACGTTATACGTTGTACGTTATACGTTGTATGTTATACGTTATACGCTGTACGTTATACGTTACACGTTGTACGTTGTACGTTATACGTTATACGTTATACGTTATACGGTATACGGTATACGGTATACGTTATACGTTGTACGTTATACCTTATACGTTATTCGCTGTACGTTATACGCTGTACGTTATACGTTATACGTTACACGATATACGTTTGACGTTATACGTTATACGTTATACGTTATACGTTGTACGTTATATGTTGTACGTTATATGTTATACGTTATACGCTGTACGTTATACGTTACACGTTACACGTTGTACGTTATACGTTATACGTTATACGTTATACGTTATACGATATACCTTATACGTTATACGTTACACGTTGTACGTTGTACGTTACACGTTGTACGTTATACGTTGTACGTTATACGTTGTACGTTATACGTTGTACGTTATACGTTGTACGTTATACGTTATACGTTGTACGTTATACGTTACCCGTTGTACGTTGTACGTTATACGTTGTACATTATACGTTGTACGTTGTACGTTATACGTTGTACGTTATACGTTGTACGTTATACGTTGTACGTTATACGTTGTATGTTATACGTTATACGCTGTACGTTATACGTTACACGTTGTACGTTGTACGTTATACGTTATACGTCACACGTTATACGTTATACGTTATACGTTATACGCTGTACGTTATACGCTGTACGTTATAAGTTATATGTTATACGTTATACGTTACCCGTTGTACGTTGTACGTTATACGTTGTACATTATACGTTGTACGTTGTACGTTATACGTTGTACGTTATACATTGTACGTTATACGTTGTACGTTATACGTTGTATGTTATACGTTATACGCTGTACGTTATACGTTACACGTTGTACGTTGTACGTTATACGTTATACGTTACACGTTATACGTTATACGTTATACGTTATACGCTGTACGTTATACGCTGTACGTTATACGCTGTACGTTATACGTTATACGTTATACGCTGTACGTTATACGTTACACGTTACACGTTGTACGTTATACGTTATACGTTATACGTTATACGTTATACGTTATACGATATACCTTATACGTTATACGTTACACGTTGTACGTTGTACGTTACACGTTGTACGTTATACGTTGTACGTTATACGTTGTACGTTATACGTTGTACGTTATACGTTATACGTTATACGTAATACGTTGTACGTAATATGTTGTACGTTATATGTTCTACGTTACACGTTGTACGATGTACGTTATACGTTATACGTTATACGTTATACGTTATACGTTATACGTTATACGTTATACGTTATACGTTATACGTTATACGTTATACGTTATACGTTATACGTTATACGTTATACGTTATACGTTATACGTTATACGTTATACGTTATACGTTATACGTTATACGTTATACGTTATACGTTATACGGTATACGGTATACGTTATACGTTGTACGTTATACCTTATACGTTATTCGCTGTACGTTATACGCTGTACGTTATACGTTATACGTTACACGTTATACGTTATACGTTATACGTTATACGCTGTACGTTATACGCTGTACATTATACGCTGTACGTTATACGTTATACGTTGTACTTTACACGTTGTACGTTGTACGTTATACGTTGTATGTTATACGTTATACGCTGTACGTTATACGTTATACGTTATATGTTATACGTTATACGTTATACGTTATACGTTATACGTTATACGTTATACGTTATACGATATACGTTATACGTTATACGTTATACGTTATACGTTATACGTTATACGTTATACGTTATACGTTATACGCTGTACGTTATACGCTGTACGTTATACGCTGTACGTTATACGCTGTACGTTATAAGTTGTACGTTTTACGTTATACGTTGTACGTTATACGTTGTACGTTATACGTTATACGTTATACGTTATACGTTGTACGTTATATGTTGTACGTTATATGTTATACGTTACACGTTGTACGATGTACGTTATACGTTATACGTTATACATTATACGTTATACGTTATACGTTATACGTTATACGTTATACGTTATACGTTATACGTTATACGTTATACGTTATACGTTATACGTTATACGTTATACGTTATACGTTATACGTTATACGTTATACGTTATACGTTATACGTTATACGTTATACGTTATACGTTATACGTTATACGCTGTACGTTATACGTTATACGTTATATGTTATACGTTATACGTTATACGTTATACGTTATACGTTATACGTTATACGTTATACGTTATACGTTATACGTTATACGTTATACGATATACGTTATACGTTATACGTTATACGTTTTACGTTATACGTTATACGTTATACGCTGTACGTTATACGCTGTACGTTATAAGTTATATGTTATACGTTATACGTTACCCGTTGTACGTTGTACGTTATACGTTGTACATTATACGTTGTACGTTGTACGTTATACGTTGTACGTTATACGTTGTACGTTATACGTTGTACGTTATACGTTGTATGTTATACGTTATACGCTGTACGTTATACGTTATACGTTATATGTTATACGTTATACGTTATACGTTATACGTTATACGTTATACGTTATACGTTATACGTTATACGTTATACGTTATACGATATACGTTATACGTTATACGTTATATGTTATACGTTATACGTTATACGTTGTACGTTATACGTTATACGATATACGTTATACGTTATACGTTATACGTTATACGTTATACGTTATACGTTATACGTTATACGTTATACGTTATACGCTGTACGTTATACGCTGTACGTTATACGCTGTACGTTATACGCTGTACGTTATAAGTTGTACGTTTTACGTTATACGTTATACGTTATACGCTGTACGTTATACGCTGTACGTTATAAGTTATATGTTATACGTTATACGTTACCCGTTGTACGTTGTACGTTATACGTTGTACATTATACGTTGTACGTTGTACGTTATACGTTGTACGTTATACGTTGTACGTTATACGTTGTACGTTATACGTTGTATGTTATACGTTATACGCTGTACGTTATACGTTACACGTTGTACGTTGTACGTTATACGTTATACGTTATACGTTATACGGTATACGGTATACGGTATACGTTATACGTTGTACGTTATACCTTATACGTTATTCGCTGTACGTTATACGCTGTACGTTATACGTTATACGTTACACGATATACGTTTTACGTTATACGTTATACGTTATACGTTATACGTTGTACGTTATATGTTGTACGTTATATGTTATACGTTACACGTTGTACGATGTACGTTATACGTTATACGTTATACGTTATACGTTACACGTTGTACGTTGTACGTTATACGTTATACGTTACACGTTATACGTTATACGTTATACGTTATACGCTGTACGTTATACGCTGTACGTTATAAGTTATATGTTATACGTTATACGTTACCCGTTGTACGTTGTACGTTATACGTTGTACATTATACGTTGTACGTTGTACGTTATACGTTGTACGTTATACGTTGTACGTTATACGTTGTACGTTATACGTTGTATGTTATACGTTATACGCTGTACGTTATACGTTATACGTTATATGTTATACGTTATACGTTATACGTTATACGTTATACGTTATACGTTATACGTTATACGTTATACGTTATACGATATACGTTATACGTTATACGTTATATGTTATACGTTATACGTTATACGTTGTACGTTATACGTTATACGTTATACGTTATACGTTATACGTTATACGTTATACGCTGTACGTTATACGCTGTACGTTATACGCTGTACGTTATACGCTGTACGTTATACGTTACACGTTGTACGTTGTACGTTATACGTTATACGATATACGTTATACGTTATACGTTATATGTTATACGTTATACGTTATACGTTATACGTTATACGTTATACGTTATACGTTATACGTTATACGTTATACGTTATACGTTATACGTTATACGCTGTACGTTATACGCTGTACGTTATACGCTGTACGTTATACGCTGTACGTTATACGTTGTACGTTTTACGTTATACGTTATACGTTATACGCTGTACGTTATACGCTGTACGTTATAAGTTATATGTTATACGTTATACGTTACCCGTTGTACGTTGTACGTTATACGTTGTACATTATACGTTGTACGTTGTACGTTATACGTTGTACGTTATACGTTGTACGTTATACGTTGTACGTTATACGTTGTATGTTATACGTTATACGCTGTACGTTATACGTTACACGTTGTACGTTGTACGTTATACGTTATACGTCACACGTTATACGTTATACGTTATACGTTATACGCTGTACGTTATACGCTGTACGTTATAAGTTATATGTTATACGTTATACGTTACCCGTTGTACGTTGTACGTTATACGTTGTACATTATACGTTGTACGTTGTACGTTATACGTTGTACGTTATACATTGTACGTTATACGTTGTACGTTATACGTTGTATGTTATACGTTATACGCTGTACGTTATACGTTACACGTTGTACGTTGTACGTTATACGTTATACGTTACACGTTATACGTTATACGTTATACGTTATACGCTGTACGTTATACGCTGTACGTTATACGCTGTACGTTATACGTTATACGTTATACGCTGTACGTTATACGTTACACGTTACACGTTGTACGTTATACGTTATACGTTATACGTTATACGTTATACGTTATACGATATACCTTATACGTTATACGTTACACGTTGTACGTTGTACGTTACACGTTGTACGTTATACGTTGTACGTTATACGTTGTACGTTATACGTTGTACGTTATACGTTATACGTTATACGTAATACGTTGTACGTAATATGTTGTACGTTATATGTTCTACGTTACACGTTGTACGATGTACGTTATACGTTATACGTTATACGTTATACGTTATACGTTATACGTTATACGTTATACGTTATACGATATACGTTATACGTTATACGTTATACGTTATACGTTATACGTTATACGTTATACGTTTTACGTTATACGCTGTACGTTATACGCTGTACGTTATACGCTGTACGTTATACGCTGTACGTTATAAGTTGTACGTTTTACGTTATACGTTATACGTTATACGCTGTACGTTATACGCTGTACGTTATAAGTTATATGTTATACGTTATACGTTACCCGTTGTACGTTGTACGTTATACGTTGTACATTATACGTTGTACGTTGTACGTTATACGTTGTACGTTATACGTTGTACGTTATACGTTGTACGTTATACGTTGTATGTTATACGTTATACGCTGTACGTTATACGTTACACGTTGTACGTTGTACGTTATACGTTATACGTTATACGTTATACGGTATACGGTATACGGTATACGTTATACGTTGTACGTTATACCTTATACGTTATTCGCTGTACGTTATACGCTGTACGTTATACGTTATACGTTACACGATATACGTTTGACGTTATACGTTATACGTTATACGTTATACGTTGTACGTTATATGTTGTACGTTATATGTTATACGTTACACGTTGTACGATGTACGTTATACGTTATACGTTATACGTTATACGTTATACGTTATACGTTATACGTTATACGTTATACGTTATACGTTATACGTTATACGTTATACGTTATACGTTATACGTTATACGGTATACGGTATACGTTATACGTTGTACGTTATACCTTATACGTTATACGCTGTAAGTTATACGCTGTACGTTATACGTTATACGTTACACGTTATACGTTATACGTTATACGCTGTACGTTTTACGCTGTACGTTATACGTTATATGTTATATGTTATACGTTATACGTTATACGTTATACGTTATACGTTATACGTTATACGATACACGTTATACGTTATACGATATACGTTATACGTTATACGCTGTACGTTATACGCTGTACGTTATACGCTGTACGTTATACGATATACGTTATACGTTGTACGTTGTACGTTATACGTTATACGTCACACGTTATACGTTATACGTTATACGTTATACGCTGTACGTTATACGCTGTACGTTATACGCTGTACGTTATACGCTGTACGTTATACGCTGTACGTTATACGTTATACGTTATACGCTGTACGTTATACGTTATACGTTACACGTTGTACGTTATACGTTATACGTTATACGTTATACGTTATACGTTATACGATATACGTTATACGTTATACGTTACACGTTGTACGTTGTACGTTACACGTTGTACGTTATACGTTGTACGTTATACGTTGTACGTTATACGTTGTACGTTATACGTTATACGTTATACGTAATACGTTGTACGTTATATGTTGTACGTTATATGTTCTACGTTACACGTTGTACGATGTACGTTATACGTTATACGTTATACGTTATACGTTATACGTTATACGTTATACGTTATACGTTATACGTTATACGTTATACGTTATACGTTATACGTTATACGTTATACGTTATACGTTATACGTTATACGTTATACGTTATACGTTATACGTTATACGTTATACGTTATACGTTATACGTTATACGTTATACGTTATACGTTATACGGTATACGGTATACGTTATACGTTGTACGTTATACCTTATACGTTATTCGCTGTACGTTATACGCTGTACGTTATACGTTATACGTTACACGTTATACGTTATACGTTATACGTTATACGCTGTACGTTATACGCTGTACATTATACGCTGTACGTTATACGTTATACGTTGTACTTTACACGTTGTACGTTGTACGTTATACGTTGTATGTTATACGTTATACGCTGTACGTTATACGTTATACGTTATATGTTATACGTTATACGTTATACGTTATACGTTATACGTTATACGTTATACGTTATACGATATACGTTATACGTTATACGTTATACGTTATACGTTATACGTTATACGTTATACGTTATACGTTATACGTTATACGTTATACGCTGTACGTTATACGCTGTACGTTATACGCTGTACGTTATACGCTGTACGTTATAAGTTGTACGTTTTACGTTATACGTTATACGTTATACGCTGTACGTTATACGCTGTACGTTATACGCTGTACGTTATAAGTTATATGTTATACGTTATACGTTATACGTTACCCGTTGTACGTTGTACGTTATACGTTGTACATTATACGTTGTACGTTGTACGTTATACGTTGTACGTTATACGTTGTACGTTATACGTTGTACGTTATACGTTGTATGTTATACGTTATACGCTGTACGTTATACGTTACACGTTGTACGTTGTACGTTATACGTTATACGTTATACGTTATACGGTATACGGTATACGGTATACGTTATACGTTGTACGTTATACCTTATACGTTATTCGCTGTACGTTATACGCTGTACGTTATACGTTATACGTTACACGATATACGTTTTACGTTATACGTTATACGTTATACGTTATACGTTGTACGTTATATGTTGTACGTTATATGTTATACGTTACACGTTGTACGATGTACGTTATACGTTATACGTTATACGTTATACGTTATACGTTATACGTTATACGTTATACGTTAATACGTTATACGTTATACGTTATACGTTATACGTTATACGTTATACGTTATACGTTATACGTTATACGTTATACGTTATACGTTATACGTTATACGTTATACGTTATACGGTATACGGTATACGTTATACGTTGTACGTTATACCTTATACGTTATACGCTGTAAGTTATACGCTGTACGTTATACGTTATACGTTACACGTTATACGTTATACGTTATACGCTGTACGTTTTACGCTGTACGTTATACGTTATACGTTATATGTTATACGTTATACGTTATACGTTGTACGTTATACGTTATACGTTATACGTTATACGCTGTACGTTATACGCTGTACGTTATACGCTGTACGTTATACGTTGTACGTTATACGTTATACGTTATACGCTGTACGTTATACGTTATACGTTACACGTTGTACGTTATACGCTATACGTTATACGTTATACGTTATACGATATACGTTATACGTTATACGTTACACGTTGTACGTTGTACGTTATACGTTGTACGTTATACGTTGTACGTTGTACGTTATACGTTGTACGTTATACGTTGTACGTTATACGTTGTACGTTATACGTTGTACGTTATACGTTATACGTTATACGTTATACGTTGTACGTTATATGTTGTACGTTATATGTTATACGTTACACGTTGTACGATGTACGTTATACGTTATACGTTATACATTATACGTTATACGTTATACGTTATACGTTATACGTTATACGTTATACGTTATACGTTATACGTTATACGTTATACGTTATACGTTATACGTTATACGTTATACGTTATACGTTATACGTTATACGTTATACGTTATACGTTATACGTTATACGTTATACGCTGTACGTTATACGTTATACGTTATATGTTATACGTTATACGTTATACGTTATACGTTATACGTTATACGTTATACGTTATACGTTATACGTTATACGATATACGTTATACGTTATACGTTATACGTTTTACGTTATACGTTATACGTTATACGCTGTACGTTATACGCTGTACGTTATAAGTTATATGTTATACGTTATACGTTACCCGTTGTACGTTGTACGTTATACGTTGTACATTATACGTTGTACGTTGTACGTTATACGTTGTACGTTATACGTTGTACGTTATACGTTGTACGTTATACGTTGTATGTTATACGTTATACGCTGTACGTTATACGTTATACGTTATATGTTATACGTTATACGTTATACGTTATACGTTATACGTTATACGTTATACGTTATACGTTATACGATATACGTTATACGTTATACGTTATATGTTATACGTTATACGTTATACGTTATACGTTATACGTTATACGTTATACGTTATACGTTATACGTTATACGTTATACGCTGTACGTTATACGCTGTACGTTATACGCTGTACGTTATACGCTGTACGTTATACGTTGTACGTTTTACGTTATACGTTATACGTTATACGTTATACGCTGTACGTTATACGCTGTACGTTATAAGTTATATGTTATACGTTATACGTTACCCGTTGTACGTTGTACGTTATACGTTGTACATTATACGTTGTACGTTGTACGTTATACGTTGTACGTTATACGTTGTACGTTATACGTTGTACGTTATACGTTGTATGTTATACGTTATACGCTGTACGTTATACGTTACACGTTGTACGTTGTACGTTATACGTTATACGTTACACGTTATACGTTATACGTTACACGTTGTACGTTGTACGTTATACGTTGTACGTTATACGTTGTACGTTATACGTTGTACGTTATACGTTGTACGTTATACGTTATACGTTATACGTAATACGTTGTACGTTATATGTTGTACGTTATATGTTCTACGTTACACGTTGTACGATGTACGTTATACGTTATACGTTATACGTTATACGTTATACGTTATACGTTATACGTTATACGTTATACGTTATACGTTATACGTTATACGTTATACGTTATACGTTATACGTTATACGTTATACGTTATACGTTATACGTTATACGTTATACGTTATACGTTATACGTTATACGTTATACGTTATACGTTATACGTTATACGTTATACGTTATACGTTATACGTTATACGTTATACGGTATACGTTATACGTTGTACGTTATACCTTATACGTTATTCGCTGTACGTTATACGCTGTACGTTATACGTTATACGTTACACGTTATACATTATACGGTATTCGTTATACGCTGTACGTTATACGCTGTACATTATACGCTGTACGTTATACGTTATACGTTGTACGTTACACGTTGTACGTTGTACGTTATACGTTGTATGTTATACGTTATACGCTGTACGTTATACGTTATACGTTATATGTTATACGTTATACGTTATACGTTATACGTTATACGTTATACGTTATACGTTATACGTTATACGTTATACGATATACGTTATACGTTATACGTTATACGTTATACGTTATACGTTATACGTTATACGTTATACGTTATACGTTATACGTTATACGTTATACGTTATACGTTATACGCTGTACGTTATACGCTGTACGTTATACGCTGTACGTTATACGCTGTACGTTTTACGTTATACGTTATACGTTATACGCTGTACGTTATACGCTGTACGTTATAAGTTATATGTTATACGTTATACGTTACCCGTTGTACGTTGTACGTTATACGTTGTACATTATACGTTGTACGTTGTACGTTATACGTTGTACGTTATACGTTGTACGTTATACGTTGTACGTTATACGTTGTATGTTATACGTTATACGCTGTACGTTATACGTTACACGTTGTACGTTGTACGTTATACGTTATACGTTATACGTTATACGGTATACGGTATACGGTATACGTTATACGTTGTACGTTATACCTTATACGTTATTCGCTGTACGTTATACGCTGTACGTTATACGTTATACGTTACACGATATACGTTATACGTTATACGTTATACGCTGTACGTTATACGCTGTACGTTATACGCTGTACGTTATACGTTATACGTTATACGATATACGTTATACGTTATACGTTATACGTTATACGTTATACGCTGTACGTTATACGGTGTACGTTATACGCTGTACGTTATACGTTGTACGTTATACGTTATACGTTATACGTTATACGTTATACGTTATACGTTATACGTTATACGTTATACGTTATACGTTATACGTTATACGTTATACGTTATACGTTATACGTTATACGTTATACGTTATACGTTATACGTTATACGTTATACGTTATACGTTATACGTTACACGTTGTACGTTATACGTTATACGTTATACGTTATACGTTATACGTTATACGATATACGTTATACGTTATACGTTACACGTTGTACGTTGTACGTTATACGTTGTACGTTATACGTTGTACGTTATACGTTGTACGTTATACATTGTACGTTATACGTTATACTTTATACGTAATACGTTGTACGTTATACGTTATACGTTATACGTTATACGTTATACGTTATACGTTATACGTTATACGTTATACGTTATACGTTATACGTTATACGTTATACGTTATACGGTATACGGTATACGTTATACGTTGTACGTTATACCTTATACGTTATTCGCTGTACGTTATACGCTGTACGTTATACGTTATACGTTACACGTTATACGTTATACGTTATACGTTATACGCTGTACGTTATACGCTGTACATTATACGCTGTACGTTATACGCTGTACGTTATAAGTTATATGTTATACGTTATACGTTACCCGTTGTACGTTGTACGTTATACGTTGTACATTATACGTTGTACGTTGTACGTTATACGTTGTACGTTATACGTTGTACGTTATACGTTGTACGTTATACGTTGTATGTTATACGTTATACGCTGTACGTTATACGTTACACGTTGTACGTTGTACGTTATACGTTATACGTTATACGTTATACGTTATACGGTATACGGTATACGGTATACGTTATACGTTGTACGTTATACCTTATACGTTATTCGCTGTACGTTATACGCTGTACGTTATACGTTATACGTTACACGATATACGTTATGTTATACGCTGTACGTTATACGCTGTACGTTATACGTTATACGTTATACGATATACGTTATACGTTATACGTTATACGTTATACGTTATACGCTGTACGTTATACGGTGTACGTTATACGCTGTACGTTATACGTTGTACGTTATACGTTATACGTTATACGTTATACGTTATACGTTATACGTTATACGTTATACGTTATACGTTATACGTTATACGTTATACGTTATACGTTATACGTTATACGTTATACGTTATACGTTATACGTTATACGTTATACGTTACACGTTGTACGTTATACGTTATACGTTATACGTTATACGTTATACGTTATACGATATACGTTATACGTTATACGTTACACGTTGTACGTTGTACGTTATACGTTGTACGTTATACGTTGTACGTTATACGTTGTACGTTATACATTGTACGTTATACGTTATACTTTATACGTAATACGTTGTACGTTATACGTTATACGTTATACGTTATACGTTATACGTTATACGTTATACGTTATACGTTATACGTTATACGTTATACGTTATACGGTATACGGTATACGTTATACGTTGTACGTTATACCTTATACGTTATTCGCTGTACGTTATACGCTGTACGTTATACGTTATACGTTACACGTTATACGTTATACGTTATACGTTATACGCTGTACGTTATACGCTGTACATTATACGCTGTACGTTATACGTTATACGTTGTACGTTACACGTTGTACGTTGTACGTTATACGTTGTATGTTATACGTTATACGCTGTACGTTATACGCTGTACGTTATACGTTGTACGTTATACGTTATACGTTATACGCTGTACGTTATACGTTATACGTTACACGTTGTACGTTATACGTTATACGTTATACGTTATACGTTATACGTTATACGATATACGTTATACGTTATACGTTACACGTTGTACGTTGTACGTTATACGTTGTACGTTATACGTTGTACGTTATACGTTGTACGTTATACGTTGTACGTTATACGTTATACGTTATACGTAATACGTTGTACGTTATATGTTGTACGTTATATGTTCTACGTTACACGTTGTACGATGTACGTTATACGTTATACGTTATACGTTATACGTTATACGTTATACGTTATACGTTATACGTTATACGTTATACGTTATACGTTATACATTATACGTTATACGTTATACGTTATACGTTATACGTTATACGTTATACGTTATACGTTATACGTTATACGTTATACGTTATACGGTATACGGTATACGTTATACGTTGTACGTTGTACGTTATACCTTATACGTTATTCGCTGTACGTTATACGCTGTACGTTATACGTTATACGTTGTACGTTATACGTTGTACGTTATACATTGTACGTTATACGTTATACGTTATACGTAATACGTTGTACGTTATACGTTATACGTTATACGTTATACGTTATACGTTATACGTTATACGTTATACGTTATACGTTATACGTTATACGTTATACGTTATACGTTATACGTTATACGGTATACGGTATACGTTATACGTTGTACGTTATACCTTATACGTTATTCGCTGTACGTTATACGCTGTACGTTATACGTTATACGTTACACGTTATACGTTATACGTTATACGTTATACGCTGTACGTTATACGCTGTACATTATACGCTGTACGTTATACGTTATACGTTGTACGTTACACGTTGTACGTTGTACGTTATACGTTGTATGTTATACGTTATACGCTGTACGTTATACGCTGTACGTTATACGTTGTACGTTATACGTTATACGTTATACGCTGTACGTTATACGTTATACGTTACACGTTGTACGTTATACGTTATACGTTATACGTTATACGTTATACGTTATACGATATACGTTATACGTTATACGTTACACGTTGTACGTTGTACGTTATACGTTGTACGTTATACGTTGTACGTTATACGTTGTACGTTATACGTTGTACGTTATACGTTATACGTTATACGTAATACGTTGTACGTTATATGTTGTACGTTATATGTTCTACGTTACACGTTGTACGATGTACGTTATACGTTATACGTTATACGTTATACGTTATACGTTATACGTTATACGTTATACGTTATACGTTATACGTTATACGTTATACGTTATACGTTATACGTTATACGTTATACGTTATACGTTATACGTTATACGTTATACGTTATACGTTATACGTTATACGTTATACGGTATACGGTATACGTTATACGTTGTACGTTATAACTTATACGTTATTCGCTGTACGTTATACGCTGTACGTTATACGTTATACGTTACACGTTATACGTTATACGTTATTCGTTATACGCTGTACGTTATACGCTGTACATTATACGCTGTACGTTATACGTTATACGTTGTACGTTACACGTTGTACGTTGTACGTTATACGTTGTATGTTATACGTTATACGCTGTACGTTATACGTTATACGTTATATGTTATACGTTATACGTTATACGTTATACGTTATACGTTATACGTTATACGTTATACGTTATACGATATACGTTATACGTTATACGTTATACGTTATACGTTATACGTTATACGTTATACGTTATACGTTATACGTTATACGTTATACGTTATACGTTATACGTTATACGCTGTACGTTATACGCTGTACGTTATACGCTGTACGTTATACGCTGTACGTTATACGTTGTACGTTTTACGTTATACGTTATACGTTATACGCTGTACGTTATACGCTGTACGTTATAAGTTATATGTTATACGTTATACGTTACCCGTTGTACGTTGTACGTTATACGTTGTACATTATACGTTGTACGTTGTACGTTATACGTTGTACGTTATACGTTGTACGTTATACGTTGTACGTTATACGTTGTATGTTATACGTTATACGCTGTACGTTATACGTTACACGTTGTACGTTGTACGTTATACGTTATACGTTATACGTTATACGGTATATGGTATACGGTATACGTTATACGTTGTACGTTATACCTTATACGTTATTCGCTGTACGTTATACGCTGTACGTTATACGTTATACGTTACACGATATACGTTAGACGTTATACGTTATACGCTGTACGTTATACGCTGTACGTTATACGCTGTACGTTATACGTTATACGTTATACGATATACGTTATACGTTATACGTTATACGTTATACGTTATACGCTGTACGTTATACGGTGTACGTTATACGCTGTACGTCATACGTTGTACGTTATACGTTATACGTTATACGTTATACGTTATACGTTATACGTTATACGTTATACGTTATACGTTATACGTTATACGTTATACGTTATACGTTATACGTTATACGTTATACGTTATACGTTATACGTTATACGTTATACGTTATACGTTATACGTTATACGTTATACGTTATACGTTATACGTTATACGTTATACGTTATACGTTATACGTTATACGTTATACGTTATACGTTATACGTTATACGTTATACGTTATACGTTATACGTTATACGTTATACGTTATACGTTTTACGTTATACGTTATACGTTATACGTTATACGTTATACGTTATACGTTATACGTTATACGTTATACGCTGTACGTTATACGCTGTACGTTATACGCTGTACGTTATAAGTTATACGTTATACGTTATACGTTACACGTTGTACGTTGTACGTTATACGTTGTACGTTATACGTTGTACATTATACGTTGTACGTTATACGTTATACGCTGTACGTTATAAGTTATACGTTATACGTTATACGTTACACGTTGTACGTTGTACGTTATACGTTGTACATTATACGTTGTACGTTATACGTTATACGCTGTACGTTATACGTTATACGTTACATGTTGTACGGTGTACGTTATACGTTGTACGTTATACGTTGTACGTTATACGTTGTATGTTATACGTTATACGCTGTACGTTATACGTTATACGTTGTACGTTATACGTTATACGTTATACGTTATACGCTGTACGTTATACGCTGTACGTTATACGTTATACGTTATACGTTATACGTTATACGTTGTACGTTATACGCTGTACGTTATACGCTGTACGTTATACGTTATACGTTATACGTTATACGTTGTACGTTATACGTTATACGTTATACGTTATACGTTATACGTTATACGTTATACGTTATACGTTATACGTTATACGTTATACGTTATACGTTATACGTTATACGTTATACGTTATACGTTATACGTTATACGTTATACGTTATACGTTATACGTTATACGTTATACGTTATACGTTATACGTTATACGTTATACGTTATACGTTATACGTTATACGTTATACGTTATACGTAATACGTTATACGTTGTACGTTATGCGTTGTACGTTATACGTTGTACGTTGTACGTTGTACGTTATACGTTATACGTTATACGTTATACGTTATACGTTATACGTTATACGTTATACGTTATACGTTATACGTTATACGTTATACGTTATACGTTATACGTTATACGTTATACGTTATACGTTATACGTTTTACGTTATACGTTATACGTTATACGTTATACGTTATACGTTATACGTTATACGCTGTACGTTATACGCTGTACGTTATACGCTGTACATTATTAGTTATACGTTATACGTTATACGCTGTACGATATACGTTATACGTTATACGTTACACGTTGTACGTTGTACGTTATACGTTATACGTTGTATGTTATACGTTGTACGTTATACGTTATACGTTGTACGTTATACGTTGTACATTATACGTTGTATGTTATACGTTATACGCTGTACGTTATACGTTATACGTTATACGTTATACGTTATACGTTATACGTTATACGTTATACGTTATACGTTATACGTTATACGTTATACGTTATACGTTATACGCTGTACGTTATACGTTATACGCTGTACGTTATACGCTGTACGTTATACGCTGTACGTTATAAGTTATACGTTATACGTTATACGTTACACGTTGTACGTTGTACGTTGTATGTTGTACGTTATACGTTGTACGTTATACGTTGTACATTATACCTTGTACGTTATACGTTATACGCTGTACGTTATAAGTTATACGTTATACGTTATACGTTATACGCTGTACGTTATACGTTATACGTTACACGTTGTACGTTATACGTTATACGTTATACGTTGTACGTTATACGTTGTACGTTATACGTTGTATGTTATACGTTATACGCTGTACGTTATACGTTACACGTTGTACGTTGTACGTTATACGTTATACGTTATACGTTATACGGTATACGGTATACGGTATACGTTATACGTTGTACGTTATACCTTATACGTTATTCGCTGTACGTTATACGTTTTACGTTATACGTTATACGTTATACGTTATACGTTATACGTTATACGCTGTACGTTATACGCTGTACGTTATACGCTGTACGTTATTAGTTATACGTTATACGTTATACGCTGTACGATATACGTTATACGTTATACGTTACACGTTGTACGTTGTACGTTATACGTTATACGTTGTATGTTATACGTTGTACGTTATACGTTATACGTTGTACGTTATACGTTGTACATTATACGTTGTATGTTATACGTTATACGCTGTACGTTATACGTTATACGTTATACGTTATACGTTATACGTTATACGTTATACGTTATACGTTATACGTTATACGTTATACGCTGTACGTTATACGCTGTACGTTATACGCTGTACGTTATAAGTTATACGTTATACGTTATACGTTACACGTTGTACGTTGTACGTTGTATGTTGTACGTTATACGTTGTACGTTATACGTTGTACATTATACCTTGTACGTTATACGTTATACGCTGTACGTTATAAGTTATACGTTATACGTTATACGTTACACGTTGTACGTTGTACGTTATACGTTGTACATTATACGTTGTACGTTATACGTTATACGCTGTACGTTATACGTTATACGTTACATGTTGTACGTTGTACGTTATACGTTGTACGTTATACGTTGTATGTTATACGTTATACGCTGTACGTTATACGTTATACGTTGTACGTTATACGTTATACGTTATACGTTATACGCTGTACGTTATGCGCTGTACGTTATAACTTATACGTTATACGTTATACGCTGTACGTTATACGCTGTACGTTATACGTTATACGTTATACGTTATACGTTATACGTTATACGTTATACGTTATACGTTATACGTTATACGTTATACGTTGTACGTTATACGTTATACGTTATACGTTATACGCTGTACGTTATGCGCTGTACGTTATAACTTATACGTTATACGTTATACGCTGTACGTTATACGCTGTACGTTATACGTTATACGTTATACGTTATACGTTATACGTTATACGTTATACGTTATACGTTATACGTTATACGTTATACGTTATACGTTATACGTTATACGTTATACGTTATACGTTATACGTTATACGTTGTACGTTATACGCTGTACGTTATACGCTGTACGTTATACGCTGTACGTTATACGTTATACGTTGTACGTTATACGTTATACGTTATACGTTATACGCTGTACGTTATACGCTGTACGTTATACGTTATACGTTATACGTTATACGTTATACGTTATACGTTATACGTTATACGTTATACGTTATACGTTATACGTTATACGTTATACGTAATACGTTATACGTTGTACGTTATGCGTTGTACGTTATACGTTGTACGTTGTACGTTGTACGTTATACGTTATACGTTATACGTTATACGTTATACGTTATACGTTATACGTTATACGTTATACGTTATACGTTATACGTTATACGTTATACGTTATACGTTATACGTTATACGTTTTACGTTATACGTTATACGTTATACGTTATACGTTATACGTTATACGCTGTACGTTATACGCTGTACGTTATACGCTGTACGTTATTAGTTATACGTTATACGTTATACGCTGTACGATATACGTTATACGTTATACGTTACACGTTGTACGTTGTACGTTATACGTTATACGTTGTATGTTATACGTTGTACGTTATACGTTATACGTTGTACGTTATACGTTGTACATTATACGTTGTATGTTATACGTTATACGCTGTACGTTATACGTTATACGTTATACGTTATACGTTATACGTTATACGTTATACGTTATACGTTATACGTTATACGCTGTACGTTATACGCTGTACGTTATACGCTGTACGTTATAAGTTATACGTTATACGTTATACGTTACACGTTGTACGTTGTACGTTGTATGTTGTACGTTATACGTTGTACGTTATACGTTGTACATTATACCTTGTACGTTATACGTTATACGCTGTACGTTATAAGTTATACGTTATACGTTATACGTTACACGTTGTACGTTGTACGTTATACGTTGTACATTATACGTTGTACGTTATACGTTATACGCTGTACGTTATACGTTATACGTTACATGTTGTACGTTGTACGTTATACGTTGTACGTTATACGTTGTATGTTATACGTTATACGCTGTACGTTATACGTTATACGTTGTACGTTATACGTTATACGTTATACGTTATACGCTGTACGTTATGCGCTGTACGTTATAACTTATACGTTATACGTTATACGCTGTACGTTATACGCTGTACGTTATACGTTATACGTTATACGTTATACGTTATACGTTATACGTTATACGTTATACGTTATACGTTATACGTTATACGTTATACGTTATACGTTATACGTTATACGTTATACGTTATACGTTATACGTTATACGTTGTACGTTATACGCTGTACGTTATACGCTGTACGTTATACGCTGTACGTTATACGTTATACGTTGTACGTTATACGTTATACGTTATACGTTATACGCTGTACGTTATACGCTGTACGTTATACGTTATACGTTATACGTTATACGTTATACGTTATACGTTACACGTTGTACGTTGTACGTTATACGTTGTACATTATACGTTGTACGTTATACGTTATACGCTGTACGTTATACGTTATACGTTACATGTTGTACGTTGTACGTTATACGTTGTACGTTATACGTTGTACGTTATACGTTGTACGTTATACGTTGTATGTTATACGTTATACGCTGTACGTTATACGTTATACGTTGTACGTTACACGTTGTACGTTGTACGTTATACGTTGTATGTTATACGTTATACGCTGTACGTTATACGTTATACGTTATATGTTATACGTTATACGTTATACGTTATACGTTATACGTTATACGTTATACGTTATACGTTATACGATATACGTTATACGTTATACGTTATACGTTATACGTTATACGTTATACGTTATACGTTATACGTTATACGTTATACGTTATACGTTATACGTTATACGTTATACGCTGTACGTTATACGCTGTACGTTATACGCTGTACGTTATACGCTGTACGTTATACGTTGTACGTTTTACGTTATACGTTATACGTTATACGCTGTACGTTATACGCTGTACGTTATAAGTTATATGTTATACGTTATACGTTACCCGTTGTACGTTGTACGTTATACGTTGTACATTATACGTTGTACGTTGTACGTTATACGTTGTACGTTATACGTTGTACGTTATACGTTGTACGTTATACGTTGTATGTTATACGTTATACGCTGTACGTTATACGTTACACGTTGTACGTTGTACGTTATACGTTATACGTTATACGTTATACGGTATACGGTATACGGTATACGTTATACGTTGTACGTTATACCTTATACGTTATTCGCTGTACGTTATACGCTGTACGTTATACGTTATACGTTACACGATATACGTTAGACGTTATACGTTATACGCTGTACGTTATACGCTGTACGTTATACGCTGTACGTTATACGTTATACGTTATACGATATACGTTATACGTTATACGTTATACGTTATACGTTATACGCTGTACGTTATACGGTGTACGTTATACGCTGTACGTCATACGTTGTACGTTATACGTTATACGTTATACGTTATACGTTATACGTTATACGTTATACGTTATACGTTATACGTTATACGTTATACGTTATACGTTATACGTTATACGTTATACGTTATACGTTATACGTTATACGTTATACGTTATACGTTATACGTTATACGTTATACGTTATACGTTATACGTTATACGTTATACGTTATACGTTATACGTTATACGTTATACGTTATACGTTATACGTTATACGTTATACGTTATACGTTATACGTTATACGTTATACGTTATACGTTATACGTTATACGTTTTACGTTATACGTTATACGTTATACGTTATACGTTATACGTTATACGTTATACGTTATACGTTATACGCTGTACGTTATACGCTGTACGTTATACGCTGTACGTTATAAGTTATACGTTATACGTTATACGTTACACGTTGTACGTTGTACGTTATACGTTGTACGTTATACGTTGTACATTATACGTTGTACGTTATACGTTATACGCTGTACGTTATAAGTTATACGTTATACGTTATACGTTACACGTTGTACGTTGTACGTTATACGTTGTACATTATACGTTGTACGTTATACGTTATACGCTGTACGTTATACGTTATACGTTACATGTTGTACGGTGTACGTTATACGTTGTACGTTATACGTTGTACGTTATACGTTGTATGTTATACGTTATACGCTGTACGTTATACGTTATACGTTGTACGTTATACGTTATACGTTATACGTTATACGCTGTACGTTATACGCTGTACGTTATACGTTATACGTTATACGTTATACGTTATACGTTGTACGTTATACGCTGTACGTTATACGCTGTACGTTATACGTTATACGTTATACGTTATACGTTGTACGTTATACGTTATACGTTATACGTTATACGTTATACGTTATACGTTATACGTTATACGTTATACGTTATACGTTATACGTTATACGTTATACGTTATACGTTATACGTTATACGTTATACGTTATACGTTATACGTTATACGTTATACGTTATACGTTATACGTTATACGTTATACGTTATACGTTATACGTTATACGTTATACGTTATACGTTATACGTTATACGTAATACGTTATACGTTGTACGTTATGCGTTGTACGTTATACGTTGTACGTTGTACGTTGTACGTTATACGTTATACGTTATACGTTATACGTTATACGTTATACGTTATACGTTATACGTTATACGTTATACGTTATACGTTATACGTTATACGTTATACGTTATACGTTATACGTTATACGTTATACGTTTTACGTTATACGTTATACGTTATACGTTATACGTTATACGTTATACGTTATACGCTGTACGTTATACGCTGTACGTTATACGCTGTACATTATTAGTTATACGTTATACGTTATACGCTGTACGATATACGTTATACGTTATACGTTACACGTTGTACGTTGTACGTTATACGTTATACGTTGTATGTTATACGTTGTACGTTATACGTTATACGTTGTACGTTATACGTTGTACATTATACGTTGTATGTTATACGTTATACGCTGTACGTTATACGTTATACGTTATACGTTATACGTTATACGTTATACGTTATACGTTATACGTTATACGTTATACGTTATACGTTATACGTTATACGTTATACGCTGTACGTTATACGTTATACGCTGTACGTTATACGCTGTACGTTATACGCTGTACGTTATAAGTTATACGTTATACGTTATACGTTACACGTTGTACGTTGTACGTTGTATGTTGTACGTTATACGTTGTACGTTATACGTTGTACATTATACCTTGTACGTTATACGTTATACGCTGTACGTTATAAGTTATACGTTATACGTTATACGTTATACGCTGTACGTTATACGTTATACGTTACACGTTGTACGTTATACGTTATACGTTATACGTTGTACGTTATACGTTGTACGTTATACGTTGTATGTTATACGTTATACGCTGTACGTTATACGTTACACGTTGTACGTTGTACGTTATACGTTATACGTTATACGTTATACGGTATACGGTATACGGTATACGTTATACGTTGTACGTTATACCTTATACGTTATTCGCTGTACGTTATACGTTTTACGTTATACGTTATACGTTATACGTTATACGTTATACGTTATACGCTGTACGTTATACGCTGTACGTTATACGCTGTACGTTATTAGTTATACGTTATACGTTATACGCTGTACGATATACGTTATACGTTATACGTTACACGTTGTACGTTGTACGTTATACGTTATACGTTGTATGTTATACGTTGTACGTTATACGTTATACGTTGTACGTTATACGTTGTACATTATACGTTGTATGTTATACGTTATACGCTGTACGTTATACGTTATACGTTATACGTTATACGTTATACGTTATACGTTATACGTTATACGTTATACGTTATACGTTATACGCTGTACGTTATACGCTGTACGTTATACGCTGTACGTTATAAGTTATACGTTATACGTTATACGTTACACGTTGTACGTTGTACGTTGTATGTTGTACGTTATACGTTGTACGTTATACGTTGTACATTATACCTTGTACGTTATACGTTATACGCTGTACGTTATAAGTTATACGTTATACGTTATACGTTACACGTTGTACGTTGTACGTTATACGTTGTACATTATACGTTGGACGTTATACGTTATACGCTGTACGTTATACGTTATACGTTACATGTTGTACGTAGTACGTTATACGTTGTACGTTATACGTTGTATGTTATACGTTATACGCTGTACGTTATACGTTATACGTTGTACGTTATACGTTATACGTTATACGTTATACGCTGTACGTTATGCGCTGTACGTTATAACTTATACGTTATACGTTATACGCTGTACGTTATACGCTGTACGTTATACGTTATACGTTATACGTTATACGTTATACGTTATACGTTATACGTTATACGTTATACGTTATACGTTATACGTTGTACGTTATACGTTATACGTTATACGTTATACGCTGTACGTTATGCGCTGTACGTTATAACTTATACGTTATACGTTATACGCTGTACGTTATACGCTGTACGTTATACGTTATACGTTATACGTTATACGTTATACGTTATACGTTATACGTTATACGTTATACGTTATACGTTATACGTTATACGTTATACGTTATACGTTATACGTTATACGTTATACGTTATACGTTGTACGTTATACGCTGTACGTTATACGCTGTACGTTATACGCTGTACGTTATACGTTATACGTTGTACGTTATACGTTATACGTTATACGTTATACGCTGTACGTTATACGCTGTACGTTATACGTTATACGTTATACGTTATACGTTATACGTTATACGTTATACGTTATACGTTATACGTTATACGTTATACGTTATACGTTATACGTAATACGTTATACGTTGTACGTTATGCGTTGTACGTTATACGTTGTACGTTGTACGTTGTACGTTATACGTTATACGTTATACGTTATACGTTATACGTTATACGTTATACGTTATACGTTATACGTTATACGTTATACGTTATACGTTATACGTTATACGTTATACGTTATACGTTTTACGTTATACGTTATACGTTATACGTTATACGTTATACGTTATACGCTGTACGTTATACGCTGTACGTTATACGCTGTACGTTATTAGTTATACGTTATACGTTATACGCTGTACGATATACGTTATACGTTATACGTTACACGTTGTACGTTGTACGTTATACGTTATACGTTGTATGTTATACGTTGTACGTTATACGTTATACGTTGTACGTTATACGTTGTACATTATACGTTGTATGTTATACGTTATACGCTGTACGTTATACGTTATACGTTATACGTTATACGTTATACGTTATACGTTATACGTTATACGTTATACGTTATACGCTGTACGTTATACGCTGTACGTTATACGCTGTACGTTATAAGTTATACGTTATACGTTATACGTTACACGTTGTACGTTGTACGTTGTATGTTGTACGTTATACGTTGTACGTTATACGTTGTACATTATACCTTGTACGTTATACGTTATACGCTGTACGTTATAAGTTATACGTTATACGTTATACGTTACACGTTGTACGTTGTACGTTATACGTTGTACATTATACGTTGTACGTTATACGTTATACGCTGTACGTTATACGTTATACGTTACATGTTGTACGTTGTACGTTATACGTTGTACGTTATACGTTGTATGTTATACGTTATACGCTGTACGTTATACGTTATACGTTGTACGTTATACGTTATACGTTATACGTTATACGCTGTACGTTATGCGCTGTACGTTATAACTTATACGTTATACGTTATACGCTGTACGTTATACGCTGTACGTTATACGTTATACGTTATACGTTATACGTTATACGTTATACGTTATACGTTATACGTTATACGTTATACGTTATACGTTATACGTTATACGTTATACGTTATACGTTATACGTTATACGTTATACGTTATACGTTGTACGTTATACGCTGTACGTTATACGCTGTACGTTATACGCTGTACGTTATACGTTATACGTTGTACGTTATACGTTATACGTTATACGTTATACGCTGTACGTTATACGCTGTACGTTATACGTTATACGTTATACGTTATACGTTATACGTTATACGTTACACGTTGTACGTTGTACGTTATACGTTGTACATTATACGTTGTACGTTATACGTTATACGCTGTACGTTATACGTTATACGTTACATGTTGTACGTTGTACGTTATACGTTGTACGTTATACGTTGTACGTTATACGTTGTACGTTATACGTTGTATGTTATACGTTATACGCTGTACGTTATACGTTATACGTTGTACGTTATACGTTATACGCAATACGTTATACGTTATACGTTATACGTTGTACGCTATACGCTGTACGTTATACCTTATACGTTATACGTTATACGCTGTACGTTATACGCTGTACGTTATACGTTATACGTTGTACGTTATACGTTGTATGTTATACGTTATACGCTGTACGTTATACGTTATACGTTTACGTTATACGTTATACGTCACACGTTATACGTTATACGTTATACGTTACACGCTGTACGTTATACGCTGTACGTTATACGTTATACGTCACACGTTATACGTTAGACGTTATACGTTATACGTTATACGTTATACGTTATACGTTATACGTTATACGTTGTACGTTATACGCTGTACGTTATACGCTGTACGTTATACGCTGTACGTTATACGTTATACGTTGTACGTTATACGTTACACGCTGTACGTTATACGCTGTACGTTATACGTTATACGTCACACGTTATACGTTATACGTTATACGTTACACGCTGTACGTTATACGCTGTACGTTATACGTTATACGTTATACGCTGTACGTTATACGCTGTACGTTATACGTTATACGTTATACGTTATACGTTATACGTTATACGTTATACGTTATACGTTATACGTTATACGTTATACGTAATACGTTATACGTTATACGTTATACGTTATACGTTATACGTTATACGTTATACGTTATACGTTATACGTTATACGTTAAACGTTATACGTTATACGTTGTACGTTATACGCTGTACATAATACGCTGTACGTTATACGTTATACGTTATACGTTATACGTTACACGTTGTACGTTGTACGTTATACGTTGTACGTTATACGTTGTACGTTATACGTTGTATGTTATACGTTATACGCTGTACGTTATACGTTATACGTTGTACGTTATACGTTATACGTTATACGTTATACGCTGTACGTTATACGCTGTACGTTATACGTTATACGTTATACGTTGTACGTTATACGCTGTACGTTATACCTTATACGTTATACGTTATACGCTGTACGTTATACGCTGTACGTTATACGTCACACGTTATACGTTATACGTTATACGCTGTACGTTATACGCTGTACGTTATACGCTGTACGTTATACGTTATACGTTATACGTTACACGTTGTACGTTGTACGTTATACGTTGTACGTTATACGTTATACGTTGTACGTTATACGTTGTACGTTATACGCTGTACGTTATACGTTATTCGTTATACGTTACACGTTGTACGTTGTACGTTATACGTTATACGTTGTATGTTATACGTTGTACGTTATACGTTATACGTTGTACGTTATACGTTGTACATTATACGTTGTATGTTATACGTTATACGTTGTACGTTATACGTTATACGCTGTACGTTATACGTTATACGTTACATGTTGTACGTTGTACGTTATACGTTGTACGTTATACGTTGTACGTTATACGTTGTACGTTATACGTTGTATCTTATACGTTATACGCTGTACGTTATACGTTATACGTTGTACGTTATACGTTATACGCAATACGTTATACGTTATACGTTATACGTTATACGTTATACGTTATACGTTATACGTTATACGTTATACGTTATACGTTATACGTTATACGTTATACGTTATACGTTATACGTTATACGTTATACGTTGTACGTTATACGCTGTACGTTATACGCTGTACGTTATACGCTGTACGTTATACGTTATACATTGTATGTTATACGTTATACGTTATACGTTATACGCTGTACGTTATACGCTGTACGTTATACGTTATACGTTATACGTTGTACGCTATACGCTGTACGTTATACCTTATACGTTATACGTTATACGCTGTACGTTATACGCTGTACGTTATACGTTATACGTTGTACGTTATACGTTGTATGTTATACGTTATACGCTGTACGTTATACGTTATACGTTTACGTTATACGTTATACGTCACACGTTATACGTTATACGTTATACGTTACACGCTGTACGTTATACGCTGTACGTTATACGTTATACGTCACACGTTATACGTTATACGTTATACGTTATACGTTATACGTTATACGTTATACGTTATACGTTATACGTTATACGTTATACGTTGTACGTTATACGCTGTACGTTATACGCTGTACGTTATACGCTGTACGTTATACGTTATACGTTGTACGTTATACGTTACACGCTGTACGTTATACGCTGTACGTTATACGTTATACGTCACACGTTATACGTTATACGTTATACGTTACACGCTGTACGTTATACGCTGTACGTTATACGTTATACGTTATACGCTGTACGTTATACGCTGTACGTTATACGTTATACGTTATACGTTATACGTTATACGTTATACGTTATACGTTATACGTTATACGTTATACGTAATACGTTATACGTTATACGTTATACGTTATACGTTATACGTTATACGTTATACGTTAAACGTTATACGTTATACGTTGTACGTTATACGCTGTACGTAATACGCTGTACGTTATACGTTATACGTTATACGTTATACGTTACACGTTGTACGTTGTACGTTATACGTTGTACGTTATACGTTGTACGTTATACGTTGTATGTTATACGTTATACGCTTTACGTTATACGTTATACGTTGTACGTTATACGTTATACGTTATACGTTATACGCTGTACGTTATACGCTGTACGTTATACGCTGTACGTTATACGTTGTACGTTATACGCTGTACGTTATACCTTATACGTTATACGTTACACGCTGTACGTTATACGCTGTACGTTATACGTTATACGTTATACGCTGTACGTTATACGCTGTACGTTATACGTTATACGTTATACGTTATACGTTATACGTTATACGTTATACGTTATACGTTATACGTTATACGTTATACGTTACACGTTATACGTAATACGTTATACGTTATACGTTATACGTTATACGTTATACGTTATACGTTATACGTTATACGTTAAACGTTATACATTATACGTTGTACGTTATACGCTGTACGTAATACGCTGTACGTTATACGTTATACGTTATACGTTATACGTTACACGTTGTACGTTGTACGTTATACGTTGTACGTTATACGTTGTACGTTATACGTTGTATGTTATACGTTATACGCTGTACGTTATACGTTATACGTTGTACGTTATACGTTATACGTTATACGTTATACGCTGTACGTTATACGCTGTACGTTATACGTTATACGTTATACGTTGTACGTTATACGCTGTACGTTATACCTTATACGTTATACGTTATACGCTGTACGTTATACGCTGTACGTTATACGTCACACGTTATACGTTATACGTTATACGCTGTACGTTATACGCTGTACGTTATACGCTGTACGTTATACGTTATACGTTATACGTTACACGTTGTACGTTGTACGTTATACGTTGTACGTTATACGTTATACGTTGTACGTTATACGTTATACGTTATACGCTGTACGTTATACGTTATACGTTATACGTTACACGTTGTACGTTGTACGTTATACGTTATACGTTATACGTTATACGTTATACGTTATACGTTATACGTTATACGTTATACGTTATACGTTATACGTTATACGTTATACGTTATACGTTATACGTTATACGTTATACGTTATACGTTATACGTTATACGTTGTACGTTATACGCTGTACGTTATACGCTGTACGTTATACGTTACACGTTGTACGTTGTACGTTATACGTTGTACGTTATACGTTGTACATTTTACGTTATACGTTGTACGTTATACGTTGTACGTTATACGTTGTACGTTATGCGTTGTTCGTTATACGTTGTACGTTATACGTTATACGTTATACGTTATACGTTATACGTTATACGTTATACGTTATACGTTTTACGTTATACGTTATACGTTATACGTTATACGTTATACGTTATACGTTATACGTTATACGTTATACGTTATACGTTATACGTTATACGTTATACGTTATACGTTATACGTTATACGTTATACGTTATACGTTATACGTTATACGTTATACGTTATACGTTATACGTTATACGTTATACGTTATACGTTATACGTTATACGTTATACGTTATACGTTATACGTTATACGTTATACGTTATACGTTATACGTTATACGTTATACGTTATACGTTATACGTTATACGTTATACGTTATACGTTATACGTTATACGATATACGATATAGGTTATACGTTATACGTTATACGTTATACGTTATACGTTATACGTTATACGTTATACGTTATACGTTATACGTTATACGTTATACGTTATACGTTATACGTTATACGCTGTACGTTATACGCTGTACGTTATACGCTGTACGTTATAAGTTATACGTTATACGTTATACGTTACACGTTGTACGTTGTACGTTATACGTTGTACGTTATACGTTGTACATTATACGTTGTACGTTATACGTTATACGCTGTACGTTATAAGTTATACGTTATACGTTATACGTTACACGTTGTACGTTGTACGTTATACGTTGTACATTATACGTTGTACGTTATACGTTATACGCTGTACGTTATACGTTATACGTTACATGTTGTACGGTGTACGTTATACGTTGTACGTTATACGTTGTACGTTATACGTTGTATGTTATACGTTATACGCTGTACGTTATACGTTATACGTTATACGTTATACCTTATACGTTGTACGTTATACGCTGTACGTTATACGCTGTACGTTATACGTTATACGTTATACGTTATACGTTATACGTTATACGTTATACGTTATACGTTATACGTTATACGTTATACGTTATACGTTATACGTTATACGTTATACGTTATACGTTATACGTTATACGTTATACGTTATACGTTATACGTTATACGTTATACGTTATACGTTATACGTTATACGTTATACGTTATACGTTATACGTTATACGTTATACGATATACGATATACGTTATACGTTATACGTTATACGTTATACGTTATACGTTATACGTTATACGTTATACGTTATACGTTATACGTTATACGTTATACGTTATACGTTATACGTTATACGTTATACGTTATACGTTATACGTTATACGCTGTACGTTATACGCTGTACGTTATACGTTATACGTTATACGTTATACGTTATACGTTATACGCTGTACGTTATACGCTGTACGTTATACGTTATACGCTGTACGTTATACGTTATACGTTACATGTTGTACGGTGTACGTTATACGTTGTACGTTATACGTTGTACGTTATACGTTGTATGTTATACGTTATACGCTGTACGTTATACGTTATACGTTATACGTTATACCTTATACGTTGTACGTTATACGCTGTACGTTATACGCTGTACGTTATACGTTATACGTTATACGTTATACGTTATACGCTGTACGTTATACGCTGTACGTTATACGTTATACGTTATACGTTATACGTTATACGTTATACGTTATACGTTATACGTTATACGCAATACGTTATACGTTATACGTTATACGTTATACGTTATACGTTATACGTTATACGTTATACGTTATACGTTATACGTTATACGTTATACGTTATACGTTGTACGTTATACGCTGTACGTTATACGCTGTACGTTATACGCTGTACGTTATACGTTATACGTTGTACGTTATACGTTATACGTTATACGTTATACGTTATACGCTGTACGTTATACGCTGTACGTTATACGCTGTACGTTATACGTTATACGTTGTACGTTATACGTTATACGTTATACGTTATACGTTATACGCTGTACGTTATACGCTGTACGTTATACGTTATACGTTATACGTTACACGTTGTACGTTGTACGTTATACGTTGTACGTTATACGTAATACGTTATACGTTATACGTTATACGTTATACGTTATACGTTATACGTTATACGTTATACGTTATACGTTAAACGTTATACGCTGTACGTTATACGTTATACGTTATACGTTACACGTTGTACGTTGTACGTTATACGTTATACGTTGTATGTTATACGTTGTACGTTATACGTTATACGTTGTACGTTGTACGTTATACGTTGTACATTATACGTTGTACGTTATACGTTATACGCTGTACGTTATACGTTATACGTTATACGTTATACGTTGTACGTTATACGCTGTACGTTATACGCTGTACATTATATGCTGTACGTTATACGTTATACGTTATACGTTACACGTTGTACGTTGTACGTTAAACGTTGTACGTTGTACGTTATACGTTGTACGTTATACGTTGTACGTTGTACGTTATACGTTGTACGTTATACGTTGTACGATATACGTTGTACGTTATACGTTGTACGTTATATGTTATACGTTACACGTTGTACGATGTACGTTATACGATATACGTTATACGTTATACGTTATACGTTATACGATATACGTTATACGTTATACGTTATACGTTATACGTTATACGTTATGGGCTGTACGTTATACGTTATACGTTATACGTTACACGTTGTACGTTGCACGTTATACGTTATACGTTGTATGTTATACGTTGTACGTTATACGTTATACGTTGTACGTTATACGTTGTACATTATACGTTGTACGATATACGTTATACGTTATACGTTATACGTTATACGTTATACGCTGTACGTTATACGCTGTACGTTATACGCTGTACGTTATACGTTATACGTTATACCTTATACGTTATACGTTATACGCTGTACGTTATACGCTGTACGTTATACGCTGTACGTTATACGCTGTACGTTATAAGTTATACGTTATACGTTATACGTTACACGTTGTACGTTGTACGTTATACGTTGTACGTTATACGTTGTACATTATACGTTATACGTTATACGTTATACGTTATACGTTATACGTTGTACGTTATACGCTGTACGTTATACCCTGTACGTTATACGCTGTACGTTATACGTTATACGTTGTACGTTATACGTTATACGTTATACGTTATACGCTGTAAGTTATACGGTATACGTTACACGTAGTACGTTGTACGTTATACGTTGTACGTTATACGTTGTACATTATACGTTGTACGTTATACGTTATACGCTGTACGTTATAAGTTATACGTTATACGTTATACGTTACACGTTGTACGTTGTACGTTATACGTTGTACATTATACGTTGTACGTTATACGTTATACGCTGTACGTTATACGTTATACGTTACATGTTGTACGGTGTACGTTATACGTTGTACGTTATACGTTGTACGTTATACGTTGTACGTTATACGTTGTATGTTATACGTTATACGCTGTACGTTATACGTTATACGTTGTACGTTATACGTTATACGTTATACGTTATACGTTATACGTTATACGCTGTACGTTATACGCTGTACGTTATACGTTATACGTTATACGTTATACGTTGTACGTTATACGCTGTACGTTATACGCTGTACGTTATACGTTATACGTTATACGTTATACGTTGTACGTTATACGCTGTACGTTATACCTTATACGTTATATGTTATACGCTGTACGTTATACGCTGTACGTTATACGCTGTACGTTATACGCTGTACGTTATAAGTTATACGTTATACGTTATACGTTACACGTTGTACGTTGTACGTTATACGTTGTACGTTATACGTTGTACATTATACGTTATACGTTATACGTTATACGTTATACGTTATACGTTGTACGTTATACGCTGTACGTTATACGCTGTACGTTATACGCTGTACGTTATACGTTATACGTTGTACGTTATACGTTATACGTTATACGTTATACGCTGTAAGTTATACGGTATACGTTATACGTTGTACGTTATACGTTATACGTTATACGTTGTACGTTATACGTTGTACATTATACGTTGTACGTTATACGTTGTACGTTGTACGTTATACGTTGTACGTTATACGTTGTACGATATACGTTGTACGTTATACGTTGTACGTTATATGTTATACGTTACACGTTGTACGATGTACGTTATACGATATACGTTATACGTTATACGTTATACGCTGTACGTTATACGTTATACGTTATACGTTACACGTTGTACGTTGTACGTTACACGTTGTACGTTGTACGTTATACGTTGTACGTTATACGTTGTACGTTATACGTTGTACGTTATACGTTGTACGATATACGTTGTACGTTATACGTTGTACGCAATACGTTATACGTTATACGTTATACGTTATACGTTATACGTTATACGTTATACGTTATACGTTATACGTTATACGTTATACGTTATACGTTATACGTTGTACGTTATACGCTGTACGTTATACGCTGTACGTTATACGCTGTACGTTATACGTTATACGTTGTACGTTATACGTTATACGTTATACGTTATACGTTATACGCTGTACGTTATACGCTGTACGTTATACGCTGTACGTTATACGTTATACGTTGTACGTTATACGTTATACGTTATACGTTATACGTTATACGCTGTACGTTATACGCTGTACGTTATACGTTATACGTTATACGTTACACGTTGTACGTTGTACGTTATACATTGTACGTTATACGTAATACGTTATACGTTATACGTTATACGTTGTACGTTATACGTTATACGTTATACGTTATACGTTATACGTTATACGTTAAACGTTATACGCTGTACGTTATACGTTATACGTTATACGTTACACGTTGTACGTTGTACGTTATACGTTATACGTTGTATGTTATACGTTGTACGTTACACGTTATACGTTGTACGTTGTACGTTATACGTTGTACATTATACGTTGTACGTTATACGTTATACGCTGTACGTTATACGTTATACGTTATACGTTATACGTTGTACGTTATACGCTGTACGTTATACGCTGTACATTATATGCTGTACGTTATACGTTATACGTTATACGTTACACGTTGTACGTTGTACGTTACACGTTGTACGTTGTACGTTATACGTTGTACGTTATACGTTGTACGTTGTACGTTATACGTTGTACGTTATACGTTGTACGATATACGTTGTACGTTATACGTTGTACGTTATATGTTATACGTTACACGTTGTACGATGTACGTTATACGATATACGTTATACGTTATACGTTATACGTTATACGATATACGTTATACGTTATACGTTATACGCTGTACGTTATACGCTGTACGTTATACGCTGTACGTTATACGTTATACGTTATACCTTATACGTTATACGTTATACGCTGTACGTTATACGCTGTACGTTATACGCTGTACGTTATACGCTGTACGTTATAAGTTATACGTTATACGTTATACGTTACACGTTGTACGTTGTACGTTATACGTTGTACGTTATACGTTGTACGCTGTACGTTATACGCTGTACGTTATAAGTTATACGTTATACGTTATACGTTACACGTTGTACGTTGTACGTTATACGTTGTACGTTATACGTTGTACATTATACGTTATACGTTATACGTTATACGTTATACGTTATACGTTATACGTTGTACGTTATACGCTGTACGTTATACCCTGTACGTTATACGCTGTACGTTATACGTTATACGTTGTACGTTATACGTTATACGTTATACGTTATACGCTGTAAGTTATACGGTATACGTTACACGTAGTACGTTGTACGTTATACGTTGTACGTTATACGTTGTACATTATACGTTGTACGTTATACGTTATACGCTGTACGTTATAAGTTATACGTTATACGTTATACGTTACACGTTGTACGTTGTACGTTATACGTTGTACATTATACGTTGTACGTTATACGTTATACGCTGTACGTTATACGTTATACGTTACATGTTGTACGGTGTACGTTATACGTTGTACGTTATACGTTGTACGTTATACGTTGTACGTTATACGTTGTATGTTATACGTTATACGCTGTACGTTATACGTTATACGTTGTACGTTATACGTTATACGTTATACGTTATACGTTATACGTTATACGCTGTACGTTATACGCTGTACGTTATACGTTATACGTTATACGTTATACGTTGTACGTTATACGCTGTACGTTATACGCTGTACGTTATACGTTATACGTTATACGTTATACGTTGTACGTTATACGCTGTACGTTATACCTTATACGTTATATGTTATACGCTGTACGTTATACGCTGTACGTTATACGCTGTACGTTATACGCTGTACGTTATAAGTTATACGTTATACGTTATACGTTACACGTTGTACGTTGTACGTTATACGTTGTACGTTATACGTTGTACATTATACGTTATACGTTATACGTTATACGTTATACGTTATACGTTGTACGTTATACGCTGTACGTTATACGCTGTACGTTATACGCTGTACGTTATACGTTATACGTTGTACGTTATACGTTATACGTTATACGTTATACGCTGTAAGTTATACGGTATACGTTATACGTTGTACGTTATACGTTATACGTTATACGTTGTACGTTATACGTTGTACATTATACGTTGTACGTTATACGTTGTACGTTGTACGTTATACGTTGTACGTTATACGTTGTACGATATACGTTGTACGTTATACGTTGTACGTTATATGTTATACGTTACACGTTGTACGATGTACGTTATACGATATACGTTATACGTTATACGTTATACGCTGTACGTTATACGTTATACGTTATACGTTACACGTTGTACGTTGTACGTTACACGTTGTACGTTGTACGTTATACGTTGTACGTTATACGTTGTACGTTATACGTTGTACGTTATACGTTGTACGATATACGTTGTACGTTATACGTTGTACGCAATACGTTATACGTTATACGTTATACGTTATACGTTATACGTTATACGTTATACGTTATACGTTATACGTTATACGTTATACGTTATACGTTATACGTTGTACGTTATACGCTGTACGTTATACGCTGTACGTTATACGCTGTACGTTATACGTTATACGTTGTACGTTATACGTTATACGTTATACGTTATACGTTATACGCTGTACGTTATACGCTGTACGTTATACGCTGTACGTTATACGTTATACGTTGTACGTTATACGTTATACGTTATACGTTATACGTTATACGCTGTACGTTATACGCTGTACGTTATACGTTATACGTTATACGTTACACGTTGTACGTTGTACGTTATACATTGTACGTTATACGTAATACGTTATACGTTATACGTTATACGTTATACGTTAAACGTTATACGCTGTACGTTATACGTTATACGTTATACGTTACACGTTGTACGTTGTACGTTATACGTTATACGTTGTATGTTATACGTTGTACGTTATACGTTATACGTTGTACGTTGTACGTTATACGTTGTACATTATACGTTGTACGTTATACGTTATACGCTGTACGTTATACGTTATACGTTATACGTTATACGTTGTACGTTATACGCTGTACGTTATACGCTGTACATTATATGCTGTACGTTATACGTTATACGTTATACGTTACACTTTGTACGTTGTACGTTACACGTTGTACGTTGTACGTTATACGTTGTACGTTATACGTTGTACGTTGTACGTTATACGTTGTACGTTATACGTTGTACGATATACGTTGTACGTTATACGTTGTACGTTATATGTTATACGTTACACGTTGTACGATGTACGTTATACGATATACGTTATACGTTATACGTTATACGTTATACGATATACGTTATACGTTATACGTTATACGTTATACGTTATACGTTATGGGCTGTACGTTATACGTTATACGTTATACGTTACACGTTGTACGTTGCACGTTATACGTTATACGTTGTATGTTATACGTTGTACGTTATACGTTATACGTTGTACGTTATACGTTGTACATTATACGTTGTACGATATACGTTATACGTTATACGTTATACGTTATACGTTATACGTTATACGCTGTACGTTATACGCTGTACGTTATACGCTGTACGTTATACGCTGTACGTTATACGTTGTACATTATACGTTATACGTTATACGTTATACGCTGTACGTTATACGCTGTACATTATACGTTGTACGTTATACGTTATACGTTACACTTTATACGTTATACGTTATACGCTGTAAATTATACGTTATACGTAATACGTTATACGCTGTACGTTATACGCTGTACGTTATACGTTATACGTTATACGTTATACGTTGTACGTTATACGCTGTACGTTATACCTTATACGTTATACGTTATACGCTGAACGTTATACGCTGTACGTTATACGTTATACGTTATACGTTATACGTTATACGTTATACGTTATACGTTATACGTTATACGTTATACGTTATACGTTGTACGTTATACGTTGTACGTTATACGTTGTATGTTATACCTTATACGTTATACGTTATACGCTGTACGTTATACGCTGTACGTTATACGTTATACGTTACACGTTATACGTTATACGTTATACGCTGTAAATTATACGTTATACGTAATACGTTATACGCTGTACGTTATACGCTGTACGTTATACGTTATACGTTATACGTTATACGTTATACGTTATACGTTATACGTTATACGTTGTACGTTATACGTTGTACGTTATACGTTGTATGTTATACCTTATACGTTATACGTTATACGCTGTACGTTATACGCTGTACGTTATACGTTATACGTTACACGTTATACGTTATACGTTATACGCTGTAAATTATACGTTATACGTAATACGTTATACGCTGTACGTTATACGCTGTACGTTATACGTTATACGTTATACGTTATACGTTATACGTTATACGTTATTCGTTGTACGTTATACGCTGTACGTTATACCCTGTACGTTATAAGTTATACGTTATACGTTATACGTTACACGTTGTACGTTGTACGTTATACGTTGTACGTTATACGTTGTACATTATACGTTATACGTTATACGTTATACGTTATACGTTATACGTTGTACGTTATACGCTGTACGTTATACCCTGTGCGTTATACGCTGTACGTTATACGTTATACGTTGTACGTTATACGTTATACGTTATACGTTATACGCTGTAAGTTATACGGTATACGTTACACGTAGTACGTTGTACGTTATACGTTGTACGTTATACGTTGTACATTATACGTTGTACGTTATACGTTATACGCTGTACGTTATAAGTTATACGTTATACGTTATACGTTACACGTTGTACGTTGTACGTTATACGTTGTACATTATACGTTGTACGTTATACGTTATACGCTGTACGTTATACGCTGTACGTTATACGTTGTATGTTATACGTTATACGCTGTACGTTATACGTTGTACGTTATACGTTGTATGTTATACGTTATACGCTGTACGTTATACGTTATACGTTGTACGTTATACGTTATACGTTATACGTTATACGTTATACGTTATACGCTGTACGTTATACGCTGTACGTTATACGTTATACGTTATACGTTATACGTTGTACGTTATACGCTGTACGTTATACGCTGTACGTTATACGTTATACGTTATACGTTATACGTTGTACGTTATACGCTGTACGTTATACCTTATACGTTATACGTTATACGCTGTACGTTATACGCTGTACGTTATAAGTTATACGTTATACGTTATACGTTACACGTTGTACGTTGTACGTTATACGTTGTACGTTATACGTTATACGTTATACGTTATACGCTGTAAATTATACGTTATACGTAATACGTTATACGCTGTACGTTATACGCTGTACGTTATACGTTATACGTTATACGTTATACGTTATACGTTATACGTTATTCGTTGTACGTTATACGCTGTACGTTATACCCTGTACGTTATAAGTTATACGTTATACGTTATACGTTACACGTTGTACGTTGTACGTTATACGTTGTACGTTATACGTTGTACATTATACGTTATACGTTATACGTTATACGTTATACGTTATACGTTGTACGTTATACGCTGTACGTTATACCCTGTGCGTTATACGCTGTACGTTATACGTTATACGTTGTACGTTATACGTTATACGTTATACGTTATACGCTGTAAGTTATACGGTATACGTTACACGTAGTACGTTGTACGTTATACGTTGTACGTTATACGTTGTACATTATACGTTGTACGTTATACGTTATACGCTGTACGTTATAAGTTATACGTTATACGTTATACGTTACACGTTGTACGTTGTACGTTATACGTTGTACATTATACGTTGTACGTTATACGTTATACGCTGTACGTTATACGCTGTACGTTATACGTTGTATGTTATACGTTATACGCTGTACGTTATACGTTGTACGTTATACGTTGTATGTTATACGTTATACGCTGTACGTTATACGTTATACGTTGTACGTTATACGTTATACGTTATACGTTATACGTTATACGTTATACGCTGTACGTTATACGCTGTACGTTATACGTTATACGTTATACGTTATACGTTGTACGTTATACGCTGTACGTTATACGCTGTACGTTATACGTTATACGTTATACGTTATACGTTGTACGTTATACGCTGTACGTTATACCTTATACGTTATACGTTATACGCTGTACGTTATACGCTGTACGTTATAAGTTATACGTTATACGTTATACGTTACACGTTGTACGTTGTACGTTATACGTTGTACGTTATACGTTATACGTTATACGTTATACGCTGTAAGTTATACGGTATACGTTATACGTTGTACGTTATACGTTATACGTTATACGTTGTACGTTATACGTTGTACATAATACGTTGTACGTTATACGTTGTACGTTGTACGTTATACGTTGTACGTTATACGTTGTATGTTATACGTTATACGCTGTACGTTATACGTTATACGTTGTACGTTATACGTTATACGTTATACGTTATACGTTATACGTTATACGCTGTACGTTATACGCTGTACGTTATACGTTATACGTTATACGTTATACGTTGTACGTTATACGCTGTACGTTATACGCTGTACGTTATACGTTATACGTTATACGTTATACGTTGTACGTTATACGCTGTACGTTATACCTTATACGTTATACGTTATACGCTGTACGTTATACGCTGTACGTTATAAGTTATACGTTATACGTTATACGTTACACGTTGTACGTTGTACGTTATACGTTGTACGTTATACGTTGTACATTATACGTTATACGTTATACGTTATACGTTATACGTTATACGTTGTACGTTATACGCTGTACGTTATACGCTGTACGTTATACGCTGTACGTTATACGTTATACGTTGTACGTTATACGTTATACGTTATACGTTATACGCTGTAAGTTATACGGTATACGTTATACGTTGTACGTTATACGTTATACGTTATACGTTGTACGTTATACGTTGTACATAATACGTTGTACGTTATACGTTGTACGTTGTACGTTATACGTTGTACGTTATACGTTGTACGATATACGTTGTACGTTATACGTTGTACGTTATATGTTATACGTTACACGTTGTACGATGTACGTTATACGATATACGTTATACGTTATACGTTATACGCTGTACGTTATACGTTATACGTTATACGTTACACGTTGTACGTTGTACGTTACACGTTGTACGTTGTACGTTATACGTTGTACGTTATACGTTGTACGTTATACGTTGTACGTTATACGTTGTACGATATACGTTGTACGTTATACGTTGTACGTTATATGTTATACGTTACACGTTGTACGATGTACGTTATACGATATACGTTATACGTTATACGTTATACGCTGTACGTTATACGTTATACGTTATACGTTACACGTTGTACGTTGTACGTTACACGTTGTACGTTGTACGTTATACGTTGTACGTTATACGTTGTACGTTGTACGTTATACGTTGTACGTTATACGTTGTACGATATACGTTGTACGTTATACGTTGTACGTTATATGTTATACGTTACACGTTGTACGATGTACGTTATACGATATACGTTATACGTTATACGTTATACGTTATACGTTATGGGCTGTACGTTATACGTTATACGTTATACGCTGTACGTTATACGATATACGTTATACGTTACACGTTGTACGTTGCACGTTATACGTTATACGTTGTATGTTATACTTTGTACGTTATACGTTATACGTTGTACGTTATACGTTGTACATTATACGTTGTACGATATACGTTATACGTTATACGTTATACGTTATACGTTACACGCTGTACGATGTACGTTATACGATATACGTTATACGTTATACGTTATACGCTGTACGTTATACGTTATACGTTATACGTTACACGTTGTACGTTGTACGTTACACGTTGTACGTTGTACGTTATACGTTGTACGTTATACGTTGTACGTTATACGTTGTACGTTATACGTTGTACGATATACGTTGTACGTTATACGTTGTACGTTATATGTTATACGTTACACGTTGTACGATGTACGTTATACGATATACGTTATACGTTATACGTTATACGCTGTACGTTATACGTTATACGTTATACGTTACACGTTGTACGTTGTACGTTACACGTTGTACGTTGTACGTTATACGCTGTACGTTATACGCTGTACGTTATACGTTATACGTTATACGTTATACGTTGTACGTTATACGCTGTACGTTATACCTTATACGTTATACGTTATACGCTGTACGTTATACGCTGTACGTTATACGCTGTACGTTATACGCTGTACGTTATAAGTTATACGTTATACGTTATACGTTACACGTTGTACGTTGTACGTTATACGTTGTACGTTATACGTTGTACATTATACGTTATACGTTATACGTTATACGTTATACGTTATACGTTGTACGTTATACGCTGTACGTTATACGCTGTACGTTATACGCTGTACGTTATACGTTATACGTTGTACGTTATACGTTATACGTTATACGTTATACGCTGTAAGTTATACGGTATACGTTATACGTTGTACGTTATACGTTATACGTTATACGTTGTACGTTATACGTTGTACATTATACGTTGTACGTTATACGTTGTACGTTGTACGTTATACGTTGTACGTTATACGTTGTACGATATACGTTGTACGTTATACGTTGTACGTTATATGTTATACGTTACACGTTGTACGATGTACGTTATACGATATACGTTATACGTTATACGTTATACGCTGTACGTTATACGTTATACGTTATACGTTACACGTTGTACGTTGTACGTTACACGTTGTACGTTGTACGTTATACGTTGTACGTTATACGTTGTACGTTATACGTTATACGTTATACGTTATACGTTATACGTTATACGTTATACGTTATACGTTATACGTTATACGCTGTACGTTATACGCTGTACGTTATACGCTGTACGTTATAAGTTATACGTTATACGTTATACGTTACGCGTTGTACGTTGTACGTTATACGTTGTACGTTATACGTTGTACATTATACGTTGTACGTTATACGTTATACGCTGTACGTTATAAGTTATACGTTATACGTTATACGTTACACGTTGTACGTTGTACGTTATACGTTGTACATTATACGTTGTACGTTATACGTTATACGCTGTACGTTATACGTTATACGTTACATGTTGTACGGTGTACGTTATACGTTGTACGTTATACGTTGTACGTTATACGTTGTATGTTATACGTTATACGCTGTACGTTATACGTTATACGTTATACGTTATACCTTATACGTTGTACGTTATACGCTGTACGTTATACGCTGTACGTTATACGTTATACGTTATACGTTATACGTTATACGTTATACGTTATACGTTATACGTTATACGTTATACGTTATACGTTATACGTTATACGTTATACGTTATACGTTATACGTTATACGTTATACGTTATACGTTATACGTTATACGTTATACGTTATACGTTATACGTTATACGTTATACGTTATACGTTATACGTTATACGTTATACGTTATACGTTATACGTTATACGTTATACGTTATACGTTATACGATATACGATATACGTTATACGTTATACGTTATACGTTATACGTTATACGTTATACGTTATACGTTATACGTTATACGTTATACGTTATACGTTATACGTTATACGTTATACGTTATACGTTATACGTTATACGTTATACGTTATACGTTATACGTTATACGCTGTACGTTATACGCTGTACGTTATACGTTATACGTTATACGTTATACGTTATACGTTATACGCTGTACGTTATACGCTGTACGTTATACGTTATACGCTGTACGTTATACGTTATACGTTACATGTTGTACGGTGTACGTTATACGTTGTACGTTATACGTTGTACGTTATACGTTGTATGTTATACGTTATACGCTGTACGTTATACGTTATACGTTATACGTTATACCTTATACGTTGTACGTTATACGCTGTACGTTATACGCTGTACGTTATACGTTATACGTTATACGTTATACGTTATACGCTGTACGTTATACGCTGTACGTTATACGTTATACGTTATACGTTATACGTTATACGTTATACGTTATACGTTATACGTTATACGCAATACGTTATACGTTATACGTTATACGTTATACGTTATACGTTATACGTTATACGTTATACGTTATACGTTATACGTTATACGTTATACGTTGTACGTTATACGCTGTACGTTATACGCTGTACGTTATACGCTGTACGTTATACGTTATACGTTGTACGTTATACGTTATACGTTATACGTTATACGTTATACGCTGTACGTTATACGCTGTACGTTATACGCTGTACGTTATACGTTATACGTTGTACGTTATACGTTATACGTTATACGTTATACGTTATACGTTATACGCTGTACGTTATACGCTGTACGTTATACGTTATACGTTATACGTTACACGTTGTACGTTGTACGTTATACGTTGTACGTTATACGTAATACGTTATACGTTATACGTTATACGTTATACGTTATACGTTATACGTTATACGTTATACGTTATACGTTATACGTTATACGTTATACGTTAAACGTTATACGCTGTACGTTATACGTTATACGTTATACGTTACACGTTGTACGTTGTACGTTATACGTTATACGTTGTATGTTATACGTTGTACGTTATACGTTATACGTTGTACGTTGTACGTTATACGTTGTACATTATACGTTGTACGTTATACGTTATACGCTGTACGTTATACGTTATACGTTATACGTTATACGTTGTACGTTATACGCTGTACGTTATACGCTGTACATTATATGCTGTACGTTATACGTTATACGTTATACGTTACACGTTGTACGTTGTACGTTACACGTTGTACGTTGTACGTTATACGTTGTACGTTATACGTTGTACGTTGTACGTTATACGTTGTACGTTATACGTTGTACGATATACGTTGTACGTTATACGTTGTACGTTATATGTTATACGTTACACGTTGTACGATGTACGTTATACGATATACGTTATACGTTATACGTTATACGTTATACGATATACGTTATACGTTATACGTTATACGTTATACGTTATACGTTATGGGCTGTACGTTATACGTTATACGTTATACGTTACACGTTGTACGTTGCACGTTATACGTTATACGTTGTATGTTATACGTTGTACGTTATACGTTATACGTTGTACGTTATACGTTGTACGTTATACGTTGTACGATATACGTTATACGTTATACGTTATACGTTATACGTTATACGTTATACGCTGTACGTTATACGCTGTACGTTATACGCTGTACGTTATACGTTATACGTTATACCTTATACGTTCTACGTTATACGCTGTACGTTATACGCTGTACGTTATACGCTGTACGTTATACGCTGTACGTTATAAGTTATACGTTATACGTTATACGTTACACGTTGTACGTTGTACGTTATACGTTGTACGTTATACGTTGTACATTATACGTTATACGTTATACGTTATACGTTATACGTTATACGTTGTACGTTATACGCTGTACGTTATACGCTGTACGTTATACGCTGTACGTTATACGTTATACGTTGTACGTTATACGTTATACGTTATACGTTATACGCTGTAAGTTATACGGTATACGTTACACGTAGTACGTTGTACGTTATACGTTGTACGTTATACGTTGTACATTATACGTTGTACGTTATACGTTATACGCTGTACGTTATAAGTTATACGTTATACGTTATACGTTACACGTTGTACGTTGTACGTTATACGTTGTACATTATACGTTGTACGTTATACGTTATACGCTGTACGTTATACGTTATACGTTACATGTTGTACGGTGTACGTTATACGTTGTACGTTATACGTTGTACGTTATACGTTGTACGTTATACGTTGTATGTTATACGTTATACGCTGTACGTTATACGTTATACGTTGTACGTTATACGTTATACGTTATACGTTATACGTTATACGTTATACGCTGTACGTTATACGCTGTACGTTATACGTTATACGTTATACGTTATACGTTGTACGTTATACGCTGTACGTTATACGCTGTACGTTATACGTTATACGTTATACGTTATACGTTGTACGTTATACGCTGTACGTTATACCTTATACGTTATACGTTATACGCTGTACGTTATACGCTGTACGTTATACGCTGTACGTTATACGCTGTACGTTATAAGTTATACGTTATACGTTATACGTTACACGTTGTACGTTGTACGTTATACGTTGTACGTTATACGTTGTACATTATACGTTATACGTTATACGTTATACGTTATACGTTATACGTTGTACGTTATACGCTGTACGTTATACGCTGTACGTTATACGCTGTACGTTATACGTTATACGTTGTACGTTATACGTTATACGTTATACGTTATACGCTGTAAGTTATACGGTATACGTTATACGTTGTACGTTATACGTTATACGTTATACGTTGTACGTTATACGTTGTACATTATACGTTGTACGTTATACGTTGTACGTTGTACGTTATACGTTGTACGTTATACGTTGTACGATATACGTTGTACGTTATACGTTGTACGTTATATGTTATACGTTACACGTTGTACGATGTACGTTATACGATATACGTTATACGTTATACGTTATACGTTATACGCTGTACGTTATACGTTATACGTTATACGTTACACGTTGTACGTTGTACGTTACACGTTGTACGTTGTACGTTATACGTTGTACGTTATACGTTGTACGTTATACGTTGTACGTTATACGTTGTACGATATACGTTGTACGTTATACGTTGTACGCAATACGTTATACGTTATACGTTATACGTTATACGTTATACGTTATACGTTATACGTTATACGTTATACGTTATACGTTATACGTTATACGTTGTACGTTATACGCTGTACGTTATACGCTGTACGTTATACGCTGTACGTTATACGTTATACGTTGTACGTTATACGTTATACGTTATACGTTATACGTTATACGCTGTACGTTATACGCTGTACGTTATACGCTGTACGTTATACGTTATACGTTGTACGTTATACGTTATACGTTATACGTTATACGTTATACGCTGTACGTTATACGCTGTACGTTATACGTTATACGTTATACGTTACACGTTGTACGTTGTACGTTATACGTTGTACGTTATACGTAATACGTTATACGTTATACGTTATACGTTATACGTTATACGTTATACGTTATACGTTATACGTTATACGTTATACGTTAAACGTTATACGTTATACGTTATACGTTATACGTTATACGCTGTACGTTATACGCTGTACGTTATACGTTATACGCTGTACGTTATACGTTATACGTTACATGTTGTACGGTGTACGTTATACGTTGTACGTTATACGTTGTACGTTATACGTTGTATGTTATACGTTATACGCTGTACGTTATACGTTATACGTTATACGTTATACCTTATACGTTGTACGTTATACGCTGTACGTTATACGCTGTACGTTATACGTTATACGTTATACGTTATACGTTATACGCTGTACGTTATACGCTGTACGTTATACGTTATACGTTATACGTTATACGTTATACGTTATACGTTATACGTTATACGTTATACGCAATACGTTATACGTTATACGTTATACGTTATACGTTATACGTTATACGTTATACGTTATACGTTATACGTTATACGTTGTACGTTATACGCTGTACGTTATACGCTGTACGTTATACGCTGTACGTTATACGTTATACGTTGTACGTTATACGTTATACGTTATACGTTATACGCTGTACGTTATACGCTGTACGTTATACGCTGTACGTTATACGTTATACGTTGTACGTTATACGTTATACGTTATACGTTATACGTTATACGCTGTACGTTATACGCTGTACGTTATACGTTATACGTTATACGTTACACGTTGTACGTTGTACGTTATACGTTGTACGTTATACGTAATACGTTATACGTTATACGTTATACGTTATACGTTATACGTTATACGTTATACGTTATACGTTATACGTTATACGTTATACGTTATACGTTAAACGTTATACGCTGTACGTTATACGTTATACGTTATACGTTACACGTTGTACGTTGTACGTTATACGTTATACGTTGTATGTTATACGTTGTACGTTATACGTTATACGTTGTACGTTGTACGTTATACGTTGTACATTATACGTTGTACGTTATACGTTATACGCTGTACGTTATACGTTATACGTTATACGTTATACGTTGTACGTTATACGCTGTACGTTATACGCTGTACATTATATGCTGTACGTTATACGTTATACGTTATACGTTACACGTTGTACGTTGTACGTTACACGTTGTACGTTGTACGTTATACGTTGTACGTTATACGTTGTACGTTGTACGTTATACGTTGTACGTTATACGTTGTACGATATACGTTGTACGTTATACGTTGTACGTTATATGTTATACGTTACACGTTGTACGATGTACGTTATACGATATACGATATACGTTATACGTTATACGTTATACGATATACGTTATACGTTATACGTTATACGTTATACGTTATACGTTATGGGCTGTACGTTATACGTTATACGTTATACGTTACACGTTGTACGTTGCACGTTATACGTTATACGTTGTATGTTATACGTTGTACGTTATACGTTATACGTTGTACGTTATACGTTGTACATTATACGTTGTACGATATACGTTATACGTTATACGTTATACGTTATACGTTATACGTTATACGCTGTACGTTATACGCTGTACGTTATACGCTGTACGTTATACGTTATACGTTATACCTTATACGTTCTACGTTATACGCTGTACGTTATACGCTGTACGTTATACGCTGTACGTTATACGCTGTACGTTATAAGTTATACGTTATACGTTATACGTTACACGTTGTACGTTGTACGTTATACGTTGTACGTTATACGTTGTACATTATACGTTATACGTTATACGTTATACGTTATACGTTATACGTTGTACGTTATACGCTGTACGTTATACCCTGTACGTTATACGCTGTACGTTATACGTTATACGTTGTACGTTATACGTTATACGTTATACGTTATACGCTGTAAGTTATACGGTATACGTTACACGTAGTACGTTGTACGTTATACGTTGTACGTTATACGTTGTACGTTATACGTTATACGTTATACGTTATACGTTATACGTTATACGCTGTACGTTATACGCTGTACGTTATACGTTATACGTTATACGTTATACGTTGTACGTTATACGCTGTACGTTATACGCTGTACGTTATACGTTATACGTCATACGTCATACGTTGTACGTTATACGCTGTACGTTATACCTTATACGTTATACGTTATACGCTGTACGTTATACGCTGTACGTTATACGCTGTACGTTATACGCTGTACGTTATAAGTTATACGTTATACGTTATACGTTACACGTTGTACGTTGTACGTTATACGTTGTACGTTATACGTTGTACATTATACGTTATACGTTATACGTTATACGTTATACGTTATACGTTGTACGTTATACGCTGTACGTTATACGCTGTACGTTATACGTTATACGTCGTACGTTATACGTTATACGTTATACGTTATACGCTGTAAGTTATACGGTATACGTTATACGTTGTACGTTATACGTTATACGTTATACGTTGTACGTTATACGTTGTACATTATACGTTGTACGTTATACGTTGTACGTTGTACGTTATACGTTGTACGTTATACGTTGTACGATATACGTTGTACGTTATACGTTGTACGTTATATGTTATACGTTACACGTTGTACGATGTACGTTATACGATATACGTTATACGTTATACGTTATACGCTGTACGTTATACGTTATACGTTATACGTTACACGTTGTACGTTGTACGTTACACGTTGTACGTTGTACGTTATACGTTGTACGTTATACGTTGTACGTTATACGTTGTACGTTATACGTTGTACGATATACGTTGTACGTTATACGTTGTACGCAATACGTTATACGTTATACGTTATACGTTATACGTTATACGTTATACGTTATACGTTATACGTTATACGTTATACGTTATACGTTATACGTTGTACGTTATACGCTGTACGTTATACGCTGTACGTTATACGCTGTACGTTATACGTTATACGTTGTACGTTATACGTTATACGTTATACGTTATACGTTATACGCTGTACGTTATACGCTGTACGTTATACGTTGTACGTTATACGTTATACGTTGTACGTTATACGTTATACGTTATACGTTATACGTTATACGCTGTACGTTATACGCTGTACGTTATACGTTATACGTTATACGTTACACGTTGTACGTTGTACGTTATACGTTGTACGTTATACGTAATACGTTATACGTTATACGTTATACGTTATACGTTATACGTTATACGTTATACGTTATACGTTATACGTTATACGTTATACGTTATACGTTAAACGTTATACGCTGTACGTTATACGTTATACGTTATACGTTACACGTTGTACGTTGTACGTTATACGTTATACGTTGTATGTTATACGTTGTACGTTATACGTTATACGTTGTACGTTGTACGTTATACGTTGTACATTATACGTTGTACGTTATACGTTATACGCTGTACGTTATACGTTATACGTTATACGTTATATGTTGTACGTTATACGCTGTACGTTATACGCTGTACATTATATGCTGTACGTTATACGTTATACGTTATACGTTACACGTTGTACGTTGTACGTTACACGTTGTACGTTGTACGTTATACGTTGTACGTTATACGTTGTACGTTGTACGTTATACGTTGTACGTTATACGTTGTACGATATACGTTGTACGTTATACGTTGTACGTTATATGTTATACGTTACACGTTGTACGATGTACGTTATACGATATACGTTATACGTTATACGTTATACGTTATACGATATACGTTATACGTTATACGTTATACGTTATACGTTATACGTTAAACGTTATACGCTGTACGTTATACGTTATACGTTATACGTTACACGTTGTACGTTGTACGTTATACGTTATACGTTGTATGTTATACGTTGTACGTTATACGTTATACGTTGTACGTTGTACGTTATACGTTGTACATTATACGTTGTACGTTATACGTTATACGCTGTACGTTATACGTTATACGTTATACGTTATACGTTGTACGTTATACGCTGTACGTTATACGCTGTACATTATATGCTGTACGTTATACGTTATACGTTATACGTTACACGTTGTACGTTGTACGTTGTACGTTACACGTTGTACGTTGTACGTTATACGTTGTACGTTATACGTTGTACGTTGTACGTTATACGTTGTACGTTATACGTTGTACGATATACGTTGTACGTTATACGTTGTACGTTATATGTTATACGTTACACGTTGTACGATGTACGTTATACGATATACGTTATACGTTATACGTTATACGTTATACGATATACGTTATACGTTATACGTTATACGTTATACGTTATACGTTATGGGCTGTACGTTATACGTTATACGTTATACGTTACACGTTGTACGTTGCACGTTATACGTTATACGTTGTATGTTATACGTTGTACGTTATACGTTATACGTTGTACGTTATACGTTGTACATTATACGTTGTACGATATACGTTATACGTTATACGTTATACGTTATACGTTATACGTTATACGCTGTACGTTATACGCTGTACGTTATACGCTGTACGTTATACGTTATACGTTATACCTTATACGTTCTACGTTATACGCTGTACGTTATACGCTGTACGTTATACGCTGTACGTTATACGCTGTACGTTATAAGTTATACGTTATACGTTATACGTTACACGTTGTACGTTGTACGTTATACGTTGTACGTTATACGTTGTACATTATACGTTATACGTTATACGTTATACGTTATACGTTATACGTTGTACGTTATACGCTGTACGTTATACCCTGTACGTTATACGCTGTACGTTATACGTTATACGTTGTACGTTATACGTTATACGTTATACGTTATACGCTGTAAGTTATACGGTATACGTTACACGTAGTACGTTGTACGTTATACGTTGTACGTTATACGTTGTACATTATACGTTGTACGTTATACGTTATACGCTGTACGTTATAAGTTATACGTTATACGTTATACGTTACACGTTGTACGTTGTACGTTATACGTTGTACATTATACGTTGTACGTTATACGTTATACGCTGTACGTTATACGTTATACGTTACATGTTGTACGGTGTACGTTATACGTTGTACGTTATACGTTGTACGTTATACGTTGTACGTTATACGTTGTATGTTATACGTTATACGCTGTACGTTATACGTTATACGTTGTACGTTATACGTTATACGTTATACGTTATACGTTATACGTTATACGCTGTACGTTATACGCTGTACGTTATACGTTATACGTTATACGTTATACGTTGTACGTTATACGCTGTACGTTATACGCTGTACGTTATACGTTATACGTTATACGTTATACGTTGTACGTTATACGCTGTACGTTATACCTTATACGTTATACGTTATACGCTGTACGTTATACGCTGTACGTTATACGCTGTACGTTATACGCTGTACGTTATAAGTTATACGTTATACGTTATACGTTACACGTTGTACGTTGTACGTTATACGTTGTACGTTATACGTTGTACTTTATACGTTATACGTTATACGTTATACGTTATACGTTATACGTTGTACGTTATACGCTGTACGTTATACGCTGTACGTTATACGCTGTACGTTATACGTTATACGTTGTACGTTATACGTTATACGTTATACGTTATACGCTGTAAGTTATACGGTATACGTTATACGTTGTACGTTATACGTTATACGTTATACGTTGTACGTTATACGTTGTACATTATACGTTGTACGTTATACGTTGTACGTTGTACGTTATACGTTGTACGTTATACGTTGTACGATATACGTTGTACGTTATACGTTGTACGTTATATGTTATACGTTACACGTTGTACGATGTACGTTATACGATATACGTTATACGTTATACGTTATACGCTGTACGTTATACGTTATACGTTATACGTTACACGTTGTACGTTGTACGTTACACGTTGTACGTTGTACGTTATACGTTGTACGTTATACGTTGTACGTTATACGTTGTACGTTATACGTTGTACGATATACGTTGTACGTTATACGTTGTACGCAATACGTTATACGTTATACGTTATACGTTATACGTTATACGTTATACGTTATACGTTATACGTTATACGTTATACGTTATACGTTGTACGTTATACGCTGTACGTTATACGCTGTACGTTATACGCTGTACGTTATACGTTATACGTTGTACGTTATACGTTATACGTTATACGTTATACGTTATACGCTGTACGTTATACGCTGTACGTTATACGCTGTACGTTATACGTTATACGTTGTACGTTATACGTTATACGTTATACGTTATACGTTATACGCTGTACGTTATACGCTGTACGTTATACGTTATACGTTATACGTTACACGTTGTACGTTGTACGTTATACGTTGTACGTTATACGTAATACGTTATACGTTATACGTTATACGTTATACGTTATACGTTATACGTTATACGTTATACGTTATACGTTATACGTTATACGTTAAACGTTATACGTTATACGTTATACGTTATACGTTATACGCTGTACGTTATACGCTGTACGTTATACGTTATACGCTGTACGTTATACGTTATACGTTACATGTTGTACGGTGTACGTTATACGTTGTACGTTATACGTTGTACGTTATACGTTGTATGTTATACGTTATACGCTGTACGTTATACGTTATACGTTATACGTTATACCTTATACGTTGTACGTTATACGCTGTACGTTATACGCTGTACGTTATACGTTATACGTTATACGTTATACGTTATACGCTGTACGTTATACGCTGTACGTTATACGTTATACGTTATACGTTATACGTTATACGTTATACGTTATACGTTATACGTTATACGCAATACGTTATACGTTATACGTTATACGTTATACGTTATACGTTATACGTTATACGTTATACGTTATACGTTATACGTTGTACGTTATACGCTGTACGTTATACGCTGTACGTTATACGCTGTACGTTATACGTTATACGTTGTACGTTATACGTTATACGTTATACGTTATACGCTGTACGTTATACGCTGTACGTTATACGCTGTACGTTATACGTTATACGTTGTACGTTATACGTTATACGTTATACGTTATACGTTATACGCTGTACGTTATACGCTGTACGTTATACGTTATACGTTATACGTTACACGTTGTACGTTGTACGTTATACGTTGTACGTTATACGTAATACGTTATACGTTATACGTTATACGTTATACGTTATACGTTATACGTTATACGTTATACGTTATACGTTATACGTTATACGTTAAACGTTATACGCTGTACGTTATACGTTATACGTTATACGTTACACGTTGTACGTTGTACGTTATACGTTATACGTTGTATGTTATACGTTGTACGTTATACGTTATACGTTGTACGTTGTACGTTATACGTTGTACATTATACGTTGTACGTTATACGTTATACGCTGTACGTTATACGTTATACGTTATACGTTATACGTTGTACGTTATACGCTGTACGTTATACGCTGTACATTATATGCTGTACGTTATACGTTATACGTTATACGTTACACGTTGTACGTTGTACGTTACACGTTGTACGTTGTACGTTATACGTTGTACGTTATACGTTGTACGTTGTACGTTATACGTTGTACGTTATACGTTGTACGATATACGTTGTACGTTATACGTTGTACGTTATATGTTATACGTTACACGTTGTACGATGTACGTTATACGATATACGTTATACGTTATACGTTATACGTTATACGATATACGTTATACGTTATACGTTATACGTTATACGTTATACGTTATGGGCTGTACGTTATACGTTATACGTTATACGTTACACGTTGTACGTTGCACGTTATACGTTATACGTTGTATGTTATACGTTGTACGTTATACGTTATACGTTGTACGTTATACGTTGTACATTATACGTTGTACGATATACGTTATACGTTATACGTTATACGTTATACGTTATACGTTATACGCTGTACGTTATACGCTGTACGTTATACGCTGTACGTTATACGTTATACGTTATACCTTATACGTTCTACGTTATACGCTGTACGTTATACGCTGTACGTTATACGCTGTACGTTATACGCTGTACGTTATAAGTTATACGTTATACGTTATACGTTACACGTTGTACGTTGTACGTTATACGTTGTACGTTATACGTTGTACATTATACGTTATACGTTATACGTTATACGTTATACGTTATACGTTGTACGTTATACGCTGTACGTTATACCCTGTACGTTATACGCTGTACGTTATACGTTATACGTTGTACGTTATACGTTATACGTTATACGTTATACGCTGTAAGTTATACGGTATACGTTACACGTAGTACGTTGTACGTTATACGTTGTACGTTATACGTTGTACGTTATACGTTATACGTTATACGTTATACGTTATACGTTATACGCTGTACGTTATACGCTGTACGTTATACGTTATACGTTATACGTTATACGTTGTACGTTATACGCTGTACGTTATACGCTGTACGTTATACGTTATACGTCATACGTCATACGTTGTACGTTATACGCTGTACGTTATACCTTATACGTTATACGTTATACGCTGTACGTTATACGCTGTACGTTATACGCTGTACGTTATACGCTGTACGTTATAAGTTATACGTTATACGTTATACGTTACACGTTGTACGTTGTACGTTATACGTTGTACGTTATACGTTGTACATTATACGTTATACGTTATACGTTATACGTTATACGTTATACGTTGTACGTTATACGCTGTACGTTATACGCTGTACGTTATACGTTATACGTCGTACGTTATACGTTATACGTTATACGTTATACGCTGTAAGTTATACGGTATACGTTATACGTTGTACGTTATACGTTATACGTTATACGTTGTACGTTATACGTTGTACATTATACGTTGTACGTTATACGTTGTACGTTGTACGTTATACGTTGTACGTTATACGTTGTACGATATACGTTGTACGTTATACGTTGTACGTTATATGTTATACGTTACACGTTGTACGATGTACGTTATACGATATACGTTATACGTTATACGTTATACGCTGTACGTTATACGTTATACGTTATACGTTACACGTTGTACGTTGTACGTTACACGTTGTACGTTGTACGTTATACGTTGTACGTTATACGTTGTACGTTATACGTTGTACGTTATACGTTGTACGATATACGTTGTACGTTATACGTTGTACGCAATACGTTATACGTTATACGTTATACGTTATACGTTATACGTTATACGTTATACGTTATACGTTATACGTTATACGTTATACGTTATACGTTGTACGTTATACGCTGTACGTTATACGCTGTACGTTATACGCTGTACGTTATACGTTATACGTTGTACGTTATACGTTATACGTTATACGTTATACGTTATACGCTGTACGTTATACGCTGTACGTTATACGCTGTACGTTATACGTTATACGTTGTACGTTATACGTTATACGTTATACGTTATACGTTATACGCTGTACGTTATACGCTGTACGTTATACGTTATACGTTATACGTTACACGTTGTACGTTGTACGTTATACGTTGTACGTTATACGTAATACGTTATACGTTATACGTTATACGTTATACGTTATACGTTATACGTTATACGTTATACGTTATACGTTATACGTTATACGTTAAACGTTATACGCTGTACGTTATACGTTATACGTTATACGTTACACGTTGTACGTTGTACGTTATACGTTATACGTTGTATGTTATACGTTGTACGTTATACGTTATACGTTGTACGTTGTACGTTATACGTTGTACATTATACGTTGTACGTTATACGTTATACGCTGTACGTTATACGTTATACGTTATACGTTATATGTTGTACGTTATACGCTGTACGTTATACGCTGTACATTATATGCTGTACGTTATACGTTATACGTTATACGTTACACGTTGTACGTTGTACGTTACACGTTGTACGTTGTACGTTATACGTTGTACGTTATACGTTGTACGTTGTACGTTATACGTTGTACGTTATACGTTGTACGATATACGTTGTACGTTATACGTTGTACGTTATATGTTATACGTTACACGTTGTACGATGTACGTTATACGATATACGTTATACGTTATACGTTATACGTTATACGATATACGTTATACGTTATACGTTATACGTTATACGTTATACGTTATACGTTATGGGCTGTACGTTATACGTTATACGTTATACGTTACACGTTGTACGTTGCACGTTATACGTTATACGTTGTATGTTATACGTTGTACGTTATACGTTATACGTTGTACGTTATACGTTGTACATTATACGTTGTACGATATACGTTATACGTTATACGTTATACGTTATACGTTATACGTTATACGCTGTACGTTATACGCTGTACGTTATACGGTATACGTTATACGTTGTACGTTATACGTTATACGTTATACGTTATACGTTACACGTTGTACGTTGCACGTTATACGTTATACGTTGTATGTTATACGTTGTACGTTATACGTTATACGTTGTACGTTATACGCTGTACGTTATACGCTGTACGTTATACGCTGTACGTTATACGCTGTACGTTATACGTTATACGTTGTACGTTATACGTTATACATTATACGTTATACGCTGTACGTTATACGGTATACGTTATACGTTGTACGTTATACGTTATACGTTATACGTTATACGTAATACGTTATACGTTATACGTTATACGTTATACGTTATACGTTATACGTTATACGTTATACGTTATACGTTATACGTTATACGTTATACGTTATACGTTATACGTTATACGTTAAACGTTATACGTTATACGTTGTACGTTATACGCTGTACGTTATACGCTGTACGTTATACGCTGTACGTTATACGTTATACGTTATACGTTACACGTTGTACGTTGTACGTTATACGTTGTACGTTATACGTAATACGTTATACGTTATACGTTATACGTTATACGTTATACGTTATACGTTATACGTTATACGTTATACGTTAAACGTTATACGCTGTACGTTATACGTTATACGTTATACGTTACACGTTGTACGTTGTACGTTATACGTTATACGTTGTATGTTATACGTTGTACGTTATACGTTATACGTTGTACGTTATACGTTGTACATTATACGTTGTACGTTATACGTTATACGCTGTACGTTATACGTTATACGTTATACGTTGTACGTTATACGCTGTACGTTATACGCTGTACGTTATACGTTATACGTTATACGTTACACGTTGTACGTTGTACGTTATACGTTGTACGGTATACGTAATACGTTATACGTTATACGTTATACGTTATACGTTATACGTTATACGTTATACGTTACACGGTGTACGTTGTACGTTATACGTTATACGTTATACGTTATACGTTATAAGTTATACGTTATACGTTATACGTTATACGTTATACGTTATACGTTATACGTTGTACGTTATACGCTGTACGTTATACGCTGTACGTTATACGCTGTACGTTATACGTTATACGTTGTACGTTATACGTTATACGTTATACGTTATACGCTGTACGTTATACGGTATACGTTATACGTTGTACGTTATACGTTATACGTTATACGTTATACGTTATACGTTATACGTTATACGTTATACGTTATACGTTATACGTTATACGTTATACGTTATACGTTGTACGTTATACGCTGTACGTTATACGCTGTACGTTATACGCTGTACGTTATACGTTATACGTTGTACGTTATACGTTATACGTTATACGTTATACGCTGTACGTTATACGGTATACGTTATACGTTGTACGTTATACGTTATACGTTATACGTTATACGTTATACGTTATACGTTATACGTTAAACGTTATACGTTATACGTTGTACGTTATACGCTGTACGTTATACGCTGTACGTTATACGCTGTACGTTATACGTTATACGTTATACGTTACACGTTGTACTTTGTACGTTATACGTTGTACGTTATACGTAATACGTTATACGTTATACGTTATACGTTATACGTTATACGTTATACGTTATACGTTATACGTTATACGTTATACGTTATACGTTATACGTTAAACGTTATACGCTGTACGTTATACGTTATACGCTATACGTTACACGTTGTACGTTGTACGTTATACGTTATACGTTGTATGTTATACGTTGTACGTTATACGTTATACGTTGTACGTTATACGTTGTACATTATACGTTGTACGTTATACGTTGTACATTGTACGTTATACGTTGTACGTTATACGTTGTACGTTATGCGTTGTTCGTTATACGTTGTACGTTATACGTTATACGTTATACGTTATACGTTATACGTTATACGTTATACGTTATACGTTATACGTTATACGTTATACGTTATACGTTATACGTTATACGTTATACGTTATACGTTATACGTTATACGTTATACGTTATACGTTATACGTTATACGTTATACGTTATACGTTATACGTTATACGTTATACGTTATACGTTATACGTTATACGTTATACGTTATACGTTATACGTTATACGTTATACGTTATACGTTATACGTTATACGTTATACGTTATACGTTATACGTTATACGTTATACGTTATACGTTATACGTTATACGTTATACGTTATACGTTAAACGTTATACGTTATACGTTGTACGTTATACGCTGTACGTTATACGCTGTACGTTATACGCTGTACGTTATACGTTATACGTTATACGTTATACGTTACACGTTGTACTTTGTACGTTATACGTTGTACGTTATACGTAATACGTTATACGTTATACGTTATACGTTATACGTTATACGTTATACGTTATACGTTATACGTTATACGTTATACGTTATACGTTATACGTTATACGTTATACGTTATACGTTATACGTTAAACGTTATACGCTGTACGTTATACGTTATACGCTATACGTTACACGTTGTACGTTGTACGTTATACGTTATACGTTGTATGTTATACGTTGTACGTTATACGTTATACGTTGTACGTTATACGTTGTACATTATACGTTGTACGTTATACGTTATACGCTGTACGTTATACGTTATACGTTATACGTTATACGTTGTACGTTATACGCTGTACGTTATACGCTGTACGTTATACGTTATACGTTATACGTTACACGTTGTACGTTGTACGTTATACGTTGTACGTTATACGTAATACGTTATACGTTATACGTTATACGTTATACGTTATACGTTATACGTTATACGTTATACGTTATACGTTATACGTTATACGTTATACGTTATACGTTATACGTTATACGTTATACGTTATACGTTAAACGTTATACGTTATACGTTGTACGTTATACGCTGTACGTTATACGCTGTACGTTATACGCTGTACGTTATACGTTATACGTTATACGTTACACGTTGTACGTTGTACGTTATACGTTGTACGTTATACGTAATACGTTATACGTTATACGTTATACGTTATACGTTATACGTTATACGTTATACGTTATACGTTATACGTTAAACGTTATACGCTGTACGTTATACGTTATACGTTATACGTTACACGTTGTACGTTGTACGTTATACGTTATACGTTGTATGTTATACGTTGTACGTTATACGTTATACGTTGTACGTTATACGTTGTACATTATACGTTGTACGTTATACGTTATACGCTGTACGTTATACGTTATACGTTATACGTTGTACGTTATACGCTGTACGTTATACGCTGTACGTTATACGTTATACGTTATACGTTACACGTTGTACGTTGTACGTTATACGTTGTACGGTATACGTAATACGTTATACGTTATACGTTATACGTTATACGTTATACGTTATACGTTATACGTTACACGGTGTACGTTGTACGTTATACGTTATACGTTATACGTTATACGTTATAAGTTATACGTTATACGTTATACGTTATACGTTATACGTTATACGTTATACGTTGTACGTTATACGCTGTACGTTATACGCTGTACGTTATACGCTGTACGTTATACGTTATACGTTGTACGTTATACGTTATACGTTATACGTTATACGCTGTACGTTATACGGTATACGTTATACGTTGTACGTTATACGTTATACGTTATACGTTATACGTTATACGTTATACGTTATACGTTATACGTTATACGTTATACGTTATACGTTATACGTTATACGTTGTACGTTATACGCTGTACGTTATACGCTGTACGTTATACGCTGTACGTTATACGTTATACGTTGTACGTTATACGTTATACGTTATACGTTATACGCTGTACGTTATACGGTATACGTTATACGTTGTACGTTATACGTTATACGTTATACGTTATACGTTATACGTTATACGTTATACGTTAAACGTTATACGTTATACGTTGTACGTTATACGCTGTACGTTATACGCTGTACGTTATACGCTGTACGTTATACGTTATACGTTATACGTTACACGTTGTACTTTGTACGTTATACGTTGTACGTTATACGTAATACGTTATACGTTATACGTTATACGTTATACGTTATACGTTATACGTTATACGTTATACGTTATACGTTATACGTTATACGTTATACGTTAAACGTTATACGCTGTACGTTATACGTTATACGCTATACGTTGCACGTTGTACGTTGTACGTTATACGTTATACGTTGTATGTTATACGTTGTACGTTATACGTTATACGTTGTACGTTATACGTTGTACATTATACGTTGTACGTTATACGTTATACGCTGTACGTTATACGTTATACGTTATACGTTGTACGTTATACGCTGTACGTTATACGCTGTACGTTATACGTTATACGTTATACGTTACACGTTGTACGTTGTACGTTATACGTTGTACGTTATACGTAATACGTTATACGTTATACGTTATACGTTATACGTTATACGTTATACGTTATACGTTATACGTTATACGTTATACGTTATACGTTATACGTTATACGTTAAACGTTATACGCTGTACGTTATACGTTATACGTTATACGTTACACGTTGTACGTTGTACGTTATACGTTATACGCTGTACGTTATACGTTACACGTTGTACGTTGTACGTTATACGTTGTACGTTATACGTTGTACATTGTACGTTATACGTTGTACGTTATACGTTGTACGTTATGCGTTGTTCGTTATACGTTGTACGTTATACGTTATACGTTATACGTTATACGTTATACGTTATACGTTATACGTTATACGTTATACGTTATACGTTATACGTTATACGTTATACGTTATACGTTATACGTTATACGTTATACGTTATACGTTATACGTTATACGTTATACGTTATACGTTATACGTTATACGTTATACGTTATACGTTATACGTTATACGTTATACGTTATACGTTATACGTTATACGTTATACGTTATACGTTATACGTTATACGTTATACGTTATACGTTATACGTTATACGTTATACGTTATACGTTATACGTTATACGTTATACGTTATACGTTATACGTTATACGTTAAACGTTATACGTTATACGTTGTACGTTATACGCTGTACGTTATACGCTGTACGTTATACGCTGTACGTTATACGTTATACGTTATACGTTATACGTTACACGTTGTACTTTGTACGTTATACGTTGTACGTTATACGTAATACGTTATACGTTATACGTTATACGTTATACGTTATACGTTATACGTTATACGTTATACGTTATACGTTATACGTTATACGTTATACGTTATACGTTATACGTTATACGTTATACGTTAAACGTTATACGCTGTACGTTATACGTTATACGCTATACGTTACACGTTGTACGTTGTACGTTATACGTTATACGTTGTATGTTATACGTTGTACGTTATACGTTATACGTTGTACGTTATACGTTGTACATTATACGTTGTACGTTATACGTTATACGCTGTACGTTATACGTTATACGTTATACGTTATACGTTGTACGTTATACGCTGTACGTTATACGCTGTACGTTATACGTTATACGTTATACGTTACACGTTGTACGTTGTACGTTATACGTTGTACGTTATACGTAATACGTTATACGTTATACGTTATACGTTATACGTTATACGTTATACGTTATACGTTATACGTTATACGTTATACGTTATACGTTATACGTTAAACGTTATACGCTGTACGTTATACGTTATACGTTATACGTTACACGTTGTACGTTGTACGTTATACGTTATACGCTGTACGTTATACGTTACACGTTGTACGTTGTACGTTATACGTTGTACGTTATACGTTGTACATTGTACGTTATACGTTGTACGTTATACGTTGTACGTTATGCGTTGTTCGTTATACGTTGTACGTTATACGTTATACGTCATACGTTATACGTTATACGTTATACGTTATACGTTATACGTTATACCTTATACGTTATACGTTATACGTTATACGTTATACGTTATACGTTATACGTTATACGTTATACGTTATACGTTATACGTTATACGTTATACGTTATACGTTATACGTTATACGTTATACGTTATACGTTATACGTTATACGTTATACGTTATACGTTATACGTTATACGTTATACGTTATACGTTATACGTTATACGTTATACGTTATACGTTATACGTTATACGTTGTACGTTATACGCTGTACGTTATACGCTGTACGTTATACGCTGTACGTTATACGCTGTACGTTATACGTTATACGTTGTACGTTATACGTTATACATTATACGTTATACGCTGTACGTTATACGGTATACGTTATACGTTGTACGTTATACGTTATACGTTATACGTTATACGTTATACGTAATACGTTATACGTTATACGTTATACGTTATACGTTATACGTTATACGTTGTACGTTGTACGTTATACGTTGTACGTTATACGTAATACGTTATACGTTATACGTTATACGTTATACGTTATACGTTATACGTTATACGTTATACGTTATACGTTATACGTTATACGTTATACGTTATACGTTATACGTTAAACGTTATACGCTGTACGTTATACGTTATACGTTATACGTTATACGTTATACGTTATACGTTATACGTTATACGTTATACGTTATACGTTATACGTTATACGTTGTACGTTATACGCTGTACGTTATACGCTGTACGTTATACGCTGTACGTTATACGCTGTACGTTATACGTTATACGTTGTACGTTATACGTTATACATTATACGTTATACGCTGTACGTTATACGGTATACGTTATACGTTGTACGTTATACGTTATACGTTATACGTTATACGTTATACGTAATACGTTATACGTTATACGTTATACGTTATACGTTATACGTTATACGTTATACGTTATACGTTATACGTTATACGTTATACGTTATACGTTATACGTTATACGTTATACGTTATACGTTATACGTTATACGTTATACGTTATACGTTATACGTTAAACGTTATACGTTATACGTTGTACGTTATACGCTGTACGTTCTACGCTGTACGTTATACGCTGTACGTTATACGTTATACGTTATACGTTACACGTTGTACGTTATACGTTGTACGTTATACGTACTACGTTATACGTTATACGTTATACGTTATACGTTATACGTTATACGTTATACGTTATACGTTATACGTTAAACGTTATACGCTGTACGTTATACGTTATACGTTATACGTTACACGTTATACGTTATACGTTATACGTTATACGTTATACGTTATACGTTATACGTTATACGTTATACGTTATACGTTATACGTTATACGTTATACGTTATACGTTATACGTTATACGTTATACGTTATACGTTATACGTTATACGTTATACGTTATACGTTATACGTTATACGTTATACGTTATACGTTATACGTTATACGTTATACGTTATACGTTATACGTTATACGTTATACGTTATACGTTATACGTTATACGTTATACGTTATACGTTATACGTTATACGTTATACGTTATACGTTATACGTTATACGTTATACGTTATACGTTATACGTTATACGTTATACGTTATACGTTATACGTTATACGTTATACGTTATACGTTATACGTTATACGTTATACGTTATACGTTATACGTTATACGTTATACGTTATACGTTATACGTTATACGTTATACGTTATACGTTATACGTTATACGTTATACGTTATACGTTATACGTTATACGTTATACGTTATACGTTATACGTTATACGTTATACGTTATACGTTATACGTTATACGTTATACGTTATACGTTACACGTTGTACGTTTTACGTTATACGTTGTACATTATACGTTGTACGTTATACGTTATTCGCTGTACGTTATACGTTATACGTTACATGTTGTACGTTGTACGTTATACGTTGTACGTTATACGTTGTACGTTATACGTTGTATGTTATACCTTATACGTTATACGTTATACGCTGTACGTTATACGCTGTACGTTATACGTTATACGTTACACGTTATACGTTATACGTTATACGTTGTAAATTATACGTTATACGTTATACGTTATACGCTGTACGTTATACGCTGTACGTTATACGTTATACGTTATACGTTATACGTTGTACGTTATACGCTGTACGTTATACCTTATACGTTATACGTTATACGCTGAACGTTATACGCTGAACGTTATACGCTGTACGTTATACGTTATACGTTATACGTTATACGTTATACGTTATACGTTATACGTTATACGTTATACGTTATACGTTATACGTTATACGTTAAACGTTATACGTTATACGTTATACGTTATACGTTATACGTTATACGTTATACGTTATACGTTATACGTTATACGTAATACGTTATACGTTATACGTTATACGTTATACGTTATACGTTATACGTTATACGTTATACGTTATACGTTATACGTTATACGTTATACGTTATACGTTGTACGTTATACGCTGTACGTTATACGCTGTACGTTATACGCTGTACGTTATACGTTATACGTTATACGTTACACGTTGTACGTTGTACGTTATACGTTGTACGTTATACGTTGTACGTTGTACGTTATACGTTGTACGTTATACGTTGTACGATATACGTTATACGTTATACGTTATACGTTATACGTTATACGGTATACGGTATACGGTATACGGTATACGTTATACGTTGTACGTTATACGTTATACGTTATACGTTATACGTTATACGTTATACGTTATACGTTATACGATATACGTTATACGTTATACGTTATACGTTATGGGCTGTACGTTATACGTTATACGTTATACGCTGTACGTTATACGTTATACGTTATACGTTACACGTTGTACGTTGTACGTTATACGCTATACGTTGTATGTTATACGTTGTACGTTATACGTTATACGTTGTATTGTAGGCTCGGCGAGAGTTGGCACGAGAAACTCGTAGGTACCACGTGATGCTCCCACTACGCGCTACACGTCTTCCGCGATTGGCCGAATCGCTCGACGAAGACAGCAAACGAGCGTATTGAGTGTGACTGCAACAGAGCGATGTCGCGTGGCGACGCGACGCTGAACTCAGAACATTGGCGTAACTCTATTGTGCGTGCACAGAAAACAGGTCCATGGTTTACGCCGTCTTACGCGGATCCCACTTATTTTCGCCTATGTCGACCGTCCCCGCCGGGAGTAAAGCGTAAGAGTGGGATCCGCAGCCTTGCGTCAAGAGTGGGGACTCGCCGTTCCCCCTGCACCCCACTGACGAAATTCTGTGCCAACTCTCGCCGAGCCTACAATACCTTATACGTTGAACATTATACGTTGTACGTTATACGTTATACGTTATACGTTATACGTAATACGTTATACGTTATACGTTATACGTTATACGTTATACGTTATACGTTATACGTTATACGTTGTACGTTATACGCTGTACGTTATACGCTGTACGTTATACGCTGTACGTTATACGTTATACGTTATATGTTACACGTTGTACGTTATACGTTGTACGTTATACGTTGTACGTTGTACGTTATACGTTGTACGTTATACGTTGTACGTTATACGTTGTACGATATACGTTGTACGTTATACGTTGTACGTTATACGTTATACGTTGTACGTGATACGTTGTATGTTATACGTTATACGCTGTACGTTATACGTTATACGTTATGCGTTATACGTTATACGTTATACGTTATACGTTATACGTTATACGTTATACGTTATACGTTGTACGTTATATGTTGTACGTTATATGTTATACGTTACACGTTGTACGATGTACGTTATACATTATACGTTATACGTTATACGTTATACGTTATACGTTATACGTTATACGTTATACGGTATACGGTATACGGTATACGGTATACGTTATACGTTGTACGTTATACGTTATACGTTATACGTTATACGTTATACGTTATACGTTATACGTTATACGTTATACGTTATACGTTATACGATATACGTTATACGTTATACGTTATACGTTATACGTTATGGGCTGTACGTTATACGTTATACGTTATACGCTGTACGTTATACGTTATACGTTATACGTTACACGTTGTACGTTGTACGTTATACGCTATACGTTGTATGTTATACGTTGTACGTTATACGTTATACGTTGTATTGTAGGCTCGGCGAGAGTTGGCACGAGAAACTCGTAGGTACCACGTGATGCTCCCACTACGCGCTACACGTCTTCCGCGATTGGCCGAATCGCTCGACGAAGACAGCAAACGAGCGTATTGAGTGTGACTGCAACAGAGCGATGTCGCGTGGCGACGCGACGCTGAGCTCAGAACATTGGCGTAACTCTATTGTGCGTGCACAGAAAACAGGTCCATGGTTTACGCCGTCTTACGCGGATCCCACTTATTTTCGCCTATGTCGACCGTCCCCGCCGGGAGTAAAGCGTAAGAGTGGGATCCGCAGCCTTGCCTCAAGAGTGGGGACTCGCCGTTCCCCCTGCACCCCACTGACGAAATTCTGTGCCAACTCTCGCCGAGCCTACAATACCTTATACGTTGAACATTATACGTTGTACGTTATACGTTATACGTTATACGTTATACGCTGTACGTTATACGCTGTACGTTATACGTTATACGTTATACGTTATACGTTACACGTTGTACGTTGTACGTTATACGTTGTACGTTATACGTTGTACGTTATACGTTGTATGTTATACGTTATACGCTGTACGTTATACGTTATACGTTGTACGTTATACGTTATACGTTATACGTTATACGTTATACGCTGTACGTTATACGTTGTACGTTATACGTTATACGCTGTACGTTATACGTTATACGTTATACGTTATACGTTATACGTTGTACGTTATACGTTATACGTTATACGCTGTACGTTATACGTTATACGTTATACGTTACACGTTGTACGTTATACGTTATACGTTATACGTTATACGTTATACGTTATACGTTATACGTTATACGTTATACGTTATACGTTATACGTTATACGTTATACGTTATACGTTATACGTTATACGTTATACGTTATACGTTATACGTTATACGTTATACGTTATACGTTATACGTTATACGTTATACGTTATACGTTATACGTTATACGTTATACGTTATACGTTATACGTTATACGTTATACGTTATACGTTACACGTTGTACGTTTTACGTTATACGTTGTACATAATACGTTGTACGTTATACGTTATTCGCTGTACGTTATACGTTATACGTTACATGTTGTACGTTGTACGTTATACGTTGTACGTTATACGTTGTACGTTATACGTTGTATGTTATACCTTATACGTTATACGTTATACGCTGTACGTTATACGCTGTACGTTATACGTTATACGTTACACGTTATACGTTATACGTTATACGTTGTAAATTATACGTTATACGTTATACGTTATACGCTGTACGTTATACGCTGTACGTTATACGTTATACGTTATACGTTATACGTTGTACGTTATACGCTGTACGTTATACCTTATACGTTATACGTTATACGCTGAACGTTATACGCTGAACGTTATACGCTGTACGTTATACGTTATACGTTATACGTTATACGTTATACGTTATACGTTATACGTTATACGTTATACGTTATACGTTATACGTTATACGTTATACGTTATACGTTATACGTTATACGTTATACGTTATACGTTATACGTTATACGTTATACGTTATACGTTATACGTAATACGTTATACGTTATACGTTATACGTTATACGTTATACGTTATACGTTATACGTTATACGTTATACGTTATACGTTATACGTTATACGTTGTACGTTATACGCTGTACGTTATACGCTGTACGTTATACGCTGTACGTTATACGTTGTACGTTATACGTTATACGTTGTACGTGATACGTTGTATGTTATACGTTATACGCTGTACGTTATACGTTATACGTTATGCGTTATACGTTATACGTTATACGTTATACGTTATACGTTATACGTTATACGTTATACGTTGTACGTTATATGTTGTACGTTATATGTTATACGTTACACGTTGTACGATGTACGTTATACATTATACGTTATACGTTATACGTTATACGTTATACGTTATACGTTATACGTTATACGGTATACGGTATACGGTATACGGTATACGTTATACGTTGTACGTTATACGTTATACGTTATACGTTATACGTTATACGTTATACGTTATACGTTATACGTTATACGATATACGTTATACGTTATACGTTATACGTTATACGTTATGGGCTGTACGTTATACGTTATACGTTATACGCTGTACGTTATACGTTATACGTTATACGTTACACGTTGTACGTTGTACGTTATACGCTATACGTTGTATGTTATACGTTGTACGTTATACGTTATACGTTGTATTGTAGGCTCGGCGAGAGTTGGCACGAGAAACTCGTAGGTACCACGTGATGCTCCCACTACGCGCTACACGTCTTCCGCGATTGGCCGAATCGCTCGACGAAGACAGCAAACGAGCGTATTGAGTGTGACTGCAACAGAGCGATGTCGCGTGGCGACGCGACGCTGAGCTCAGAACATTGGCGTAACTCTATTGTGCGTGCACAGAAAACAGGTCCATGGTTTACGCCGTCTTACGCGGATCCCACTTATTTTCGCCTATGTCGACCGTCCCCGCCGGGAGTAAAGCGTAAGAGTGGGATCCGCAGCCTTGCCTCAAGAGTGGGGACTCGCCGTTCCCCCTGCACCCCACTGACGAAATTCTGTGCCAACTCTCGCCGAGCCTACAATACCTTATACGTTGAACATTATACGTTGTACGTTATACGTTACACGTTGTACGTTGTACGTTATACGTTGTACGTTATACGTTGTACGTTATACGTTGTATGTTATACGTTATACGCTGTACGTTATACGTTATACGTTGTACGTTGTACGTTATACGTTATACGTTATACGTTATACGCTGTACGTTATACGTTGTACGTTATACGTTATACGCTGTACGTTATACGTTATACGTTATACGTTATACGTTATACGTTGTACGTTATACGTTATACGTTATACGCTGTACGTTATACGTTATACGTTATACGTTACACGTTGTACGTTGTACGTTATACGTTATACGTTGTATGTTATACGTTGTACGTTATACGTTATACGTTGTACGTTATACGTTGAACATTATACGTTGTATGTTATACGTTATACGCTGTACGTTATACGTTATACGTTCTACGTTATACGTTATACGTTCTACGTTATACGTTATACGTTATACGTTATACGTTATACGTTATACGTTATACGTTATACGTTATACGTTATACGTTATACGTTATACGTTATACGTTATACGTTATACGTTATACGTTATACGTTATACGTTATACGTTATACGTTATACGTTATACGTTATACGTTATACGTTATACGTTATACGTTATACGTTATACGTTATACGTTATACGTTATACGTTATACGTTATACGTTATACGTTATACGTTATACGTTATACGTTATACGTTATACGTTATACGTTATACGTTATACGTTATACGTTATACGTTATACGTTATACGTTATACGTTATACGTTATACGTTATACGTTATACGTTATACGTTATACGTTATACGTTATACGTTATACGTTATACGTTATACGTTATACGTTATACGTTATACGTTATACGTTATACGTTATACGTTATACGTTATACGTTATACGTTATACGTTATACGTTATACGTTATACGTTATACGTTATACGTTATACGTTATACGTTATACGTTATACGTTATACGTTATACGTTATACGTTATACGTTATACGTTATACGTTATACGTTATACGTTATACGTTATACGTTATACGTTATACGTTATACGTTATACGTTATACGTTATACGTTATACGTTATACGTTATACGTTATACGTTATACGTTATACGTTATACGTTATACGTTATACGTTATACGTTATACGTTATACGTTATACGTTATACGTTATACGTTATACGTTATACGTTATACGTTATACGTTATACGTTATACGTTATACGTTATACGTTATACGTTATACGTTATACGTTATACGTTATACGTTATACGTTATACGTTATACGTTATACGTTATACGTTATACGTTATACGTTATACGTTATACGTTATACGTTATACGTTATACGTTATACGTTATACGTTATACGTTATACGTTATACGTTATACGTTATACGTTATACGTTATACGTTATACGTTATACGTTATACGTTATACGCTGTACGTTATACGCTGTACGTTATACGTTATACGTTATACGTTATACGTTATACGTTATACGTTATACGTTATACGTTATACGTTATACGCAATACGTTATACGTTATACGTTATACGTTATACGTTATACGCTGTACGTTATACGCTGTACGTAATACGTTATACGTTATACGTTATACGTTATACGTTATACGTTATACGTTATACGTGATACGTTATACGTTATACGTTATACGTTATACGTTATACGTTAAACGTTATACGTTATACGTTGTACGTTATACGCTGTACGTTATACGCTGTACGTTATACGCTGTACGTTATACGTTATACGTTATACGTTACACGTTGTACGTTGTACGTTATACGTTGTACGTTATACGTAATACGTTATACGTTATACGTTATACGTTATACGTTATACGTTATACGCAAAACGTTATACGTTATACGTTATACGTTACACGTTGTACGTTGTACGTTATACGTTATACGTTATACGTTATACGTTATACGTTATACGTTATACGTTATACGTTATACGTTATACGTTATACGTTATACGTTATACGTTGTACGTTATACGCTGTACGTTATACGCTGTACGTTATACGCTGTACGTTATACGCTGTACGTTATACGTTATACGTTGTACGTTATACGTTATACATTATACGTTATACGCTGTACGTTATACGGTATACGTTATACGTTGTACGTTATACGTTATACGTTATACGTTATACGTTATACGTAATACGTTATACGTTATACGTTATACGTTATACGTTATACGTTATACGTTATACGTTATACGTTATACGTTATACGTTATACGTTAAACGTTATACGTTATACGTTGTACGTTATACGCTGTACGTTATACGCTGTACGTTATACGCTGTACGTTATACGTTATACGTTATACGTTACACGTTGTACGTTGTACGTTATACGTTGTACGTTATACGTAATACGTTATACGTTATACGTTATACGTTATACGTTATACGTTATACGTTATACGTTATACGTTATACGTTATACGTTATACGTTAAACGTTATACGCTGTACGTTATACGTTATACGTTATACGTTACACGTTATACGTTATACGTTATACGTTATACGTTATACGTTATACGTTATACGTTATACGTTATACGTTATACGTTATACGTTATACGTTATACGTTATACGTTATACGTTATACGTTATACGTTATACGTTATACGTTATACGTTATACGTTATACGTTATACGTTATACGTTATACGTTATACGTTATACGTTATACGTTATACGTTATACGTTGTACGATGTACGTGATACGTTGTATGTTATACGTTATACGCTGTACGTTATACGTTATACGTTATACGTTATACGTTATACGTTATACGTTATACGTTATACGTTATACGTTATACGTTATACGTTGTACGTTATATGTTGTACGTTATATGTTATACGTTACACGTTGTACGATGTACGTTATACATTATACGTTATACGTTATACGTTATACGTTATACGTTATACGTTATACGTTATACGGTATACGGTATACGGTATACGGTATACGTTATACGTTGTACGTTATACGTTATACGTTATACGTTATACGTTATACGTTATACGTTATACGTTATACGTTATACGATATACGTTATACGTTATACGTTATACGTTATACGTTATGGGCTGTACGTTATACGTTATACGTTATACGCTGTACGTTATACGTTATACGTTATACGTTACACGTTGTACGTTGTACGTTATACGCTATACGTTGTATGTTATACGTTGTACGTTATACGTTATACGTTGTATTGTAGGCTCGGCGAGAGTTGGCACGAGAAACTTGTAGGTACCACGTGATGCTCCCACTACGCGCTACACGTCTTCCGCGATTGGCCGAATCGCTCGACGAAGACGAGCGTATTGAGTGTGACTGCAACAGAGCGATGTCGCGTGGCGACGCGACGCTGAGCTCAGAACATTGGCGTAACTCTATTGTGCGTGCACAGAAAACAGGTCCATGGTTTACGCCGTCTTACGCGGATCCCACTTATTTTCGCCTATGTCGACCGTCCCCGCCGGGAGTAAAGCGTAAGAGTGGGATCCGCAGCCTTGCCTCAAGAGTGGGGACTCGCCGTTCCCCCTGCACCCCACTGACGAAATTCTGTGCCAACTCTCGCCGAGCCTACAATACCTTATACGTTGAACATTATACGTTGTACGTTATACGTTATACGTTATACGTTATACGCTGTACGTTATACGCTGTACGTTATACGTTATACGTTATACGTTATACGTTACACGTTGTACGTTGTACGTTATACGTTGTACGTTATACGTTGTACGTTATACGTTGTATGTTATACGTTATACGCTGTACGTTATACGTTATACGTTGTACGTTATACGTTATACGTTATACGTTATACGTTATACGCTGTACGTTATACGTTGTACGTTATACGTTATACGCTGTACGTTATACGTTATACGTTATACGTTATACGTTGTACGTTATACGTTATACGTTATACGCTGTACGTTATACGTTATACGTTATACGTTACACGTTGTACGTTGTACGTTATACGTTATACGTTGTATGTTATACGTTGTACGTTATACGTTATACGTTGTACGTTATACGTTGAACATTATACGTTGTATGTTATACGTTATACGCTGTACGTTATACGTTATACGTTCTACGTTATACGTTATACGTTATACGTTATACGTTATACGTTATACGTTATACGTTATACGTTATACGTTATACGTTATACGTTATACGTTATACGTTATACGTTATACGTTATACGTTATACGTTATACGTTATACGTTATACGTTATACGTTATACGTTATACGTTATACGTTATACGTTATACGTTATACGTTATACGTTATACGTTATACGTTATACGTTATACGTTATACGTTATACGTTATACGTTATACGTTATACGTTATACGTTATACGTTATACGTTATACGTTATACGTTATACGTTATACGTTATACGTTATACGTTATACGTTATACGTTATACGTTATACGTTATACGTTATACGTTATACGTTATACGTTATACGTTATACGTTATACGTTATACGTTATACGTTATACGTTATACGTTATACGTTATACGTTATACGTTATACGTTATACGTTATACGTTATACGTTATACGTTATACGTTATACGTTATACGTTATACGTTATACGTTATACGTTATACGTTATACGTTATACGTTATACGTTATACGTTATACGTTATACGTTATACGTTATACGTTATACGTTATACGTTATACGTTATACGTTATACGTTATACGTTATACGTTATACGTTATACGTTATACGTTATACGTTATACGTTATACGTTATACGTTATACGTTATACGTTATTCGTTATACGTTATACGTTATACGTTATACGTTATACGTTATACGTTATACGTTATACGTTATACGTTATACGTTATACGTTATACGTTATACGTTATACGTTATACGTTATACGTTATACGCTGTACGTTATACGCTGTACGTTATACGTTATACGTTATACGTTATACGTTATACGTTATACGTTATACGTTATACGTTATACGTTATACGCAATACGTTATACGTTATACGTTATACGTTATACGTTATACGCTGTACGTTATACGCTGTACGTTATACGTTATACGTTATACGTTATACGTTATACGTTATACGTTATACGTTATACGTGATACGTTATACGTTATACGTTATACGTTATACGTTATACGTTAAACGTTATACGTTATACGTTGTACGTTATACGCTGTACGTTATACGCTGTACGTTATACGCTGTACGTTATACGTTATACGTTATACGTTACACGTTGTACGTTGTACGTTATACGTTGTACGTTATACGTAATACGTTATACGTTATACGTTATACGTTATACGTTATACGTTATACGCAAAACGTTATACGTTATACGTTATACGTTACACGTTGTACGTTGTACGTTATACGTTATACGTTATACGTTATACGTTATACGTTATACGTTATACGTTATACGTTATACGTTATACGTTATACGTTATACGTTATACGTTATACGTTATACGTTGTACGTTATACGCTGTACGTTATACGCTGTACGTTATACGCTGTACGTTATACGCTGTACGTTATACGTTATACGTTGTACGTTATACGTTATACATTATACGTTATACGCTGTACGTTATACGGTATACGTTATACGTTGTACGTTATACGTTATACGTTATACGTTATACGTTATACGTAATACGTTATACGTTATACGTTATACGTTATACGTTATACGTTATACGTTATACGTTATACGTTATACGTTATACGTTATACGTTATACGTTATACGTTAAACGTTATACGTTATACGTTGTACGTTATACGCTGTACGTTATACGCTGTACGTTATACGCTGTACGTTATACGTTATACGTTATACGCAAAACGTTATACGTTATACGTTATACGTTACACGTTGTACGTTGTACGTTATACGTTATACGTTATACGTTATACGTTATACGTTATACGTTATACGTTATACGTTATACGTTATACGTTATACGTTATACGTTATACGTTGTACGTTATACGCTGTACGTTATACGCTGTACGTTATACGCTGTACGTTATACGCTGTACGTTATACGTTATACGTTGTACGTTATACGTTATACATTATACGTTATACGCTGTACGTTATACGGTATACGTTATACGTTGTACGTTATACGTTATACGTTATACGTTATACGTTATACGTAATACGTTATACGTTATACGTTATACGTTATACGTTATACGTTATACGTTATACGTTATACGTTATACGTTATACGTTATACGTTAAACGTTATACGTTATACGTTGTACGTTATACGCTGTACGTTATACGCTGTACGTTATACGCTGTACGTTATACGTTATACGTTATACGTTACACGTTGTACGTTGTACGTTATACGTTGTACGTTATACGTAATACGTTATACGTTATACGTTATACGTTATACGTTATACGTTATACGTTATACGTTATACGTTATACGTTATACGTTATACGTTAAACGTTATACGCTGTACGTTATACGTTATACGTTATACGTTACACGTTATACGTTATACGTTATACGTTATACGTTATACGTTATACGTTATACGTTATACGTTATACGTTATACGTTATACGTTATACGTTATACGTTATACGTTATACGTTATACGTTATACGTTATACGTTATACGTTATACGTTATACGTTATACGTTATACGTTATACGTTATACGTTATACGTTATACGTTATACGTTGTACGATATACGTTGTACGTTATACGTTGTACGTTATACGTTATACGTTGTACGTGATACGTTGTATGTTATACGTTATACGCTGTACGTTATACGTTATACGTTATGCGTTATACGTTATACGTTATACGTTATACGTTATACGTTATACGTTATACGTTATACGTTGTACGTTATATGTTGTACGTTATATGTTATACGTTACACGTTGTACGATGTACGTTATACATTATACGTTATACGTTATACGTTATACGTTATACGTTATACGTTATACGTTATACGGTATACGGTATACGGTATACGGTATACGTTATACGTTGTACGTTATACGTTATACGTTATACGTTATACGTTATACGTTATACGTTATACGTTATACGTTATACGATATACGTTATACGTTATACGTTATACGTTATACGTTATGGGCTGTACGTTATACGTTATACGTTATACGCTGTACGTTATACGTTATACGTTATACGTTACACGTTGTACGTTGTACGTTATACGCTATACGTTGTATGTTATACGTTGTACGTTATACGTTATACGTTGTATTGTAGGCTCGGCGAGAGTTGGCACGAGAAACTCGTAGGTACCACGTGATGCTCCCACTACGCGCTACACGTCTTCCGCGATTGGCCGAATCGCTCGACGAAGACAGCAAACGAGCGTATTGAGTGTGACTGCAACAGAGCGATGTCGCGTGGCGACGCGACGCTGAGCTCAGAACATTGGCGTAACTCTATTGTGCGTGCACAGAAAACAGGTCCATGGTTTACGCCGTCTTACGCGGATCCCACTTATTTTCGCCTATGTCGACCGTCCCCGCCGGGAGTAAAGCGTAAGAGTGGGATCCGCAGCCTTGCCTCAAGAGTGGGGACTCGCCGTTCCCCCTGCACCCCACTGACGAAATTCTGTGCCAACTCTCGCCGAGCCTACAATACCTTATACGTTGAACATTATACGTTGTACGTTATACGTTATACGTTATACGTTATACGCTGTACGTTATACGCTGTACGTTATACGTTATACGTTATACGTTATACGTTACACGTTGTACGTTGTACGTTATACGTTGTACGTTATACGTTGTACGTTATACGTTGTATGTTATACGTTATACGCTGTACGTTATACGTTATACGTTGTACGTTATACGTTATACGTTATACGTTATACGTTATACGCTGTACGTTATACGTTGTACGTTATACGTTATACGCTGTACGTTATACGTTATACGTTATACGTTATACGTTGTACGTTATACGTTATACGTTATACGCTGTACGTTATACGTTATACGTTATACGTTACACGTTGTACGTTGTACGTTATACGTTATACGTTGTATGTTATACGTTGTACGTTATACGTTATACGTTGTACGTTATACGTTGAACATTATACGTTGTATGTTATACGTTATACGCTGTACGTTATACGTTATACGTTCTACGTTATACGTTATACGTTATACGTTATACGTTATACGTTATACGTTATACGTTATACGTTATACGTTATACGTTATACGTTATACGTTATACGTTATACGTTATACGTTATACGTTATACGTTATACGTTATACGTTATACGTTATACGTTATACGTTATACGTTATACGTTATACGTTATACGTTATACGTTATACGTTATACGTTATACGTTATACGTTATACGTTATACGTTATACGTTATACGTTATACGTTATACGTTATACGTTATACGTTATACGTTATACGTTATACGTTATACGTTATACGTTATACGTTATACGTTATACGTTATACGTTATACGTTATACGTTATACGTTATACGTTATACGTTATACGTTATACGTTATACGTTATACGTTATACGTTATACGTTATACGTTATACGTTATACGTTATACGTTATACGTTATACGTTATACGTTATACGTTATACGTTATACGTTATACGTTATACGTTATACGTTATACGTTATACGTTATACGTTATACGTTATACGTTATACGTTATACGTTATACGTTATACGTTATACGTTATACGTTATACGTTATACGTTATACGTTATACGTTATACGTTATACGTTATACGTTATACGTTATACGTTATACGTTATACGTTATACGTTATACGTTATACGTTATACGTTATACGTTATACGTTATACGTTATACGTTATACGTTATACGTTATACGTTATACGTTATACGTTATACGTTATACGTTATACGTTATACGTTATACGTTATACGTTATACGTTATACGTTATACGTTATACGTTATACGTTATACGTTATACGTTATACGTTATACGTTATACGTTATACGTTATACGTTATACGTTATACGTTATACGTTATACGTTATACGTTATACGTTATACGTTATACGTTATACGCTGTACGTTATACGCTGTACGTTATACGTTATACGTTATACGTTATACGTTATACGTTATACGTTATACGTTATACGTTATACGTTATACGCAATACGTTATACGTTATACGTTATACGTTATACGTTATACGCTGTACGTTATACGCTGTACGTAATACGTTATACGTTATACGTTATACGTTATACGTTATACGTTATACGTTATACGTGATACGTTATACGTTATACGTTATACGTTATACGTTATACGTTAAACGTTATACGTTATACGTTGTACGTTATACGCTGTACGTTATACGCTGTACGTTATACGCTGTACGTTATACGTTATACGTTATACGTTACACGTTGTACGTTGTACGTTATACGTTGTACGTTATACGTAATACGTTATACGTTATACGTTATACGTTATACGTTATACGTTATACGCAAAACGTTATACGTTATACGTTATACGTTACACGTTGTACGTTGTACGTTATACGTTATACGTTATACGTTATACGTTATACGTTATACGTTATACGTTATACGTTATACGTTATACGTTATACGTTATACGTTATACGTTATACGTTATACGTTATACGTTGTACGTTATACGCTGTACGTTATACGCTGTACGTTATACGCTGTACGTTATACGCTGTACGTTATACGTTATACGTTGTACGTTATACGTTATACATTATACGTTATACGCTGTACGTTATACGGTATACGTTATACGTTGTACGTTATACGTTATACGTTATACGTTATACGTTATACGTAATACGTTATACGTTATACGTTATACGTTATACGTTATACGTTATACGTTATACGTTATACGTTATACGTTATACGTTATACGTTATACGTTATACGTTAAACGTTATACGTTATACGTTGTACGTTATACGCTGTACGTTATACGCTGTACGTTATACGCTGTACGTTATACGTTATACGTTATACGTTACACGTTGTACGTTGTACGTTATACGTTGTACGTTATACGTAATACGTTATACGTTATACGTTATACGTTATACGTTATACGTTATACGTTATACGTTATACGTTATACGTTATACGTTATACGTTAAACGTTATACGCTGTACGTTATACGTTATACGTTATACGTTACACGTTATACGTTATACGTTATACGTTATACGTTATACGTTATACGTTATACGTTATACGTTATACGTTATACGTTATACGTTATACGTTATACGTTATACGTTATACGTTATACGTTATACGTTATACGTTATACGTTATACGTTATACGTTATACGTTATACGTTGTACGATATACGTTGTACGTTATACGTTGTACGTTATACGTTATACGTTGTACGTGATACGTTGTATGTTATACGTTATACGCTGTACGTTATACGTTATACGTTATGCGTTATACGTTATACGTTATACGTTATACGTTATACGTTATACGTTATACGTTATACGTTGTACGTTATATGTTGTACGTTATATGTTATACGTTACACGTTGTACGATGTACGTTATACATTATACGTTATACGTTATACGTTATACGTTATACGTTATACGTTATACGTTATACGGTATACGGTATACGGTATACGGTATACGTTATACGTTGTACGTTATACGTTATACGTTATACGTTATACGTTATACGTTATACGTTATACGTTATACGTTATACGATATACGTTATACGTTATACGTTATACGTTATACGTTATGGGCTGTACGTTATACGTTATACGTTATACGCTGTACGTTATACGTTATACGTTATACGTTACACGTTGTACGTTGTACGTTATACGTTATACGTTGTACGTTATAGGTTATACGTTATACGTTATACGCTGTACGTTATACGCTGTACGTTATACGTTATACGTTATACGTTATACGTTATACGCTGTACGTTATACGCTGTACGTTATACGTTATACGTTATACGTTATACGTTATACGTTATACGTTATACGTTATACGTTATACGTTAGCCGTTATACGCAATACGTTATACGTTATACGTTATACGTTACACGTTGTACGTTGTACGTTATACGTTATACGTTATACGTTATACGTTATACGTTATACGTTATACGTTATACGTTATACGTTATACGTTATACGTTATACGTTATACGTTATACGTTATACGTTATACGTTGTACGTTTTACGCTGTACGTTATACGCTGTACGTTATACGCTGTACGTTATACGTTATACGTTGTACGTTATACGTTATACGTTATACGTTATACGCTGTACGTTATACGGTATACGTTATACGTTGTACGTTATACGTTATACGTTATACGTAATACGTTATACGTAATACGTTATACGTTATACGTTAAACGTTATACGTTATACGTTATACGTTATACGTTATACGTGATACGTTATACGTTATACGTTATACGTTAAACGTTATACGTTATACGTTGTACGTTATACGCTGTACGTAATACGTTATACGTTATACGTTATACGTTATACGTTATACGTTATACGTTATACGCAAAACGTTATACGTTATACGTTATACGTTACACGTTGTACGTTGTACGTTATACGTTATACGTTATACGTTATACGTTATACGTTATACGTTATACGTTATACGTTATACGTTATACGTTATACGTTATACGTTATACGTTATACGTTATACGTTGTACGTTATACGCTGTACGTTATACGCTGTACGTTATACGCTGTACGTTATACGCTGTACGTTATACGTTATACGTTGTACGTTATACGTTATACATTATACGTTATACGCTGTACGTTATACGGTATACGTTATACGTTGTACGTTATACGTTATACGTTATACGTTATACGTAATACGTTATACGTTATACGTTATACGTTATACGTTATACGTTATACGTTATACGTTATACGTTATACGTTATACGTTATACGTTATACGTTATACGTTATACGTTATACGTTATACGTTAAACGTTATACGTTATACGTTGTACGTTATACGCTGTACGTTATACGCTGTACGTTATACGCTGTACGTTATACGTTATACGTTATACGTTACACGTTGTACGTTGTACGTTATACGTTGTACGTTATACGTAATACGTTATACGTTATACGTTATACGTTATACGTTATACGTTATACGTTATACGTTATACGTTATACGTTATACGTTAAACGTTATACGCTGTACGTTATACGTTATACGTTATACGTTACACGTTGTACGTTGTACGTTATACGTTATACGTTGTATGTTATACGTTGTACGTTATACGTTATACGTTGTACGTTATACGTTGTACATTATACGTTGTACGTTATACGTTATACGCTGTACGTTATACGTTATACGTTATACGTTGTACGTTATACGCTGTACGTTATACGCTGTACGTTATACGTTATACGTTATACGTTACACGTTGTACGTTGTACGTTATACGTTGTACGGTATACGTAATACGTTATACGTTATACGTTATACGTTATACGTTATACGTTATACGTTATACGTTACACGGTGTACGTTGTACGTTATACGTTATACGTTATACGTTATACGTTATAAGTTATACGTTATACGTTATACGTTATACGTTATACGTTATACGTTATACGTTGTACGTTATACGCTGTACGTTATACGCTGTACGTTATACGCTGTACGTTATACGTTATACGTTGTACGTTATACGTTATACGTTATACGTTATACGCTGTACGTTATACGGTATACGTTATACGTTGTACGTTATACGTTATACGTTATACGTTATACGTTATACGTTATACGTTATACGTTATACGTTATACGTTATACGTTATACGTTATACGTTATACGTTGTACGTTATACGCTGTACGTTATACGCTGTACGTTATACGCTGTACGTTATACGTTATACGTTGTACGTTATACGTTATACGTTATACGTTATACGCTGTACGTTATACGGTATACGTTATACGTTGTACGTTATACGTTATACGTTATACGTTATACGTTATACGTTATACGTTATACGTTAAACGTTATACGTTATACGTTGTACGTTATACGCTGTACGTTATACGCTGTACGTTATACGCTGTACGTTATACGTTATACGTTATACGTTACACGTTGTACTTTGTACGTTATACGTTGTACGTTATACGTAATACGTTATACGTTATACGTTATACGTTATACGTTATACGTTATACGTTATACGTTATACGTTATACGTTGTACGTTATACGTTATACGTTATACGTTATACGCTGTACGTTATACGGTATACGTTATACGTTGTACGTTATACGTTATACGTTATACGTTATACGTTATACGTTATACGTTATACGTTATACGTTATACGTTATACGTTATACGTTATACGTTATACGTTGTACGTTATACGCTGTACGTTATACGCTGTACGTTATACGCTGTACGTTATACGTTATACGTTGTACGTTATACGTTATACGTTATACGTTATACGCTGTACGTTATACGGTATACGTTATACGTTGTACGTTATACGTTATACGTTATACGTTATACGTTATACGTTATACGTTATACGTTAAACGTTATACGTTATACGTTGTACGTTATACGCTGTACGTTATACGCTGTACGTTATACGCTGTACGTTATACGTTATACGTTATACGTTACACGTTGTACTTTGTACGTTATACGTTGTACGTTATACGTAATACGTTATACGTTATACGTTATACGTTATACGTTATACGTTATACGTTATACGTTATACGTTATACGTTATACGTTATACGTTATACGTTAAACGTTATACGCTGTACGTTATACGTTATACGCTATACGTTGCACGTTGTACGTTATACGTTGTACGTTATACGTTGTATGTTATACGCTGTACGTTATACGCTGTACGTTATACGTTATACGTTGTACGTTATACGTTATACGTTATACGTTATACGCTGTACGTTATACGGTATACGTTATACGTTGTACGTTATACGTTATACGTTATACGTTATACGTTATACGTTATACGTTATACGTTAAACGTTATACGTTATACGTTGTACGTTATACGCTGTACGTTATACGCTGTACGTTATACGCTGTACGTTATACGTTATACGTTATACGTTACACGTTGTACTTTGTACGTTATACGTTGTACGTTATACGTAATACGTTATACGTTATACGTTATACGTTATACGTTATACGTTATACGTTATACGTTATACGTTATACGTTATACGTTATACGTTATACGTTAAACGTTATACGCTGTACGTTATACGTTATACGCTATACGTTGCACGTTGTACGTTGTACGTTATACGTTATACGTTGTATGTTATACGTTGTACGTTATACGTTATACGTTGTACGTTATACGTTGTACATTATACGTTGTACGTTATACGTTATACGCTGTACGTTATACGTTATACGTTATACGTTGTACGTTATACGCTGTACGTTATACGCTGTACGTTATACGTTATACGTTATACGTTACACGTTGTACGTTGTACGTTATACGTTGTACGTTATACGTAATACGTTATACGTTATACGTTATACGTTATACGTTATACGTTATACGTTATACGTTATACGTTATACGTTATACGTTAAACGTTATACGCTGTACGTTATACGTTATACGTTATACGTTACACGTTGTACGTTGTACGTTATACGTTATACGCTGTACGTTATACGTTACACGTTGTACGTTGTACGTTATACGTTGTACGTTATACGTTATACGTTATACGTTATACGTTATACGCTGTACGTTATACGGTATACGTTATACGTTATACGTTGTACGTTATACGTTATACGTTATACGTTATACGTTATACGTTATACGTTATACGTTATACGTTATACGTTATACGTTATACGTTATACGTTATACGTTATACGTTATACGTTATACGTTGTACGTTATACGCTGTACGTTATACGCTGTACGTTATACGCTGTACGTTATACGTTATACGTTGTACGTTATACGTTATACGTTATACGTTATACGCTGTACGTTATACGGTATACGTTATACGTTGTACGTTATACGTTATACGTTATACGTTATACGTTATACGTTATACGTTAAACGTTATACGTTATACGTTGTACGTTATACGCTGTACGTTATACGTTATACGATATACGTTATACGTTATACGTTATACGTTATACGTTATACGTTATACGTTATACGTTATACGTTATACGTTATACGTTATACGTTATACGTTATACGTTATACGTTATACGTTATACGTTATACGTTATACGTTATACGTTATACGTTATACGTTATACGTTATACGTTATACGTTATACGTTATACGTTATACGTTATACGTTATACGTTATACGTTATACGTTATACGTTATACGTTATACGTTATACGTTATACGTTAAACGTTATACGCTGTACGTTATACGTTATACGTTATACGTTACACGTTGTACGTTGTACGTTATACGTTATACGTTGTATGTTATACGTTGTACGTTATACGTTATACGTTGTACGTTATACGTTGTACATTATACGTTGTACGTTATACGTTATACGCTGTACGTTATACGTTATACGTTATACGTTATACGCTGTACGTTATACGCTGTACGTTATACGCTGTACGTTATACGCTGTACGTTATAAGTTATACGTTATACGTTATACGTCACACGTTGTACGTTGTACGTTATACGTTGTACGTTATACGCTGTACGTTATACGCTGTACGTTATACGCTGTACGTTATACGTTATACGTTATACGTTACACGTTGTACGTTGTACGTTATACGTTGTACGTTATACGTAATACGTTATACGTTATACGTTATACGTTATACGTTATACGTTATACGTTATACGTTATACGTTATACGTTATACGTTATACGTTATACGTTAAACGTTATACGCTGTACGTTATACGTTATACGTTATACGTTACACGTTGTACGTTGTACGTTATACGTTATACGTTGTATGTTATACGTTGTACGTTATACGTTATACGTTGTACGTTATACGTTGTACATTATACGTTGTACGTTATACGTTATACGCTGTACGTTATACGTTATACGTTATACGTTATACGTTGTACGTTATACGCTGTACGTTATACGCTGTACGTTATACGTTATACGTTATACGTTACACGTTGTACGTTGTACGTTATACGTTGTACGGTATACGTAATACGTTATACGTTATACGTTATACGTTATACGTTATACGTTATACGTTACACGTTGTACGTTGTACGTTATACGTTATACGTTATACGTTATACGTTATACGTTATACGTTATACGTTATACGTTATACGTTATACGTTATACGTTATACGTTATACGTTATACGTTATACGTTATACGTTATACGTTATACGTTATACGTTATACGTTATACGTTGTACGTTATACGCTGTACGTTATACGCTGTACGTTATACGCTGTACGTTATACGTTATACGTTGTACGTTATACGTTATACGTTATACGTTATACGCTGTACGTTATACGGTATACGTTATACGTTATACGTTGTACGTTATACGTTATACGTTATACGTTATACGTTATACGTTATACGTTATACGTTATACGTTATACGTTATACGTTATACGTTGTACGTTATACGCTGTACGTTATATGCTGTACGTTATACGCTGTACGTTATACGTTATACGTTGTACGTTATACGTTATACGTTATACGTTATACGCTGTACGTTATACGGTATACGTTATACGTTGTACGTTATACGTTATACGTTATACGTTATACGTTATACGTTAAACGTTATACGTTATACGTTGTACGTTATACGCTGTACGTTATACGTTATACGTTATACGTTATACGTTATACGTTATACGTTATACGTTATACGTTATACGTTATACGTTATACGTTATACGTTATACGTTATACGTTATACGTTATACGTTATACGTTATACGTTATACGTTATACGTTATACGTTATACGTTATACGTTATACGTTATACGTTATACGTTATACGTTATACGTTATACGTTATACGTTATACGTTATACGTTAAACGTTATACGCTGTACGTTATACGTTATACGTTATACGTTACACGTTGTACGTTGTACGTTATACGTTATACGTTGTATGTTATACGTTGTACGTTATACGTTATACGTTGTACGTTATACGTTGTACATTATACGTTGTACGTTATACGTTATACGCTGTACGTTATACGTTATACGTTATACGTTATACGCTGTACGTTATACGCTGTACGTTGTACGCTGTACGTTATACGCTGTACGTTATAAGTTATACGTTATACGTTATACGTTACACGTTGTACGTTGTACGTTATACGTTGTACGTTATACGCTGTACGTTATACGCTGTACGTTATACGCTGTACGTTATACGTTATACGTTATACGTTACACGTTGTACGTTGTACGTTATACGTTGTACGTTATACGTAATACGTTATACGTTATACGTTATACGTTATACGTTATACGTTATACGTTATACGTTATACGTTATACGTTATACGTTATACGTTATACGTTATACGTTATACGTTATACGTTATACGTTATACGTTATACGTTATACGTTATACGTTATACGTTATACGTTATACGTTAAACGTTATACGCTGTACGTTATACGTTATACGTTATACGTTACACGTTGTACGTTGTACGTTATACGTTATACGTTGTATGTTATACGTTGTACGTTATACGTTATACGTTGTACGTTATACGTTGTACATTATACGTTGTACGTTATACGTTATACGCTGTACGTTATACGTTATACGTTATACGTTATACGCTGTACGTTATACGCTGTACGTTGTACGCTGTACGTTATACGCTGTACGTTATAAGTTATACGTTATACGTTATACGTTACACGTTGTACGTTGTACGTTATACGTTGTACGTTATACGCTGTACGTTATACGCTGTACGTTATACGCTGTACGTTATACGTTATACGTTATACGTTACACGTTGTACGTTGTACGTTATACGTTGTACGTTATACGTAATACGTTATACGTTATACGTTATACGTTATACGTTATACGTTATACGTTATACGTTATACGTTATACGTTAAACGTTATACGCTGTACGTTATACGTTATACGTTATACGTTACACGTTGTACGTTGTACGTTATACGTTATACGTTATACGTTGTATGTTATACGTTGTACGTTATACGTTATACGTTGTACGTTATACGTTGTACATTATACGTTGTACGTTATACGTTATACGCTGTACGTTATACGTTATACGTTATACGTTATACGTTGTACGTTATACGCTGTACGTTATACGCTGTACGTTATACGTTATACGTTATACGTTACACGTTGTACGTTGTACGTTATACGTTATACGTTGTATGTTATACGTTGTACGTTATACGTTATACGTTATACGTTACGTTATACGTTATACGTTAAACGTTATACGCTGTACGTTATACGTTATACGTTATACGTTACACGTTGTACGTTGTACGTTATACGTTATACGTTATACGTTATACGTTACACGTTGTACGTTGTACGTTATACGTTGTACGTTATACGTAATACGTTATACGTTATACGTTATACGTTATACGTTATACGTTATACGTTATACGTTATACGTTATACGTTATACGTTATACGTTAAACGTTATACGCTGTACGTTATACGTTATACGTTATACGTTACACGTTGTACGTTGTACGTTATACGTTATACGTTGTATGTTATACGTTGTACGTTATACGTTATACGTTGTACGTTATACGTTGTACATTATACGTTGTACGTTATACGTTATACGCTGTACGTTATACGTTATACGTTATACGTTATACGTTGTACGTTATACGCTGTACGTTATACGCTGTACGTTATACGTTATACGTTATACGTTACACGTTGTACGTTGTACGTTATACGTTGTACGGTATACGTAATACGTTATACGTTATACGTTATACGTTATACGTTATACGTTATACGTTACACGTTGTACGTTGTACGTTATACGTTATACGTTATACGTTATACGTTATACGTTATACGTTATACGTTATACGTTATACGTTATACGTTATACGTTATACGTTATACGTTATACGTTATACGTTATACGTTATACGTTATACGTTATACGTTATACGTTATACGTTGTACGTTATACGCTGTACGTTATACGCTGTACGTTATACGCTGTACGTTATACGTTATACGTTGTACGTTATACGTTATACGTTATACGTTATACGCTGTACGTTATACGGTATACGTTATACGTTATACGTTGTACGTTATACGTTATACGTTATACGTTATACGTTATACGTTATACGTTATACGTTATACGTTATACGTTATACGTTATACGTTATACGTTGTACGTTATACGCTGTACGTTATATGCTGTACGTTATACGCTGTACGTTATACGTTATACGTTGTACGTTATACGTTATACGTTATACGTTATACGCTGTACGTTATACGGTATACGTTATACGTTGTACGTTATACGTTATACGTTATACGTTATACGTTATACGTTAAACGTTATACGTTATACGTTGTACGTTATACGCTGTACGTTATACGTTATACGTTATACGTTATACGTTATACGTTATACGTTATACGTTATACGTTATACGTTATACGTTATACGTTATACGTTATACGTTATACGTTATACGTTATACGTTATACGTTATACGTTATACGTTATACGTTATACGTTATACGTTATACGTTATACGTTATACGTTATACGTTATACGTTATACGTTATACGTTATACGTTAAACGTTATACGCTGTACGTTATACGTTATACGTTATACGTTACACGTTGTACGTTGTACGTTATACGTTATACGTTGTATGTTATACGTTGTACGTTATACGTTATACGTTGTACGTTATACGTTGTACATTATACGTTGTACGTTATACGTTATACGCTGTACGTTATACGTTATACGTTATACGTTATACGCTGTACGTTATACGCTGTACGTTGTACGCTGTACGTTATACGCTGTACGTTATAAGTTATACGTTATACGTTATACGTTACACGTTGTACGTTGTACGTTATACGTTGTACGTTATACGCTGTACGTTATACGCTGTACGTTATACGCTGTACGTTATACGTTATACGTTATACGTTACACGTTGTACGTTGTACGTTGTACGTTATACGTTGTACGTTATACGTAATACGTTATACGTTATACGTTATACGTTATACGTTATACGTTATACGTTATACGTTATACGTTATACGTTATACGTTATACGTTATACGTTATACGTTATACGTTATACGTTATACGTTATACGTTATACGTTATACGTTATACGTTATACGTTATACGTTATACGTTAAACGTTATACGCTGTACGTTATACGTTATACGTTATACGTTACACGTTGTACGTTGTACGTTATACGTTATACGTTGTATGTTATACGTTGTACGTTATACGTTATACGTTGTACGTTATACGTTGTACATTATACGTTGTACGTTATACGTTATACGCTGTACGTTATACGTTATACGTTATACGTTATACGCTGTACGTTATACGCTGTACGTTGTACGCTGTACGTTATACGCTGTACGTTATAAGTTATACGTTATACGTTATACGTTACACGTTGTACGTTGTACGTTATACGTTGTACGTTATACGCTGTACGTTATACGCTGTACGTTATACGCTGTACGTTATACGTTATACGTTATACGTTACACGTTGTACGTTGTACGTTATACGTTGTACGTTATACGTAATACGTTATACGTTATACGTTATACGTTATACGTTATACGTTATACGTTATACGTTATACGTTATACGTTAAACGTTATACGCTGTACGTTATACGTTATACGTTATACGTTACACGTTGTACGTTGTACGTTATACGTTATACGTTATACGTTGTATGTTATACGTTGTACGTTATACGTTATACGTTGTACGTTATACGTTGTACATTATACGTTGTACGTTATACGTTATACGCTGTACGTTATACGTTATACGTTATACGTTATACGTTGTACGTTATACGCTGTACTTTATACGCTGTACGTTATACGTTATACGTTATACGTTACACGTTGTACGTTGTACGTTATACGTTGTACGGTATACGTAATACGTTATACGTTATACGTTATACGTTATACGTTATACGTTATACGTTACACGTTGTACGTTGTACGTTATACGTTATACGTTATACGTTATACGTTATACGTTATACGTTATACGTTATACGTTATACGTTATACGTTATACGTTATACGTTATACGTTATACGTTATACGTTGTACGTTATACGCTGTACGTTATACGCTGTACGTTATACGCTGTACGTTATACGTTATACGTTGTACGTTATACGTTATACGTTATACGTTATACGTTATACGTTATACGTTATACGCTGTACGTTATACGGTATACGTTATACGTTATACGTTGTACGTTATACGTTATACGTTATACGTTATACGTTATACGTTATACGTTATACGTTATACGTTATACGTTATACGTTATACGTTATACGTTGTACGTTATACGCTGTACGTTATACGCTGTACGTTATACGCTGTACGTTATACGTTATACGTTGTACGTTATACGTTATACGTTATACGTTATACGCTGTACGTTATACGGTATACGTTATACGTTGTACGTTATACGTTATACGTTATACGTTATACGTTATACGTTAAACGTTATACGTTATACGTTGTACGTTATACGCTGTACGTTATACGTTATACGTTATACGTTATACGTTATACGTTATACGTTATACGTTATACGTTATACGTTATACGTTATACGTTATACGTTATACGTTATACGTTATACGTTATACGTTATACGTTATACGTTATAGTTATACGTTATACGTTATACGTTATACGTTATACGTTATACGTTATACGTAAAACGTTATACGCTGTACGTTATACGTTATACGTTATACGTTACACGTTGTACGTTGTACGTTATACGTTATACGTTGTATGTTATACGTTGTACGTTATACGTTATCCGTTGTACGTTATACGTTATACGTTATACGTTATACGCTGTACGTTATACGGTATACGTTATACGTTGTACGTTATACGTTATACGTTATACGTTATACGTTATACGTTATACGTTAAACGTTATACGTTATACGTTGTACGTTATACGCTGTACGTTATACGCTGTACGTTATACGCTGTACGTTATACGCTGTACGTTATACGCTGTACGTTATACGTTATACGTTATACGTTACACGTTGTACTTTGTACGTTATACGTTGTACGTTATACGTAATACGTTATACGTTATACGTTATACGTTATACGTTATACGTTATACGTTATACGTTATACGTTATACGTTATACGTTATACGTTATACGTTAAACGTTATACGCTGTACGTTATACGTTATACGTTATACGTTACACGTTGTACGTTGTACGTTATACGTTATACGTTGTACGTTATACGTTGTACGTTATACGTTATACGTTGTACGTTATACGTTGTACATTATACGTTGTACGTTATACGTTATACGCTGTACGTTATACGTTATACGTTATACGTTGTACGTTATACGCTGTACGTTATACGCTGTACGTTATACGTTATACGTTATACGTTACACGTTGTACGTTGTACGTTATACGTTGTACGTTATACGTAATACGTTATACGTTATACGTTATACGTTATACGTTATACGTTATACGTTATACGTTATACGTTATACGTTATACGTTATACGTTATACGTTAAACGTTATACGCTGTACGTTATACGTTATACGTTATACGTTACACGTTGTACGTTGTACGTTATACGTTATACGCTGTACGTTATACGTTACACGTTGTACGTTGTACGTTATACGTTGTACGTTATACGTTGTACATTGTACGTTATACGTTGTACGTTATACGTTGTACGTTATGCGTTGTTCGTTATACGTTGTACGTTATACGTTATACGTTATACGTTATACGTTATACGTTATACGTTATACGTTATACGTTATACGTTATACGTTATACGTTATACGTTATACGTTATACGTTATACGTTATACGTTATACGTTATACGTTATACGTTATACGTTATACGTTATACGTTATACGTTATACGTTATACGTTATACGTTATACGTTATACGTTATACGTTATACGTTATACGTTATACGTTATACGTTATACGTTATACGTTATACGTTATACGTTATACGTTATACGTTATACGTTATACGTTATACGTTATACGTTATACGTTATACGTTATACGTTATACGTTATACGTTATACGTTATACGTTATACGTTATACGTTATACGTTATACGTTATACGTTATACGTTATACGTTATACGTTATACGTTATACGTTATACGTTATACGTTATACGTTATACGTTATACGTTATACGTTATACGTTATACGTTATACGTTATACGTTATACGTTATACGTTATACGTTATACGTTATACGTTATACGTTATACGTTATACGTTATACGTTATACGTTATACGTTATACGTTATACGTTATACGTTATACGTTATACGTTATACGTTATACGTTATACGTTATACGTTATACGTTATACGTTATACGTTATACGTTATACGTTATACGTTATACGTTATACGTTATACGTTATACGTTATACGTTATACGTTATACGTTATACGTTATACGTTATACGTTATACGTTATACGTTATACGTTATACGTTATACGTTATACGTTATACGTTATACGTTATACGTTATACGTTATACGTTATACGTTATACGTTATACGTTATACGTTATACGTTATACGTTATACGTTATACGTTATACGTTATACGTTATACGTTATACGTTATACGTTATACGTTATACGTTATACGTTATACGTTATACGTTATACGTTATACTTTGTACGTTATACGTTGTACGTTATACGTAATACGTTATACGTTATACGTTATACGTTATACGTTATACGTTATACGTTATACGTTATACGTTATACGTTATACGTTATACGTTATACGTTATACGTTATACGTTATACGTTATACGTTATACGTTAAACGTTATACGCTGTACGTTATACGTTATACGCTATACGTTACACGTTGTACGTTGTACGTTATACGTTATACGTTGTATGTTATACGTTGTACGTTATACGTTATACGTTGTACGTTATACGTTATACGTTATACGTTATACTTTGTACGTTATACGTTGTACGTTATACGTAATACGTTATACGTTATACGTTATACGTTATACGTTATACGTTATACGTTATACGTTATACGTTATACGTTATACGTTATACGTTATACGTTATACGTTAAACGTTATACGCTGTACGTTATACGTTATACGCTATACGTTACACGTTGTACGTTGTACGTTATACGTTATACGCTGTACGTTATACGTTATACGTTATACGTTACACGTTGTACTTTGTACGTTATACGTTGTACGTTATACGTAATACGTTATACGTTATACGTTATACGTTATACGTTATACGTTATACGTTATACGTTATACGTTATACGTTATACGTTATACGTTATACGTTATACGTTATACGTTATACGTTATACGTTATACGTTATACGTTAAACGTTATACGCTGTACGTTATACGTTATACGCTATACGTTACACGTTGTACGTTGTACGTTATACGTTATACGTTGTATGTTATACGTTGTACGTTATACGTTATACGTTGTACGTTATACGTTGTACATTATACGTTGTACGTTATACGTTATACGCTGTACGTTATACGTTATACGTTATACGTTGTACGTTATACGCTGTACGTTATACGCTGTACGTTATACGTTATACGTTATACGTTACACGTTGTACGTTGTACGTTATACGTTGTACGTTATACGTAATACGTTATACGTTATACGTTATACGTTATACGTTATACGTTATACGTTATACGTTATACGTTATACGTTATACGTTATACGTTAAACGTTATACGCTGTACGTTATACGTTATACGTTATACGTTACACGTTGTACGTTGTACGTTATACGTTATACGCTGTACGTTATACGTTACACGTTGTACGTTGTACGTTATACGTTGTACGTTATACGTTGTACATTGTACGTTATACGTTATACGTTGTACGTTATACGTTGTACGTTATGCGTTGTTCGTTATACGTTGTACGTTATACGTTATACGTTATACGTTATACGTTATACGTTATACGTTATACGTTATACGTTATACGTTATACGTTATACGTTATACGTTATACGTTATACGTTATACGTTATACGTTATACGTTATACGTTATACGTTATACGTTATACGTTATACGTTATACGTTATACGTTATACGTTATACGTTATACGTTATACGTTATACGTTATACGTTATACGTTATACGTTATACGTTATACGTTATACGTTATACGTTATACGTTATACGTTATACGTTATACGTTATACGTTATACGTTATACGTTAAACGTTATACGTTATACGTTGTACGTTATACGCTGTACGTTATACGCTGTACGTTATACGCTGTACGTTATACGTTATACGTTATACGTTACACGTTGTACTTTGTACGTTATACGTTGTACGTTATACGTAATACGTTATACGTTATACGTTATACGTTATACGTTATACGTTATACGTTATACGTTATACGTTATACGTTATACGTTAAACGTTATACGCTGTACGTTATACGTTATACGCTATACGTTACACGTTGTACGTTGTACGTTATACGTTATACGTTGTATGTTATACGTTGTACGTTATACGTTATACGTTGTACGTTATACGTTGTACATTATACGTTGTACGTTATACGTTATACGCTGTACGTTATACATTATACGTTATACGTTATACATTGTACGTTATACGCTGTACGTTATACGCTGTACGTTATACGTTATACGTTATACGTTACACGTTGTACGTTGTACGTTATACGTTGTACGTTATACGTAATACGTTATACGTTATACGTTATACGTTATACGTTATACGTTATACGTTATACGTTATACGTTATACGTTATACGTTATACGTTATACGTTATACGTTATACGTTAAACGTTATACGCTGTACGTTATACGTTATACGTTATACGTTACACGTTGTACGTTGTACGTTATACGTTATACGCTGTACGTTATACGTTACACGTTGTACGTTGTACGTTATACGTTGTACGTTATACGTTGTACATTGTACGTTATACGTTGTACGTTATACGTTGTACGTTATGCGTTGTTCGTTATACGTTGTACGTTATACGTTATACGTCATACGTTATACGTTATACGTTATACGTTATACGTTATACGTTATACGTTATACGTTATACGTTATACGTTATACGTTATACGTTATACGTTATACGTTATACGTTATACGTTATACGTTATACGTTATACGTTATACGTTATACGTTATACGTTATACGTTATACGTTATACGTTATACGTTATACGTTATACGTTATACGTTATACGTTATACGTTATACGTTATACGTTATACGTTATACGTTATACGTTATACGTTATACGTTATACGTTATACGTTATACGTTATACGTTATACGTTATACGTTATACGTTATACGTTATACGTTATACGTTATACGTTATACGTTATACGTTATACGTTATACGTTATACGTTATACGTTATACGTTATACGTTATACGTTATACGTTATACGTTATACGTTATACGTTATACGTTATACGTTATACGTTATACGTTATACGTTATACGTTATACGTTATACGTTATACGTTATACGTTATACGTTATACGTTATACGTTATACGTTATACGTTATACGTTATACGTTATACGTTATACGTTATACGTTATACGTTATACGTTATACGTTATACGTTATACGTTATACGTTATACGTTATACGTTATACGTTATACGTTATACGTTATACGTTATACGTTATACGTTATACGTTATACGTTATACGTTATACGTTATACGTTATACGTTATACGTTATACGTTATACGTTATACGTTATACGTTATACGTTATACGTTATACGTTATACGTTCTACGTTATACGCTGTACGTTATACGCTGTACGTTATACGCTGTACGTTATACGCTGTACGTTATACGCTGTACGTTATACGCTGTACGTTATAAGTTATACGTTATACGTTATACGTTGTACGTTATACGTTGTACGTTATACGCTGTACGTTATACGCTGTACGTTATACGCTGTACGTTATACGTTATACGTTATACGTTACACGTTGTACGTTGTACGTTATACGTTGTACGTTATACGTAATACGTTATACGTTGTACATTATACGTTGTACGTTATACGTTATACGCTGTACGTTATACGTTATACGTTATACGTTATACGTTGTACGTTATACGCTGTACGTTATACGCTGTACGTTATACGTTATACGTTATACGTTACACGTTGTACGTTGTACGTTATACGTTGTACGGTATACGTAATACGTTATACGTTATACGTTATACGTTATACGTTATACGTTATACGTTACACGTTGTACGTTGTACGTTATACGTTATACGTTATACGTTATACGTTATACGTTATACGTTATACGTTATACGTTATACGTTATACGTTATACGTTATACGTTATACGTTATACGTTATACGTTATACGTTATACGTTATACGTTATACGTTATACGTTGTACGTTATACGCTGTACGTTATACGCTGTACGTTATACGCTGTACGTTATACGTTATACGTTGTACGTTATACGTTATACGTTATACGTTATACGCTGTACGTTATACGGTATACGTTATACGTTGTACGTTATACGTTATACGTTATACGTTATACGTTATACGTTATACGTTAAACGTTATACGTTATACGTTGTACGTTATACGCTGTACGTTATACGTTATACGTTATACGTTATACGTTATACGTTATACGTTATACGTTATACGTTATACGTTATACGTTATACGGTATACGGTATACGTTATACGTTGTACGTTATACCTTATACGTTATTCGCTGTACGTTATACGCTGTACGTTATACGTTATACGTTACACGTTATACGTTATACGTTATACGTTATACGCTGTACGTTATACGCTGTACATTATACGCTGTACGTTATACGTTATACGTTGTACGTTACACGTTGTACGTTGTACGTTATACGTTGTATGTTATACGTTATACGCTGTACGTTATACGTTATACGTTATATGTTATACGTTATACGTTATACGTTATACGCTGTACGTTATACGCTGTACGTTATAAGTTATATGTTATACGTTATACGTTACCCGTTGTACGTTGTACGTTATACGTTGTACATTATACGTTGTACGTTGTACGTTATACGTTGTACGTTATACGTTGTACGTTATACGTTGTACGTTATACGTTGTATGTTATACGTTATACGCTGTACGTTATACGTTATACGTTATACGATATACGTTATACGTTATACGTTACACGTTGTACGTTGTACCTTATACGTTATACGTTATACGTTGTACGTTATACGTTGTACGTTATACGTTGTATGTTATACGTTATACGCTGTACGTTATACGTTATACGTTACACGTTGTACGTTATACGTTATACGTTATACGTTATACGTTATACGTTATACGTTATACGATATACGTTATACGTTATACGTTACACGTTGTTCGTTGTACGTTATACGTTGTACGTTATACGTTGTACGTTGTACGTTATACGTTGTACGTTATACGTTTTACGTTATACGTTATACGCTGTACGTTATACGCTGTACGTTATACGCTGTACGTTATACGTTGTACGTTTTACGTTATACGTTATACGTTATACGCTGTACGTTATACGCTGTACGTTATATGTTATATGTTATACGTTATACGTTACCCGTTGTACGTTGTACGTTATACGTTGTACATTATACGTTGTACGTTGTACGTTATACGTTGTACGTTATAGGTTGTACGTTATACGTTGTACGTTATACGTTGTATGTTATACGTTATACGCTGTACGTTATACGTTATACGTTATACGATATACGTTATACGTTATACGTTACACGTTGTACGTTGTACCTTATACGTTATACGTTATACGTTGTACGTTATACGTTGTACGTTATACGTTGTATGTTATACGTTATACGCTGTACGTTATACGTTATACGTTACACGTTGTACGTTATACGTTATACGTTATACGTTATACGTTATACGTTATACGTTATACGATATACGTTATACGTTATACGTTACACGTTGTTCGTTGTACGTTATACGTTGTACGTTATACGTTGTACGTTGTACGTTATACGTTGTACGTTATACGTTTTACGTTATACGTTATACGCTGTACGTTATACGCTGTACGTTATACGCTGTACGTTATACGTTGTACGTTTTACGTTATACGTTATACGTTATACGCTGTACGTTATACGCTGTACGTTATATGTTATATGTTATACGTTATACGTTACCCGTTGTACGTTGTACGTTATACGTTGTACATTATACGTTGTACGTTGTACGTTATACGTTGTACGTTATAGGTTGTACGTTATACGTTGTACGTTATACGTTGTATGTTATACGTTATACGCTGTACGTTATACGTTATACGTTATACGATATACGTTATACGTTATACGTTACACGTTGTCCGTTGTACCTTATACGTTATACGTTATACGTTGTACGTTATACGTTGTACGTTATACGTTGTACGTTATACGTAATACGCTGTACGTTATACGTTATACGTTACACGTTGTACGTTATACGTTATACGTTATACGTTATACGTTATACGTTATACGTTATACGTTATACGATATACGTTATACGTTATACGTTACACGTTGTACGTTGTACGTTATACGTTGTACGTTATACGTTGTACGTTGTACGTTATACGTTGTACGTTATACGTTGTACGTTATACGTTGTACGTTATACGTTGTACGTTATACGTTGTACGTTATACGTTGTACGTTATACGTTATACGTTATACGTTATACGTTGTACGTTATATGTTGTACGTTACATGTTATACGTTACACGTTGTACGATGTACGTTATACGATATACGTTATACGTTATACGTTACACGTTGTACGTTGTACGTTATACGTTGTACGTTATACGTTGTACGTTATACGTTGTACGTTATACGTTGTACGTTATACGTTGTACGTTATACGTTATACGTTATACGTTATACGTTGTACGTTATATGTTGTACGTTATATGTTATACGTTACACGTTGTACGATGTACGTTATACGATATACGTTATACGTTATACGTTACACGTTGTACGTTGTACGTTATACGTTGTACGTTATACGTTGTACGTTGTACGTTATACGTTGTACGTTATACGTTATACGTTATACGTTATACGTTATACGTTATACGTTGTACGTTATATGTTGTACGTTATATGTTATACGTTACACGTTGTACGATGTACGTTATACGATATACGTTATACGTTATACGTTATACGTTATACGTTATACGATATACGTTATACGTTATACGTTACACGTTGTTCGTTGTACGTTATACGTTGTACGTTATACGTTGTACGTTGTACGTTATACGTTGTACGTTATACGTTTTACGTTATACGTTATACGTTATAAGTTATACGTTATACGTTGTACGTTATATGTTGTACGTTATATGTTATACGTTACACGTTGTACGATGTACGTTATACGTTATACGTTATACGTTATACGTTATACGTTATACGTTATACGTTATACGTTATACATTATACGTTATACGTTATACGTTATACGTTATACGTTATACGTTATACGTTATACGTTATACGTTATACGTTATACGTTATACGTTATACGTTATACGTTATACGTTATACGTTATACGTTATACGTTATACGGTATACGGTATACGTTATACGTTGTACGTTATACCTTATACGTTATACGCTGTAAGTTATACGCTGTACGTTATACGTTATACGTTACACGTTATACGTTATACGTTATACGCTGTACGTTTTACGCTGTACGTTATACGTTATACGTTATATGTTATACGTTATACGTTATACGTTATACGTTATACGTTATACGTTATACGTTATACGATACACGTTATACGTTATACGATATACGTTATACGTTATAAGTTATACGTTATACGTTGTACGTTATATGTTGTACGTTATATGTTATACGTTACACGTTGTACGATGTACGTTATACGTTATACGTTATACGTTATACGTTATACGTTATACGTTATACGTTATACGTTATACGTTATACGTTATACGTTATACGTTATACGTTATACGTTATACATTATACGTTATACGCTGTACGTTATACGCTGTACGTTATACGCTGTACGTTATACGCTGTACGTTATACGTTATACGTTATACGTAATACGTTGTACGTTATATGTTGTACGTTATATGTTATACGTTACACGTTGTACGATGTACGTTATACGTTATACGTTATACGTTATACGTTATACGTTATACGTTATACGTTATACGTTATACGTTATACGTTATACGTTATACGTTATACGTTATACGTTATACGTTATACGTTATACGTTATACGTTATACGTTATACGTTATACGTTATACGTTATACGTTATACGTTATACGTTATACGTTATACGTTATACGTTATACGTTATACGTTATACGTTATACGTTATACGGTATACGGTATACGTTATACGTTGTACGTTATACCTTATACGTTATTCGCTGTACGTTATACGCTGTACGTTATACGTTATACGTTATACGTTATACGTTATACGTTATACGTTATACGTTATACGTTATACGCTGTACGTTATACGCTGTACGTTATACGCTGTACGTTATACGCTGTACGTTATACGTTATACGTTGTATGTTATACGTTATACGTTGTACGTTATACGTTGTACGTTATACGTTATACGTTACACGTTGTCCGTTGTACCTTATACGTTATACGTTATACGTTGTACGTTATACGTTGTACGTTATACGTTGTACGTTATACGTTATACGCTGTACGTTATACGTTATACGTTACACGTTGTACGTTATACGTTATACGTTATACGTTATACGTTATACGTTATACGTTATACGTTATACGATATACGTTATACGTTATACGTTACACGTTGTACGTTGTACGTTATACGTTGTACGTTATACGTTGTACGTTGTACGTTATACGTTGTACGTTATACGTTGTACGTTATACGTTGTACGTTATACGTTGTACGTTATACGTTGTACGTTATACGTTGTACGTTATACGTTATACGTTATACGTTATACGTTGTACGTTATATGTTGTACGTTACACGTTGTACGATGTACGTTATACGATATACGTTATACGTTATACGTTACACGTTGTACGTTGTACGTTATACGTTGTACGTTATACGTTGTACGTTATACGTTGTACGTTATACGTTGTACGTTATACGTTGTACGTTATACGTTATACGTTATACGTTATACGTTGTACGTTATATGTTGTACGTTATATGTTATACGTTACACGTTGTACGATGTACGTTATACGATATACGTTATACGTTATACGTTACACGTTGTACGTTGTACGTTATACGTTGTACGTTATACGTTGTACGTTGTACGTTATACGTTGTACGTTATACGTTATACGTTATACGTTATACGTTATACGTTATACGTTGTACGTTATATGTTGTACGTTATATGTTATACGTTACACGTTGTACGATGTACGTTATACGATATACGTTATACGTTATACGTTATACGTTATACGTTATACGTTATACGATATACGTTATACGTTATACGTTACACGTTGTTCGTTGTACGTTATACGTTGTACGTTATACGTTGTACGTTGTACGTTATACGTTGTACGTTATACGTTTTACGTTATACGTTATACGTTATAAGTTATACGTTATACGTTGTACGTTATATGTTGTACGTTATATGTTATACGTTACACGTTGTACGATGTACGTTATACGTTATACGTTATACGTTATACGTTATACGTTATACGTTATACGTTATACGTTATACGTTATACGTTATACGTTATACGTTATACATTATACGTTATACGTTATACGTTATACGTTATACGTTATACGTTATACGTTATACGTTATACGTTATACGTTATACGTTATACGTTATACGTTATACGTTATACGTTATACGTTATACGTTATACGTTATACGTTATACGTTATACGGTATACGGTATACGTTATACGCTGTACGTTTTATGCTGTACGTTATACGTTATACGTTATATGTTATACGTTATACGTTGTACGTTATACGTTATACGTTATACGATACACGTTATACGTTATACGATATACGTTATTCGTTATACGCTGTACGTTATACGCTGTACGTTATACGCTGTACGTTATACGCTGTACGTTATACGCTGTACGTTATACGTTATACGTTATACGTAATACGTTGTACGATATATGTTGTACGTTATATGTTATACGTTACACGTTGTACGATGTACGTTATACGTTATACGTTATACGTTATACGTTATACGTTATACGTTATACGTTATACGTTATACGTTATACGTTATACGTTATACGTTATACGTTATACGTTATACGTTATACGTTATACGTTATACGTTATACGTTATACGTTATACGTTATACGTTATACGTTATACGTTATACGGTATACGTTATACGTTGTACGTTATACCTTATACGTTATTCGCTGTACGTTATACGCTGTACGTTATACGTTATACGTTACACGTTATACGTTATACGTTATACGTTATACGATATACGTTATACGTTATACGTTATACGTTATACGTTATACGTTATACGTTATACGTTATACGTTATACGTTATACGCTGTACGTTATACGCTGTACGTTATACGCTGTACGTTATACGCTGTACGTTATACGTTATACGTTGTACGTTATACGTTATACGCTGTACGTTATACGTTATACGTTATATGTTATACGTTATACGTTATACGTTATACGTTATACGTTATACGTTATACGTCATACGATATACGTTATACGTTATACGTTATACGTTATACGTTATACGTTATACGTTATACGTTATACGCTGTACGTTATACGCTGTACGTTATACGCTGTACGTTATACGCTGTACGTTATACGTTATACGTTGTACGTTATACGTTATACGGTATACGTTATACGCTGTACGTTATACGCTGTACGTTATACGTTATACGTTATACGTTGTACGTTATATGTTGTACGTTATACATTATACGTTACACGTTGTACGTTGTACGTTATACGTTGTACGTTATACGTTGTACGTTATACGTTATACGTTATACGTTATACGTTGTACGTTATATGTTGTACGTTATACGTTATACGTTACACGTTGTACGTTGTACGTTATAAGTTGTATGTTATACGTTATACGCTGTACGTTATACGCTGTACGTTATACGTTATACGTTGTACGTTATACGTTATACGTTATACATTATACGCTGTACGTTATACGCTGTACGTTATACGTTATACGTTATACGTTGTACGTTATACGCTGTACGTTATACCTTATACGTTATACGTTATACGATGTACGTTATACGTTGTACGTTATACGTTGTACGTTATACGTTATACGTTATACGTTATACGTTATACGTTATACGTTATACGTTATACGTTATACGTTATACGTTATACGTTATAAGTTATACGTTATACGCTGTACGTTATACGCTGTACGTTATACGTTATACGTTATACGTTGTACGTTATATGTTGTACGTTATACATTATACGTTACACGTTGTACGTTGTACGTTATACGTTGTACGTTATACGTTGTACGTTATACGTTATACGTTATACGTTATACGTTGTACGTTATATGTTGTACGTTATACGTTATACGTTACACGTTGTACGTTGTACGTTATAAGTTGTATGTTATACGTTATACGCTGTACGTTATACGCTGTACGTTATACGTTATACGTTGTACGTTATACGTTATACGTTATACATTATACGCTGTACGTTATACGCTGTACGTTATACGTTATACGTTATACGTTGTACGTTATACGCTGTACGTTATACCTTATACGTTATACGTTATACGATGTACGTTATACGTTGTACGTTATACGTTGTACGTTATACGTTATACGTTATACGTTATACGTTATACGTTATACGTTATACGTTATACGTTATACGTTATACGTTATACGTTATAAGTTATACGTTATACGTTATACGTTATACGTTATACGTTATACGTTATACGTTATACGTTATACGTTATACGGTATACGGTATACGTTATACGTTGTACGTTATACCTTATACGTTATTCGCTGTACGTTATACGCTGTACGTTATACGTTATACGTTACACGTTATACGTTATACGTTATACGTTATACGTTATACGCTGTACGTTATACGCTGTACATTATACGCTGTACGTTATACGTTATACGTTGTACGTTACACGTTGTACGTTGTACGTTATACGTTGTATGTTATACGTTATACGCTGTACGTTATACGTTATACGTTATATGTTATACGTTATACGTTATACGTTATACGCTGTACGTTATACGCTGTACGTTATAAGTTATATGTTATACGTTATACGTTACCCGTTGTACGTTGTACGTTATACGTTGTACATTATACGTTGTACGTTGTACGTTATACGTTGTACGTTATACGTTGTACGTTATACGTTGTACGTTATACGTTGTATGTTATACGTTATACGCTGTACGTTATACGTTATACGTTATACGTTATACGTTATACGTTACATGTTGTACGTTGTACGTTGAACGTTATACGTTGTACGTTATACGTTATACGCTGTACGTTATACGTTATACGTTATATGTTATACGTTATACGTTATACGTTATACGTTATACGTTATACGATATACGTTATACGTTATACGTTATACGTTATACGTTATACGTTATACGTTATACGATATACGTTATACGTTATACGTTACACGTTGTTCGTTGTACGTTATACGTTGTACGTTATACGTTGTACGTTATACGTTGTACGTTATACGTTGTACGTTATACGTTGTACGTTATACGTTGTACGTTATACGTTATACGTTATACGTTATACGTTGTACGTTATATGTTGTACGTTATACGTTATACGTTACACGTTGTACGTTGTACGTTATAAGTTGTATGTTATACGTTATACGCTGTACGTTATACGCTGTACGTTATACGTTATACGTTGTACGTTATACGTTATACGTTATACATTATACGCTGTACGTTATACGCTGTACGTTATACGTTATACGTTATACGTTGTACGTTATACGCTGTACGTTATATCTTATACGTTATACGTTATACGATGTACGTTATACGTTGTACGTTATACGTTGTACGTTATACGTTATACGTTATACGTTATACGTTATACGTTATACGTTATACGTTATACGTTATACGTTATACGTTATACGTTATACGTTATACGTTATACGTTATACGTTATACGTTATACGTTATACGTTATACGTTATACGTTATACGTTATACGGTATACGGTATACGTTATACGTTGTACGTTATACCTTATACGTTATTCGCTGTACGTTATACGCTGTACGTTATACGTTATACGTTACACGTTATACGTTATACGTTATACGTTATACGCTGTACGTTATACGCTGTACATTATACGCTGTACGTTATACGTTATACGTTGTACGTTACACGTTGTACGTTGTACGTTATACGTTGTATGTTATACGTTATACGCTGTACGTTATACGTTATACGTTATATGTTATACGTTATACGTTATACGTTATACGCTGTACGTTATACGCTGTACGTTATACGTTGTACGTTATACGTTGTACGTTATACGTTGTATGTTATACGTTATACGCTGTACGTTATACGTTATACGTTATACGATATACGTTATACGTTATACGTTACACGTTGTACGTTGTACCTTATACGTTATACGTTATACGTTGTACGTTATACGTTGTACGTTATACGTTGTACGTTATACGTTATACGCTGTACGTTATACGTTATACGTTACACGTTGTACGTTATACGTTATACGTTATACGTTATACGTTATACGTTATACGTTATACGATATACGTTATACGTTATACGTTACACGTTGTTCGTTGTACGTTATACGTTGTACGTTATACGTTGTACGTTGTACGTTATACGTTGTACGTTATACGTTTTACGTTATACGTTATACGCTGTACGTTATACGCTGTACGTTATACGCTGTACGTTATACGTTATACGCTGTACGTTATACGCTGTACGTTATATGTTATATGTTATACGTTATACGTTACCCGTTGTACGTTGTACGTTATACGTTGTACATTATACGTTGTACGTTGTACGTTATACGTTGTACGTTATACGTTGTACGTTATACGTTGTACGTTATACGTTGTATGTTATACGTTATACGCTGTACGTTATACGTTATACGTTATACGATATACGTTATACGTTATACGTTACACGTTGTCCGTTGTACCTTATACGTTATACGTTATACGTTGTACGTTATACGTTGTACGTTATACGTTGTACGTTATACGTTGTACGTTATACGTTATACGCTGTACGTTATACGTTATACGTTACACGTTGTACGTTATACGTTATACGTTATACGTTATACGTTATACGTTATACGTTATACGATATACGTTATACGTTATACGTTACACGTTGTACGTTGTACGTTATACGTTGTACGTTATACGTTGTACGTTATACGTTGTATGTTATACGTTATACGTTATACGCTGTACGTTATACGTTATACGTTATACGATATACGTTATACGTTATACGTTACACGTTGTCCGTTGTACCTTATACGTTATACGTTATACGTTGTACGTTATACGTTGTACGTTATACGTTGTACGTTATACGTTGTACGTTATACGTTATACGCTGTACGTTATACGTTATACGTTACACGTTGTACGTTATACGTTATACGTTATACGTTATACGTTATACGTTATACGTTATACGATATACGTTATACGTTATACGTTACACGTTGTACGTTGTACGTTATACGTTGTACGTTATACGTTGTACGTTGTACGTTATACGTTGTACGTTATACGTTGTACGTTATACGTTGTACGTTATACGTTGTACGTTATACGTTGTACGTTATACGTTGTACGTTATACGTTATACGTTATACGTTATACGTTGTACGTTATATGTTGTACGTTACATGTTATACGTTACACGTTGTACGATGTACGTTATACGATATACGTTATACGTTATACGTTACACGTTGTACGTTGTACGTTATACGTTGTACGTTATACGTTGTACGTTATACGTTGTACGTTATACGTTATACGTTGTACGTTATACGTTGTACGTTATACGTTATACGTTATACGTTATACGTTGTACGTTATATGTTGTACGTTATATGTTATACGTTACACGTTGTACGATGTACGTTATACGATATACGTTATACGTTATACGTTACACGTTGTACGTTGTACGTTATACGTTGTACGTTATACGTTGTACGTTGTACGTTATACGTTGTACGTTATACGTTATACGTTATACGTTATACGTTATACGTTATACGTTGTACGTTATATGTTGTACGTTATATGTTATACGTTACACGTTGTACGATGTACGTTATACGATATACGTTATACGTTATACGTTATACGTTATACGTTATACGATATACGTTATACGTTATACGTTACACGTTGTTCGTTGTACGTTATACGTTGTACGTTATACGTTGTACGTTGTACGTTATACGTTGTACGTTATACGTTTTACGTTATACGTTATACGTTATAAGTTATACGTTATACGTTGTACGTTATATGTTGTACGTTATATGTTATACGTTACACGTTGTACGATGTACGTTATACGTTATACGTTATACGTTATACGTTATACGTTATACGTTATACGTTATACGTTATACGTTATACGTTATACATTATACGTTATACGTTATACGTTATACGTTATACGTTATACGTTATACGTTATACGTTATACGTTATACGTTATACGTTATACGTTATACGTTATACGTTATACGTTATACGTTATACGTTATACGTTATACGTTATACGTTATACGGTATACGGTATACGTTATACGTTGTACGTTATACCTTATACGTTATACGCTGTAAGTTATACGCTGTACGTTATACGTTATACGTTACACGTTATACGTTATACGTTATACGCTGTACGTTTTACGCTGTACGTTATACGTTATACGTTATACGTTATACGTTATACGTTATACGTTATACGTTTTACGTTATACGTTATACGTTATACGTTATACGTTATACGTTATACGTTATACGTTATACGTTATACGTTATACGTTATACGTTATACGTTATACGGTATACGGTATACGGTATACGTTATACGTTGTACGTTATACCTTATACGTTATTCGCTGTACGTTATACGCTGTACGTTATACGTTATACGTTACACGATATACGTTATACGTTATACGTTATACGATGTACGTTATACGTTGTACGTTATACGTTATACGCTGTACGTTATACGTTATACGTTACACGTTGTACGTTATACGTTATACGTTATACGATATACGTTATACGTTATACGTTATACGCTGTACGTTATACGCTGTACGTTATACGCTGTACGTTATACGTTATACGTTATACGTTACATGTTGTACGTTGTACGTTGAACGTTATACGTTGTACGTTATACGTTATACGCTGTACGTTATACGTTATACGTTATATGTTATACGTTATACGTTATACGTTATACGTTATACGTTATACGATATACGTTATACGTTATACGTTATACGTTATACGTTATACGTTATACGTTATACGTTATACGCTGTACGTTATACGCTGTACGTTATACGCTGTACGTTATACGTTGTACGTTATACGTTATACGTTATACGCTGTACGGTATACGTTATACGTTACACGTTGTACGTTATACGTTATACGTTATACGTTATACGTTATACGATATACGTTATACGTTATACGTTACACGTTGTACGCTGTACGTTATACGCTGTACGTTATACGCTGTACGTTATACGTTATACGTTATACGTTACATGTTGTACGTTGTACGTTGAACGTTATACGTTGTACGTTATACGTTATACGCTGTACGTTATACGTTATACGTTATATGTTATACGTTATACGTTATACGTTATACGTTATACGTTATACGATATACGTTATACGTTATACGTTATACGTTATACGTTATACGTTATACGTTATACGTTATACGCTGTACGTTATACGCTGTACGTTATACGCTGTACGTTATACGTTGTACGTTATACGTTATACGTTATACGCTGTACGGTATACGTTATACGTTACACGTTGTACGTTATACGTTATACGTTATACGTTATACGTTATACGATATACGTTGTACGTTATACGTTGTACGTTATACGTTATACGTTATACGTAATACGTTGTACGCTGTACGTTATACGCTGTACGTTATACGCTGTACGTTATACGTTGTACGTTATACGTTATACGTTATACGCTGTACGGTATACGTTATACGTTACACGTTGTACGTTATACGTTATACGTTATACGTTATACGTTATACGTTATACGATATACGTTGTACGTTATACGTTGTACGTTATACGTTATACGTTATACGTAATACGTTGTACGTTATATGTTGTACGTTATATGTTATACGTTACACGTTGTATGATGTACGTTATACGTTATACGTTATACGTTATACGTTATACGTTATACGTTATACGTTATACGTTATACGTTATACGTTATACGTTATACGTTATACGTTATACGTTATACGTTATACGTTATACGTTATACGTTATACGTTATACGTTATACGTTATACGTTATACGTTATACGTTATACGTTATACGTTATACGTTATACGGTATACGGTATACGTTATACGTTGTACGTTATACCTTATACGTTATTCGCTGTACGTTATACGCTGTACGTTATACGTTATACGTTACACGTTATACGTTATACGTTATACGTTATACGTTATACGCTGTACGTTATACGCTGTACATTATACGCTGTACGTTATACGTTATACGTTGTACGTTATACGTTGTACGTTATACGTTGTACGTTATACGTTGTACGTTATACGTTGTACGTTATACGTTGTACGTTATACGTTATACGTTATACGTAATACGTTATACGTTATACGTTATACGTTATACGTTATACGTTATACGATATACGTTATACGTTATACGTTACACGTTGTACGTTGTACGTTGTACGTTATACGTTGTACGTTATACGTTGTACGTTATACGTTGTACGTTATACGTTATACGTTATACGTTATACGTTACACGTTGTACGTTGTACGTTATACGTTGTACGTTATACGTTGTACGTTATACGTTGTACGTTATACGTTGTACGTTATACGTTATACGTTATACGTAATACGTTGTACGTTATATGTTGTACGTTATATGTTATACGTTACACGTTGTATGATGTACGTTATACGTTATACGTTATACGTTATACGTTATACGTTATACGTTATACGTTATACGTTATACGTTATACGTTATACGTTATACGTTATACGTTATACGTTATACGTTATACGTTATACGTTATACGTTATACGGTATACGGTATACGTTATACGTTGTACGTTATACCTTATACGTTATTCGCTGTACGTTATACGCTGTACGTTATACGTTATACGTTACACGTTATACGTTATACGTTATACGTTATACGCTGTACGTTATACGCTGTACATTATACGCTGTACGTTATACGTTATACGTTGTACGTTATACGTTGTACGTTATACGTTATACGTTATACGTTGTACGTTATACGTTGTACGTTATACGTTATACGTTATACGTTATACGTTATACGTTATACGTTATACGTTATACGTTATACGTTATACGATATACGTTATACGTTATACGTTACACGTTGTACGTTGTACGTTATACGTTGTACGTTATACGTTGTACGTTATACGTTGTACGTTATACGTTATACGTTATACGTTATACGTTATACGTTATACGTTATACGTTATACGTTATACGTTATACGTTATACGTTATACGTTATACGTTATACGTTATACGTTATACGTTATACGTTATACGTTATACGTTATACGTTATACGTTATACGTTATACGTTATACGTTATACGTTATACGTTATACGTTATACGTTATACGTTATACGTTATACGTTATACGTTATACGTTATACGTTATACGTTATACGTTATACGTTATACGTTATACGTTATACGGTATACGGTATACGTTATACGTTGTACGTTATACGCTGTACGTTATACATTATACGTTATACGTAATACGTTGTACGTTATATGTTGTACGTTATATGTTATACGTTACACGTTGTACGATGTACGTTATACGTTATACGTTATACGTTATACGTTATACGTTATACGTTATACGTTATACGTTATACGTTATACGTTATACGTTATACGTTATACGTTATACGTTATACGTTATACGTTATACGTTATATGTTATACGTTATACGTTATACGTTATACGTTATACGTTATACGTTATACGTTATACGTTATACGTTATACGTTATACGTTATACGTTATACGTTATACGTTATACGTTATACGTTATACGTTATACGTTATACGTTATACGTTATACGTTATACGTTATACGTTATACGTTATACGTTATACGTTATACGTTATACGTTATACGGTATACGGTATACGTTATACGTTGTACGTTATACGCTGTACGTTATACATTATACGTTACACGTTATACGTTATACGTTATACGTTATACGCTGTACGTTATACGCTGTACATTATACGCTGTACGTTACACGTTATACGTTGTACGTTACACGTTGTACGTTGTACGTTATACGTTGTATGTTATACGTTATACGCTGTACGTTATACGTTATACGTTATATGTTATACGTTATACGTTATACTTTATACGTTATACGTTATACGTTATACGTTATACGTTATACGTTATACGATATACGTTATACGTTATACGTTATACGTTATACGCTGTACGTTATACGCTGTACATTATACGCTGTACGTTATACGTTATACGTTGTACGTTATACGTTGTACGTTATACGTTGTACGTTATACGTTGTACGTTATACGTTGTACGTTATACGTTATACGTTATACGTAATACGTTATACGTTATACGTTATACGTTATACGTTATACGTTATACGTTATACGATATACGTTATACGTTATACGTTACACGTTGTACGTTGTACGTTATACGTTGTACGTTATACGTTGTACGTTATACGTTATACGTTATACGTTATACGTTATACGTTATACGTTATACGTTATACGTTATACGTTATACGTTATACGTTATACGGTATACGGTATACGTTATACGTTGTACGTTATACCTTATACGTTATTCGCTGTACGTTATACGCTGTACGTTATACGTTATACGTTACACGTTATACGTTATACGTTATACGTTATACGCTGTACGTTATACGCTGTACATTATACGCTGTACGTTATACGTTATACGTTGTACGTTATACGTTGTACGTTATACGTTGTACGTTATACGTTGTACGTTATACGTTGTACGTTATACGTTATACGTTATACGTAATACGTTATACGTTATACGTTATACGTTATACGTTATACGTTATACGTTATACGATATACGTTGTACGTTATACGTTGTACATTATACGTTGTACGTTGTACGTTATACGTTGTACGTTATACGTTGTACGTTATACGTTGTACGTTATACGTTGTATGTTATACGTTATACGCTGTACGTTATACGTTACACGTTGTACGTTGTACGTTATACGTTATACGTTACACGTTATACGTTATACGTTATACGTTATACGTTATACCTTATACGTTATTCGCTGTACGTTATACGCTGTACGTTATACGTTATACGTTACACGTTATACGTTATACGTTATACGTTATACGCTGTACGTTATACGCTGTACATTATACGCTGTACGTTATACGTTATACGTTGTACGTTATACGTTGTACGTTATACGTTGTACGTTATACGTTGTACGTTATACGTTGTACGTTATACGTTATACGTTATACGTAATACGTTATACGTTATACGTTATACGTTATACGTTATACGTTATACGTTATACGTAATACGTTATACGTTATACGTTATACGTTATACGTTATACGTTATACGATATACGTTATACGTTATACGTTACACGTTGTACGTTGTACGTTATACGTTGTACGTTATACGTTGTACGTTATACGTTGTACGTTATACGTTGTACGTTATACGTTATACGTTATACGTTATACGTTATACGTTATACGTTATACGTTATACGTTATACGTTATACGTTATACGTTATACGTTATACGTTATAGGTTATACGTTATACGTTATACGTTATACGTTATACGTTATACGTTATACGTTATACGTTATACGTTATACGTTATACGTTATACGTTATACGTTATACGTTATACGGTATACGGTATACGTTATACGTTGTACGTTATACGCTGTACGTTATACATTATACGTTATACGTAATACGTTGTACGTTATATGTTGTACGTTATATGTTATACGTTACACGTTGTACGATGTACGTTATACGTTATACGTTATACGTTATACGTTATACGTTATACGTTATACGTTATACGTTATACGTTATACGTTATACGTTATACGTTATACGTTATACGTTATACGTTATACGTTATACGTTATACGTTATACGTTATACGTTATACGTTATACGTTATACGTTATACGATATACGTTATACGTTATACGTTACACGTTGTACGTTGTACGTTATACGTTGTACGTTATACGTTGTACGTTATACGTTATACGTTATACGTTATACGTTATACGTTATACGTTATACGTTATACGTTATACGTTATACGTTATACGTTATACGTTATACGGTATACGGTATACGTTATACGTTGTACGTTATACCTTATACGTTATTCGCTGTACGTTATACGCTGTACGTTATACGTTATACGTTACACGTTATACGTTATACGTTATACGTTATACGCTGTACGTTATACGCTGTACATTATACGCTGTACGTTATACGTTATACGTTGTACGTTATACGTTGTACGTTATACGTTGTACGTTATACGTTGTACGTTATACGTTGTACGTTATACGTTATACGTTATACGTAATACGTTATACGTTATACGTTATACGTTATACGTTATACGTTATACGATATACGTTATACGTTATACGTTACACGTTGTACGTTGTACGTTATACGTTGTACGTTATACGTTGTACGTTATACGTTGTACGTTATACGTTATACGTTATACGTTATACGTTATACGTTATACGTTATACGTTATACGTTATACGTTATACGTTATACGTTATACGTTATACGTTATACGTTATACGTTATACGTTATACGTTATACGTTATACGTTATACGTTATACGTTATACGTTATACGTTATACGTTATACGTTATACGTTATACGTTATACGTTATACGTTATACGTTATACGTTATACGTTATACGTTATACGTTATACGTTATACGGTATACGGTATACGTTATACGTTGTACGTTATACGCTGTACGTTATACATTATACGTTATACGTAATACGTTGTACGTTATATGTTGTACGTTATATGTTATACGTTACACGTTGTACGATGTACGTTATACGTTATACGTTATACGTTATACGTTATACGTTATACGTTATACGTTATACGTTATACGTTATACGTTATACGTTATACGTTATACGTTATACGTTATACGTTATACGTTATACGTTATACGTTATACGTTATACGTTATACGTTATACGGTATACGGTATACGTTATACGTTGTACGTTATACCTTATACGTTATTCGCTGTACGTTATACGCTGTACGTTATACGTTATACGTTACACGTTATACGTTATACGTTATACGTTATACGCTGTACGTTATACGCTGTACATTATACGCTGTACGTTATACGTTATACGTTGTACGTTACACGTTGTACGTTGTACGTTATACGTTGTATGTTATACGTTATACGCTGTACGTTATACGTTATACGTTATAGGTTATACGTTATACGTTATACGTTATACGTTATACGTTATACGTTATACGTTATACGATATACGTTATACGTTATACGTTATACGTTATACGTTATACGTTATACGTTATACGTTATACGTTATACGTTATACGTTATACGTTATACGTTATACGCTGTACGTTATACGCTGTACGTTATACGCTGTACGTTATACGCTGTACGTTATACGTTGTACGTTTTACGTTATACGTTATACGTTATACGCTGTACGTTATACGCTGTACGTTATAAGTTATATGTTATACGTTATACGTTACCCGTTGTACGTTGTACGTTATACGTTACACGTTATACGTTATACGTTATACGCTGTACGTTTTACGCTGTACGTTATACGTTATACGTTATATGTTATACGTTATACGTTATACGTTATACGTTATACGTTATACGTTATACGATACACGTTATACGTTATACGATATACGTTATACGTTATACGCTGTACGTTATACGCTGTACGTTATACGCTGTAGGTTATACGCTGTACGTTATACGTTGTACGTTATACGTTATACGTTACACGTTGTACGTTGTACGTTATACGTTATACGTTACACGTTATACGTTACACGTTATACGTTATACGTTATACGTTATACGCTGTACGTTATACGCTGTACGTTATACGCTGTACGTTATACGTAGTACGTTATACGTTGTACGTTGTACGTTATACGTTGTACGTTATACGTTGTACGTTATACGTTGTACGTAATACGTTGTACGTTATACGTTATACGTTATACGTTATACGTTGTACGTTATATGTTGTACGTTATATGTTATACGTTACACGTTGTACGATGTACGTTATACGTTATACGTTATACATTATACGTTATACGTTATACGTTATACGTTATACGTTATACGTTATACGTTATACGTTATACGTTATACGTTATACGTTATACGTTATACGTTATACGTTATACGTTATACGTTATACGTTATACGTTATACGTTATACGTTATACGTTATACGTTATACGTTATACGTTATACGTTATACGTTATACGTTATACGTTATACGTTATACGTTATACGTTATACGTTATACGTTATACGTTATACGTTATACGTTATACGTTATACGTTATACGTTATACGTTATACGTTATACGTTATACGTTATACGTTATACGTTATACGTTATACGTTATACGGTATACGGTATACGGTATACGTTATACGTTGTACGTTATACCTTATACGTTATTCGCTGTACGTTATACGCTGTACGTTATACGTTATACGTTACACGATATACGTTATACGTTATACGTTATACGGTGTACGTTATACGCTGTACGTTATACGCTGTACGTTATACGTTGTACGTTATACGATATACGTTATACGTTATACGTTATACGTTATACGTTATACGCTGTGCGTTATACGGTGTACGTTATACGCTGTACGTTATACGTTGTACGTTATACGTTATACGTTATACGTTATACGCTGTACGTTATACGTTGTACGTTATACGTTGTACGTTATACGTTATACGTTATACGTTATACGTTATACGTTATACGTTATACGTTATACGTTATACGTTATACGTTATACGGTATACGGTATACGGTATACGGTATACGGTATACGTTGTACGTTATACCTTATACGTTATTCGCTGTACGTTATACGCTGTACGTTATACGTTATACGTTACACGATATACGTTATACGTTATACGTTATACGCTGTACGTTATACGCTGTACGTTATACGCTGTACGTTATACGTTATACGTTATACGATATACGTTATACGTTATACGTTATACGTTATACGTTATACGATGTACGTTATACGCTGTACGTTATACGCTGTACGTTATACGCTGTACGTTATACGTTGTACGTTTTACGTTATACGTTATACGTTATACGCTGTACGTTATACGCTGTACGTTATAAGTTATATGTTATACGTTATACGTTACCCGTTGTACGTTGTACGTTATACGTTACACGTTATACGTTATACGTTATACGCTGTACGGTTTACGCTGTACGTTATACGTTATACGTTATACGTTATACGTTACACGTTGTACGTTGTACGTTATACGTTATACGTTGTACGTTGTACGTTGTACGTTATACGTTGTACGTTATACGTTGTACGTTATACGTTGTACGTTATACGTTATACGTTATACGTTATACGTTACACGTTGTACGTTGTACGTTATACGTTGTACGTTATACGTTGTACGTTATACGTTGTACGTTATACGTTGTACGTTATACGTTATACGTTATACGTAATACGTTGTACGTTATATGTTGTACGTTATATGTTATACGTTACACGTTGTATGATGTACGTTATACGTTATACGTTATACGTTATACGTTATACGTTATACGTTATACGTTATACGTTATACGTTATACGTTATACGTTATACGTTATACGTTATACGTTATACGTTATACGTTATACGTTATACGTTATACGTTATACGTTATACGTTATACGTTATACGGTATACGGTATACGTTATACGTTGTACGTTGTACGTTATACCTTATACGTTATTCGCTGTACGTTATACGCTGTACGTTATACGTTATACGTTACACGTTATACGTTATACGTTATACGTTATACGCTGTACGTTATACGCTGTACATTATACGCTGTACGTTATACGTTATACGTTGTACGTTATACGTTGTACGTTATACGTTGTACGTTATACGTTGTACGTTATACGTTGTACGTTATACGTTATACGTTATACGTAATACGTTATACGTTATACGTTATACGTTATACGTTATACGTTATACGATATACGTTATACGTTATACGTTACACGTTGTACGTTGTACGTTATACGTTGTACGTTATACGTTGTACGTTATACGTTGTACGTTATACGTTATACGTTATACGTTATACGTTATACGTTATACGTTATACGTTATACGTTATACGTTATACGTTATACGTTATACGTTATACGTTATACGTTATACGTTATACGTTATACGTTATACGTTATACGTTATACGTTATACGTTATACGTTATACGTTATACGTTATACGTTATACGTTATACGTTATACGTTATACGTTATACGTTATACGTTATACGTTATACGTTATACGTTATACGTTATACGTTATACGTTATACGTTATACGTTATACGTTATACGTTATACGTTATACGTTATACGTTATACGTTATACGTTATACGTTATACGTTATACGTTATACGTTATACGGTATACGGTATACGTTATACGTTGTACGTTATACGCTGTACGTTATACGTTATACGTTATACGTTATACGTTATACGTTATACGTTATACGTTATACGTTATACGTTATACGTTATACGTTATACGTTATACGTTATACGTTATACGTTATACGTTATACGTTATACGTTATACGTTATACGTTATACGTTATACGTTATACGTTATACGTTATACGTTATACGTTATACGTTATACGTTATACGTTATACGTTATACGTTATACGTTATACGTTATACGGTATACGGTATACGTTATACGTTGTACGTTATACCTTATACGTTATTCGCTGTACGTTATACGCTGTACGTTATACGTTATACGTTACACGTTATACGTTATACGTTATACGTTATACGCTGTACGTTATACGCTGTACATTATACGCTGTACGTTATACGTTATACGTTGTACGTTACACGTTGTACGTTGTACGTTATACGTTGTATGTTATACGTTATACGCTGTACGTTATACGTTATACGTTATATGTTATACGTTATACGTTATACGTTATACGTTATACGTTATACGTTATACGATATACGTTATACGTTATACGTTATACGTTATACGCTGTACGTTATACGCTGTACATTATACGCTGTACGTTATACGTTATACGTTGTACGTTATACGTTGTACGTTATACGTTGTACGTTATACGTTGTACGTTATACGTTGTACGTTATACGTTATACGTTATGCGTAATACGTTATACGTTATACGTTATACGTTATACGTTATACGTTATACGTTATACGTTATACGATATACGTTATACGTTATACGTTACACGTTGTACGTTGTACGTTATACGTTGTACGTTATACGTTGTACGTTATACGTTATACGTTATACGTTATACGTTATACGTTATACGTTATACGTTATACGTTATACGTTATACGTTATACGTTATACGGTATACGGTATACGTTATACGTTGTACGTTATACCTTATACGTTATTCGCTGTACGTTATACGCTGTACGTTATACGTTATACGTTACACGTTATACGTTATACGTTATACGTTATACGCTGTACGTTATACGCTGTACATTATACGCTGTACGTTATACGTTATACGTTGTACGTTATACGTTGTACGTTATACGTTGTACGTTATACGTTGTACGTTATACGTTGTACGTTATACGTTGTACGTTATACGTTATACGTTATACGTAATACGTTATACGTTATACGTTATACGTTATACGTTATACGTTATACGATATACGTTATACGTTATACGTTACACGTTGTACGTTGTACGTTATACGTTGTACGTTATACGTTGTACGTTATACGTTGTACGTTATACGTTATACGTTATACGTTATACGTTATACGTTATACGTTATACGTTATACGTTATACGTTATACGTTATACGTTATACGTTATACGTTATACGTTATACGTTATACGTTATACGTTATACGTTATACGTTATACGTTATACGTTATACGTTATACGTTATACGTTATACGTTATACGTTATACGTTATACGGTATACGGTATACGTTATACGTTGTACGTTATACGCTGTACGTTATACATTATACGTTATACGTAATACGTTGTACGTTATATGTTGTACGTTATATGTTATACGTTACACGTTGTACGATGTACGTTATACGTTATACGTTATACGTTATACGTTATACGTTATACGTTATACGTTATACGTTATACGTTATACGTTATACGTTATACGTTATACGTTATACGTTATACGTTATACGTTATACGTTATACGTTATACGTTATACGTTATACGTTATACGTTATACGTTATACGTTATACGTTATACGTTATACGTTATACGTTATACGTTATACGTTATACGTTATACGGTATACGGTATACGTTATACGTTGTACGTTATACCTTATACGTTATTCGCTGTACGTTATACGCTGTACGTTATACGTTATACGTTACACGTTATACGTTATACGTTATACGTTATACGCTGTACGTTATACGCTGTACGTTTTACGCTGTACGTTATACGTTATACGTTATATGTTATACGTTATACGTTATACGTTATACGTTATACGTTATACGATACACGTTATACGTTATACGATATACGTTATACGTTATACGCTGTACGTTATACGCTGTACGTTATACGCTGTACGTTATACGCTGTACGTTATACGTTGTACGTTATACGTTATACGTTACACGTTGTACGTTGTACGTTATACGTTATACGTTACACGTTATACGTTATACGTTATACGTTATACGTTATACGTTATACGTTATACGTTATACGTTATACGTTATACGTTATACGTTATACGTTATACGTTATACGTTATACGTTATACGTTATACGTTATACGTTATACGTTATACGTTATACGTTATACGTTATACGTTATACGTTATACGTTATACGTTATACGTTATACGTTATACGTTATACGTTATACGTTATACGTTATACGTTATACGCTGTACGTTATACGTTGTACGTTATACGATGTACGTTATACGTTGTACGTTATACGTTATACGTTATACGCTGTACGTTATACGTTATACGTTACACGTTGTACGTTATATGTTGTACGTTATATGTTATACGTTACACGTTGTACGATGTACGTTATACGTTATACGTTATACGTTATACGTTATACGTTATACGTTATACGTTATACGTTATACGTTATACGTTATACGTTATACGTTATACGTTATACGTTATACGTTATACGTTATACGTTATACGTTATACGTTATACGTTATACGTTATACGTTATACGTTATACGTTATACGTTATACGTTATACGTTATACGTTATACGTTATACGTTATACGTTATACGTTATACGTTATACGTTATACGTTATACGTTATACGTTATACGGTATACGGTATACGGTATACGTTATACGTTGTACGTTATACGTTATACGTTATACGTTATACGTTATACGTTATACGTTATACGGTATACGGTATACGGTATACGGTAAACGTTATACGTTGTACGTTATACCTTATACGTTATTCGCTGTACGTTATACGCTGTACGTTATACGTTATACGTTACACGATATACGTTATACGTTATACGTTATACGCTGTACGTTATACGCTGTACGTTATACGCTGTACGTTATACGTTATACGTTATACGTTATACGTTATACGTTATACGCTGTACGTTATACGTTGTACGTTATACGTTGTACGTTATACGTTATACGTTATACGTTATACGTTATACGTTATACGTTATACGTTATACGTTATACGTTATACGTTATACGGTATACGGTATACGGTATACGGTATACGGTAAACGTTATACGTTGTACGTTATACCTTATATGTTATTCGCTGTACGTTATACGCTGTACGTTATACGTTATACGTTACACGATATACGTTATACGTTATACGTTATACGCTGTACGTTATACGCTGTACGTTATACGCTGTACGTTATACGTTATACGTTATACGTTATACGTTATACGATATACGTTATACGTTATACGTTATACGTTATACGTTATACGCTGTACGTTATACGCTGTACGTTATACGCTGTACGTTATACGTTGTACGTTATACGTTATACGTTATACGCTGTACGTTATACGTTATACGTTACACGTTGTACGTTATACGTTATACGTTATACGTTATACGTTATACGATATACGTTATACGTTATACGTTACACGTTGTACGTTGTACGTTATACGTTGTACGTTATACGTTGTACGTTGTACGTTATACGTTGTACGTTATACGTTGTACGTTATACGTTGTACGTAATACGTTGTACGTTATACGTTATACGTTATACGTTATACGTTGTACGTTATATGTTGTACGTTATATGTTATACGTTACACGTTGTACGATGTACGTTATACGTTATACGTTATACATTATACGTTATACGTTATACGTTATACGTTATACGTTATACGTTATACGTTATACGTTATATGTTATACGTTATACGTTGTACGTTATACGTTATACGTTATACGATATACGTTTTACGTTATACGTTATACGTTATACGTTATACGCTGTACGTTATACGCTGTACGTTATACGCTGTACGTTATACGTTGTACGTTATACGTTATACGTTATACGCTGTACGTTATACGTTATACGTTACACGTTGTACGTTATACGTTATACGTTATACGTTATACGTTATACGTTATACGTTATACGTTATACGTTATACGTTATACGTTATACGTTATACGTTATACGTTATACGTTATACGTTATACGTTATACGTTATACGTTATACGTTATACGTTATACGTTATACGTTATACGTTATACGTTATACGTTATACGTTATACGTTATACGGTATACGGTATACGGTATACGTTATACGTTGTACGTTATACCTTATACGTTATTCGCTGTACGTTATACGCTGTACGTTATACGTTATACGTTACACGATATACGTTATACGTTATACGTTATACGCTGTACGTTATACGCTGTACGTTATACGCTGTACGTTATACCTTATACGTTATACGATATACGTTATACGTTATACGTTATACGTTATACGTTATACGCTGTACGTTATACGGTGTACGTTATACGCTGTACGTTATACGTTGTACGTTATACGTTATACGTTATACGTTATACGCTGTACGTTATACGTTGTACGTTATACGTTGTACGTTATACGTTATACGTTATACGTTATACGTTATACGTTATACGTTATACGTTATACGTTATACGGTATACGGTATACGGTATACGTTATACGTTGTACGTTATACCTTATACGTTATTCGCTGTACGTTATACGCTGTACGTTATACGTTATACGTTACACGATATACGTTATACGTTATACGTTATACGCTGTACGTTATACGCTGTACGTTATACGCTGTACGTTATACGTTATACGTTATACGATATACGTTATACGTTATACGTTATACGTTATACGTTATACGATGTACGTTATACGCTGTACGTTATACGCTGTACGTTATACGCTGTACGTTATACGTTGTACGTTTTACGTTATACGTTATACGTTATACGCTGTACGTTATACGCTGTACGTTATAAGTTATATGTTATACGTTATACGTTACCCGTTGTACGTTGTACGTTATACGTTACACGTTATACGTTATACGTTATACGCTGTACGTTTTACGCTGTACGTTATACGTTATACGTTATACGTTATACGTTACACGTTGTACGTTGTACGTTATACGTTATACGTTACACGTTATACGTTATACGTTATACGTTATACGCTGTACGTTATACGCTGTACGTTATACGCTGTACGTTATACGTTATACGTTATACGTTACATGTTGTACGTTGTACGTTGAACGTTATACGTTGTACGTTATACGTTATACGCTGTACGTTATACGTTATACGTTATATGTTATACGTTATACGTTATACGTTATACGTTATACGTTATACGATATACGTTATACGTTATACGTTATACGTTATACGTTATACGCTGTACGTTATACGCTGTACGTTATACGCTGTACGTTATACGTTGTACGTTATACGTTATACGTTATACGCTGTACGTTATACGTTATACGTTACACGTTGTACGTTATACGTTATACGTTATACGTTATACGTTATACGATATACGTTATACGTTATACGTTACACGTTGTACGTTGTACGTTATACGTTGTACGTTATACGTTGTACGTTGTACGTTATACGTTGTACGTTATACGTTGTACGTTATACGTTGTACGTAATACGTTGTACGTTATACGTTATACGTTATACGTTATACGTTGTACGTTATATGTTGTACGTTATATGTTATACGTTACACGTTGTACGATGTACGTTATACGTTATACGTTATACATTATACGTTATACGTTATACGTTATACGTTATACGTTATACGTTATACGTTATACGTTATACGTTATACGTTATACGTTATACGTTATACGTTATACGTTATACGTTATACGTTATACGTTATACGTTATACGTTATACGTTATACGTTATACGTTATACGTTATACGTTATACGTTATACGTTATACGTTATACGTTATACGTTATACGTTATACGTTATACGTTATACGTTATACGTTATACGTTATACGTTATACGGTATACGGTATACGGTATACGTTATACGTTGTACGTTATACCTTATACGTTATTCGCTGTACGTTATACGCTGTACGTTATACGTTATACGTTACACGATATACGTTATACGTTATACGTTATACGCTGTACGTTATACGCTGTACGTTATACGCTGTACGTTATACGTTATACGTTATACGATATACGTTATACGTTATACGTTATACGTTATACGTTATACGCTGTACGTTATACGGTGTACGTTATACGCTGTACGTTATACGTTGTACGTTATACGTTATACGTTATACGTTATACGCTGTACGTTATACGTTATACGCTGTACGTTATACGCTGTACGTTATACGCTGTACGTTATACGTTATACGTTATACGTTATACGTTATACGTTATACGTTATACGCTGTACGTTATACGCTGTACGTTATACGCTGTACGTTATACGCTGTACGTTATACGTTGTACGTTTTACGTTATACGTTATACGTTATACGCTGTACGTTATACGCTGTACGTTATAAGTTATATGTTATACGTTATACGTTACCCGTTGTACGTTGTACGTTATACGTTACACGTTATACGTTATACGTTATACGCTGTACGTTTTACGCTGTACGTTATACGCTGTACGTTATACGTTGTACGTTATACGTTATACGTTACACGTTGTACGTTGTACGTTATACGTTATACGTTACACGTTATACGTTATACGTTATACGTTATACGCTGTACGTTATACGCTGTACGTTATACGCTGTACGTTATACGCTGTACGTTATACGTTGTACGTTATACGTTATACGTTATACGCTGTACGTTATACGTTATACGTTACACGTTGTACGTTATACGCTGTACGTTATACGCTGTACGTTATACGCTGTACGTTATACGTTGTACGTTATACGTTATACGTTACACGTTGTACGTTGTACGTTATACGTTATACGTTATACGCTGTACGTTATACGCTGTACGTTATACGCTGTACGTTATACGTTATACGTTATACGATATACGTTATACGTTATACGTTATACGTTATACGTTATACGCTGTACGTTATACGCTGTACGTTATACGCTGTACGTTATACGCTGTACGTTATACGTTGTACGTTTTACGTTATACGTTATACGTTATACGCTGTACGTTATACGCTGTACGTTATAAGTTATATGTTATACGTTATACGTTACCCGTTGTACGTTGTACGTTATACGTTACACGTTATACGTTATACGTTATACGCTGTACGTTTTACGCTGTACGTTATACGCTGTACGTTATACGTTGTACGTTATACGTTATACGTTACACGTTGTACGTTGTACGTTATACGTTATACGTTACACGTTATACGTTATACGTTATACGTTATACGCTGTACGTTATACGCTGTACGTTATACGCTGTACGTTATACGCTGTACGTTATACGTTGTACGTTATACGTTATACGTTATACGCTGTACGTTATACGTTATACGTTACACGTTGTACGTTATACGCTGTACGTTATACGCTGTACGTTATACGCTGTACGTTATACGTTGTACGTTATACGTTATACGTTACACGTTGTACGTTGTACGTTATACGTTATACGTTACACGTTATACGTTATACGTTATACGTTATACGCTGTACGTTATACGCTGTACGTTATACGCTGTACGTTATACGTTATACGTTATACGTTACATGTTGTACGTTGTACGTTGAACGTTATACGTTGTACGTTATACGTTATACGCTGTACGTTATACGTTATACGTTATATGTTATACGTTATACGTTATACGTTATACGTTATACGTTATACGTTATACGTTATACGTTATACGATATACGTTATACGTTATACGTTATACGTTATACGTTATACGCTGTACGTTATACGCTGTACGTTATACGCTGTACGTTATACGTTGTACGTTATACGTTATACGTTATACGCTGTACGTTATACGTTATACGTTACACGTTGTACGTTATACGTTATACGTTATACGATATACGTTATACGTTATACGTTACACGTTGTACGTTGTACGTTATACGTTGTACGTTATACGTTGTACGTTGTACGTTATACGTTGTACGTTATACGTTGTACGTTATACGTTGTACGTAATACGTTGTACGTTATACGTTATACGTTATACGTTATACGTTGTACGTTATATGTTGTACGTTATATGTTATACGTTACACGTTGTACGATGTACGTTATACGTTATACGTTATACATTATACGTTATACGTTATACGTTATACGTTATACGTTATACGTTATACGTTATACGTTATACGTTATACGTTATACGTTATACGTTATACGTTATACGTTATACGTTATACGTTATACGTTATACGTTATACGTTATACGTTATACGTTATACGTTATACGTTATACGTTATACGTTATACGTTATACGTTATACGTTATACGTTATACGTTATACGTTATACGTTATACGTTATACGTTATACGTTATACGTTATACGTTATACGTTATACGTTATACGGTATACGGTATACGGTATACGTTATACGTTGTACGTTATACCTTATACGTTATTCGCTGTACGTTATACGCTGTACGTTATACGTTATACGTTACACGATATACGTTATACGTTATACGTTATACGCTGTACGTTATACGTTATACGTTATACGTTATACGTTATACGTTATACGTTATACGTTATACGTTATACGTTATACGTTATACGTTATACGTTATACGTTATACGTTATACGTTATACGTTATACGTTATACGTTATACGTTATACGTTATACGTTATACGTTATACGTTATACGTTATACGTTATACGTTATACGTTATACGTTATACGTTATACGTTATACGTTATACGTTATACGTTATACGTTATACGTTATACGTTATACGGTATACGGTATACGGTATACGTTATACGTTGTACGTTATACCTTATACGTTATTCGCTGTACGTTATACGCTGTACGTTATACGTTATACGTTACACGATATACGTTATACGTTATACGTTATACGCTGTACGTTATACGTTATACGTTATACGTTATACGTTATACGTTATACGTTATACGTTATACGTTATACGTTATACGTTATACGTTATACGTTATACGTTATACGTTATACGTTATACGTTATACGTTATACGTTATACGTTATACGTTATACGTTATACGTTATACGTTATACGTTATACGTTATACGTTATACGTTATACGTTATACGTTATACGTTATACGTTATACGTTATACGTTATACGTTATACGTTATACGTTATACGTTATACGTTATACGTTATACGTTATACGTTATACGTTATACGTTATACGGTATACGGTATGCGGTATACGTTATACGTTGTACGTTATACCTTATACGTTATTCGCTGTACGCTATACGCTGTACGTTATACGTTATACGTTACACGATATACGTTATACGTTATACGTTATACGCTGTACGTTATACGCTGTACGTTATACGCTGTACGTTATACGTTATACGTTATACGATATACGTTATACGTTATACGTTATACGTTATACGTTATACGCTGTACGTTATACGCTGTACGTTATACGTTATACGTTATACGATATACGTTATACGTTATACGTTATACGTTATACGTTATACGCTGTACGTTATACGCTGTACGTTATACGCTGTACGTTATACGTTATACGTTATACGTTATATGTTATACGTTATACGTTATACGTTATACGTTATACGTTATACGATATACGTTATACGTTATACGTTATACGTTATACGTTATACGTTATACGATATACGTTATACGTTATACGTTATACGCTGTACGTTATACGCTGTACGTTATACGCTGTACGTTATACGTTATACGTTATACGATATACGTTATACGTTATACGTTATACGTTATACGTTATACGCTGTACGTTATACGCTGTACGTTATACGCTGTACGTTATACGCTGTACGTTATACGTTGTACGTTTTACGTTATACGTTATACGCTGTACGTTATACGCTGTACGTTATACGCTGTACGTTATACGTTGTACGTTATACGTTATACGTTATACGCTGTACGTTATACGTTATACGTTACACGTTGTACGTTATACGTTATACGTTATACGTTATACGTTATACGTTATACGATATACGTTATACGTTATACGTTACACGTTGTACGTTGTACGTTATACGTTGTACGTTATACGTTGTACGTTGTACGTTATACGTTGTACGTTATACGTTGTACGTTATACGTTGTACGTAATACGTTGTACGTTATACGTTATACGTTATACGTTATACGTTGTACGTTATATGTTGTACGTTATATGTTATACGTTACACGTTGTACGATGTACGTTATACGTTATACGTTATACATTATACGTTATACGTTATACGTTATACGTTATACGTTATACGTTATACGTTATACGTTATACGTTATACGTTATACGTTATACGTTATACGTTATACGTTATACGTTATACGTTATACGTTATACGTTATACGTTATACGTTATACGTTATACGTTATACGTTATACGTTATACGTTATACGTTATACGTTATACGTTATACGTTATACGTTATACGTTATACGTTATACGTTATACGTTATACGTTATACGTTATACGTTATACGTTATACGTTATACGGTATACGTTATACGGTATACGGTATACGGTATACGTTATACGTTGTACGTTATACCTTATACGTTATTCGCTGTACGTTATACGCTGTACGTTATACGTTATACGTTACACGATATACGTTATACGTTATACGTTATACGCTGTACGTTATACGCTGTACGTTATACGCTGTACGTTATACGTTATACGTTATACGATATACGTTATACGTTATACGTTATACGTTATACGTTATACGCTGTACGTTATACGGTGTACGTTATACGCTGTACGTTATACGTTGTACGTTATACGTTATACGTTATACGTTATACGTTATACGCTGTACGTTATACGTTGTACGTTATACGTTGTACGTTATACGTTATACGTTATACGTTATACGTTATACGTTATACGTTATACGTTATACGTTATACGTTATACGTTATACGGTATACGGTATACGGTATACGTTATACGTTGTACGTTATACCTTATACGTTATTCGCTGTACGTTATACGCTGTACGTTATACGTTACACGTTACACGATATACGTTATACGTTATACGTTATACGCTGTACGTTATACGCTGTACGTTATACGCTGTACGTTATACGTTATACGTTATACGATATACGTTATACGTTATACGTTATACGTTATACGTTATACGCTGTACGTTATACGGTGTACGTTATACGCTGTACGTTATACGTTGTACGTTATACGTTATACGTTATACGTTATACGTTATACGATATACGTTATACGTTATACGTTATACGTTATACGTTATACGTTATACGTTATACGTTATACGTTATACGTTATACGTTATACGTTATACGTTATACGTTATACGTTATACGTTATACGTTATACGTTATACGTTATACGTTATACGTTATACGTTATACGTTATACGTTATACGTTATACGGTATACGGTATGCGGTATACGTTATACGTTGTACGTTATACCTTATACGTTATTCGCTGTACGTTATACGCTGTACGTTATACGTTATACGTTACACGATATACGTTATACGTTATACGTTATACGCTGTACGTTATACGCTGTACGTTATACGCTGTACGTTATACGTTATACGTTATACGATATACGTTATACGTTATACGTTATACGTTATACGTTATACGTTATACGCTGTACGTTATACGTTATACGCTGTACGTTATACGTTATACGTTATATGTTATACGTTATACGTTATACGTTATACGTTATACGTTATACGATATACGTTATACGTTATACGTTATACGTTATACGTTATACGTTATACGTTATACGCTGTACGTTATACGCTGTACGTTATACGCTGTACGTTATACGTTGTACGTTATACGTTATACGTTATACGCTGTACGTTATACGTTATACGTTACACGTTGTACGTTATACGTTATACGTTATACGTTATACGTTATACGATATACGTTATACGTTATACGTTACACGTTGTACGTTGTACGTTATACGTTGTACGTTATACGTTGTACGTTATACGTTATACGTTATACGTTGTACGTTATACGTTATACGTTATACGTAATACGTTGTACGTTATATGTTGTACGTTATATGTTATACGTTACACGTTGTACGATGTACGTTATACGTTATACGTTATACGTTATACGTTATACGTTATACGTTATACGTTATACGTTATACGTTATACGTTATACGTTATACGTTATACGTTATACGTTATACGTTATACGTTATACGTTATACGTTATACGTTATACGTTATACGTTATACGTTATACGTTATACGTTATACGTTATACGTTATACGTTATACGTTATACGTTATACGTTATACGTTATACGTTATACGTTATACGGTATACGGTATACGTTATACGTTGTACGTTATATCTTATACGTTATTCGCTGTACGTTATACGCTGTACGTTATACGTTATACGTTACACGTTATACGTTATACGTTATACGTTATACGCTGTACGTTATACGCTGTACATTATACGCTGTACGTTATACGTTATACGTTGTACGTTACACGTTGTACGTTGTACGTTATACGTTGTATGTTATACGTTATACGCTGTACGTTATACGCTGTACGTTATACGTTGTACGTTATACGTTATACGTTATACGCTGTACGTTATACGTTATACGTTACACGTTGTACGTTATACGTTATACGTTATACGTTATACGTTATACGTTATACGATATACGTTATACGTTATACGTTACACGTTGTACGTTGTACGTTATACGTTGTACGTTATACGCTGTACGTTATACGTTGTACGTTATACGTTATACGTTATACGTTATACGCTGTACGTTATACGTTGTACGTTATACGTTGTACGTTATACGTTATACGTTATACGTTATACGTTATACGTTATACGTTATACGTTATACGTTATACGTTATACGTTATACGTTATACGTTATACGTTATACGCTGTACGTTATACGCTGTACATTATACGCTGTACGTTATACGTTATACGTTGTACGTTACACGTTGTACGTTGTACGTTATACGTTGTATGTTATACGTTATACGCTGTACGTTATACGCTGTACGTTATACGTTGTACGTTATACGTTATACGTTATACGCTGTACGTTATACGTTATACGTTACACGTTGTACGTTATACGTTATACGTTATACGTTATACGTTATACGTTATACGATATACGTTATACGTTATACGTTACACGTTGTACGTTGTACGTTATACGTTGTACGTTATACGCTGTACGTTATACGTTGTACGTTATACGTTATACGTTATACGTTATACGCTGTACGTTATACGCTGTACGTTATACGCTGTACGTTATACGTTGTACGTTTTACGTTATACGTTATACGTTATACGCTGTACGTTATACGCTGTACGTTATAAGTTATATGTTATACGTTATACGTTACCCGTTGTACGTTGTACGTTATACGTTACACGTTATACGTTATACGTTATACGCTGTACGTTTTACGCTGTACGTTATACGTTATACGTTATATGTTATACGTTATACGTTATACGTTATACGTTATACGATACACGTTATACTTTATACGATATACGTTATACGTTATACGCTGTACGTTATACGCTGTACGTTATACGCTGTACGTTATACGCTGTACGTTATACGTTGTACGTTATACGTTATACGTTACACGTTGTACGTTGTACGTTATACGTCATACGTTACACGTTATACGTTATACGTTATACGTTATACGCTGTACGTTATACGCTGTACGTTATACGCTGTACGTTATACGCTGTACGTTATACGTTATACGTTATACGTTACATGTTGTACGTTGTACGTTGAACGTTATACGTTATACGTTATACGTTATACGTTATACGTTATACGTTATACGGTATACGGTATACGGTATACGTTATACGTTGTACGTTATACCTTATACGTTATTCGCTGTACGTTATACGCTGTACGTTATACGTTATACGTTACACGATATACGTTATACGTTATACGTTATACGCTGTACGTTATACGCTGTACGTTATACGTTATACGTTATACGATATACGTTATACGTTATACGTTATACGTTATACGTTATACGCTGTACGTTATACGGTGTACGTTATACGCTGTACGTTATACGTTGTACGTTATACGTTATACGTTATACGTTATACGCTGTACGTTATACGTTGTACGTTATACGTTGTACGTTATACGTTGTACGTTGTACGTTATACGTTGTACGTTATACGTTGTACGTTATACGTTGTACGTTATACGTTGTACGTTATACGTTATACGTTATACGTTATACGTTGTACGTTATATGTTGTACGTTATATGTTATACGTTACACGTTGTACGATGTACGTTATACGTTATACGTTATACGTTATACGGTATACGGTATACGTTATACGTTGTACGTTATACGTTATACGTTATACGTTATACGGTATACGGTATACGTTATACGTTGTACGTTATACCTTATACGTTATTCGCTGTACGTTATACGCTGTACGTTATACGTTATACGTTACACGTTATACGTTATACGTTATACGTTATACGCTGTACGTTATACGCTGTACATTATACGCTGTACGTTATACGTTATACGTTGTACGTTACACGTTGTACGTTGTACGTTATACGTTGTATGTTATACGTTATACGCTGTACGTTATACGTTATACGTTATATGTTATACGTTATACGTTATACGTTATACGTTATACGTTATACGTTATACGTTATACGTTATACGATATACGTTATACGTTATACGTTATACGTTATACGCTGTACGTTATACGCTGTACATTATACGCTGTACGTTATACGTTATACGTTGTACGTTATACGTTGTACGTTATACGTTGTACGTTATACGTTGTACGTTATACGTTGTACGTTATACGTTATACGTTATACGTAATACGTTATACGTTATACGTTATACGTTATACGTTATACGTTATACGTTATACGATATACGTTATACGTTATACGTTACACGTTGTACGTTGTACGTTATACGTTGTACGTTATACGTTGTACGTTATACGTTATACGTTATACGTTATACGTTATACGTTATACGTTATACGTTATACGTTATACGTTATACGTTATACGGTATACGGTATACGTTATACGTTGTACGTTATACCTTATACGTTATTCGCTGTACGTTATACGCTGTACCTTATACGTTATACGTTACACGTTATACGTTATACGTTATACGTTATACGCTGTACGTTATACGCTGTACATTATACGCTGTACGTTATACGTTATACGTTGTACGTTATACGTTGTACGTTATACGTTGTACGTTATACGTTGTACGTTATACGTTGTACGTTATACGTTATACGTTATACGTAATACGTTATACGTTATACGTTATACGTTATACGTTATACGTTATACGTTATACGATATACGTTATACGTTATACGTTACACGTTGTACGTTGTACGTTATACGTTGTACGTTATACGTTGTACGTTATACGTTGTACGTTATACGTTATACGTTATACGTTATACGTTATACGTTATACGTTATACGTTATACGTTATACGTTATACGTTATACGTTATACGTTATACGTTATACGTTATACGTTATACGTTATACGTTATACGTTATACGTTATACGTTATACGTTATACGTTATACGTTATACGTTATACGTTATACGTTATACGTTATACGTTATACGTTATACGTTATACGTTATACGTTATACGTTATACGTTATACGTTATACGTTATACGTTATACGTTATACGTTATACGGTATACGGTATACGTTATACGTTGTACGTTATACGCTGTACGTTATACATTATACGTTATACGTAATACGTTGTACGTTATATGTTGTACGTTATATGTTATACGTTACACGTTGTACGATGTACGTTATACGTTATACGTTATACGTTATACGTTATACGTTATACGTTATACGTTATACGTTATACGTTATACGTTATACGTTATACGTTATACGTTATACGTTATACGTTATACGTTATACGTTATACGTTATACGTTATACGTTATACGTTATACGTTATACGTTATACGTTATACGTTATACGTTATACGTTATACGTTATACGGTATACGGTATACGTTATACGTTGTACGTTATACCTTATACGTTATTCGCTGTACGTTATACGCTGTACGTTATACGTTATACGTTACACGTTATACGTTATACGTTATACGTTATACGCTGTACGTTATACGCTGTACGTTATACGCTGTACGTTATACGTTATACGTTATACGTTATACGTTATACGTTATACGTTATACGTTATACGTTATACGATACACGTTATACGTTATACGATATACGTTATACGTTATACGCTGTACGTTATACGCTGTACGTTATACGCTGTACGTTATACGCTGTACGTTATACGTTGTACGTTATACGTTATACGTTACACGTTGTACGTTGTACGTTATACGTTATACGTTACACGTTATACGTTATACGTTATACGTTATACGCTGTACGTTATACGCTGTACGTTATACGCTGTACGTTATACGTTATACGTTATACGTTACATGTTGTACGTTGTACGTTGAACGTTATACGTTGTACGTTATACGTTATACGCTGTACGTTATACGTTATACGTTATATGTTATACGTTATACGTTATACGTTATACGTTATACGTTATACGTTATACGATATACGTTATACGTTATACGTTATACGTTATACGTTATACGCTGTACGTTATACGCTGTACGTTATACGATGTACGTTATACGTTGTACGTTATACGTTATACGTTATACGCTGTACGTTATACGTTATACGTTACACGTTGTACGTTATACGTTATACGTTATACGTTATACGTTATACGATATACGTTATACGTTATACGTTACACGTTGTACGTTGTACGTTATACGTAGTACGTTATACGTTGTACGTTGTACGTTATACGTTGTACGTTATACGTTGTACGTTATACGTTGTACGTAATACGTTGTACGTTATACGTTATACGTTATACGTTATACGTTGTACGTTATATGTTGTACGTTATATGTTATACGTTACACGTTGTACGATGTACGTTATACGTTATACGTTATACATTATACGTTATACGTTATACGTTATACGTTATACGTTATACGTTATACGTTATACGTTATACGTTATACGTTATACGTTATACGTTATACGTTATACGTTATACGTTATACGTTATACGTTATACGTTATACGTTATACGTTATACGTTATACGTTATACGTTATACGTTATACGTTATACGTTATACGTTATACGTTATACGTTATACGTTATACGTTATACGTTATACGTTATACGTTATACGTTATACGTTATACGTTATACGTTATACGGTATACGGTATACGGTATACGTTATACGTTGTACGTTATACCTTATACGTTATTCGCTGTACGTTATACGCTGTACGTTATACGTTATACGTTACACGATATACGTTATACGTTATACGTTATACGCTGTACGTTATACGCTGTACGTTATACGCTGTACGTTATACCTTATACGTTATACGATATACGTTATACGTTATACGTTATACGTTATACGTTATACGTTACACGCTGTACGTTATACGGTGTACGTTATACGCTGTACGTTATACGTTGTACGTTATACGTTATACGTTATACGTTATACGCTGTACGTTATACGTTGTACGTTATACGTTGTACGTTATACGTTATACGTTATACGTTATACGTTATACGTTATACGTTATACGTTATACGTTATACGTTATACGCTGTACGTTATACGCTGTACGTTATACGTTATACGTTATACGATATACGTTATACGTTATACGTTATACGTTATACGTTATACGATGTACGTTATACGCTGTACGTTATACGCTGTACGTTATACGCTGTACGTTATACGTTGTACGTTTTACGTTATACGTTATACGTTATACGCTGTACGTTATACGCTGTACGTTATAAGTTATATGTTATACGTTATACGTTACCCGTTGTACGTTGTACGTTATACGTTACACGTTATACGTTATACGTTATACGCTGTACGTTTTACGCTGTACGTTATACGTTATACGTTATACGTTATACGTTACACGTTGTACGTTGTACGTTATACGTTATACGTTACACGTTATACGTTATACGTTATACGTTATACGCTGTACGTTATACGCTGTACGTTATACGCTGTACGTTATACGTTATACGTTATACGTTACATGTTGTACGTTGTACGTTGAACGTTATACGTTGTACGTTATACGTTATACGCTGTACGTTATACGTTATACGTTATATGTTATACGTTATACGTTATACGTTATACGTTATACGTTATACGATATACGTTATACGTTATACGTTATACGTTATACGTTATACGCTGTACGTTATACGTTATACGTTACACGTTGTACGTTATACGTTATACGTTATACGTTATACGTTATACGATATACGTTATACGTTATACGTTACACGTTGTACGTTGTACGTTATACGTTGTACGTTATACGTTGTACGTTGTACGTTATACGTTGTACGTTATACGTTGTACGTTATACGTTGTACGTAATACGTTGTACGTTATACGTTATACGTTATACGTTATACGTTGTACGTTATATGTTGTACGTTATATGTTATACGTTACACGTTGTACGATGTACGTTATACGTTATTCGTTATACATTATACGTTATACGTTATACGTTATACGTTATACGTTATACGTTATACGTTATACGTTATACGTTATACGTTATACGTTATACGTTATACGTTATACGTTATACGTTATACGTTATACGTTATACGTTATACGTTATACGTTATACGTTATACGTTATACGTTATACGTTATACGTTATACGTTATACGTTATACGTTATACGTTATACGTTATACGTTATACGTTATACGTTATACGTTATACGTTATACGTTATACGTTATACGTTATACGTTATACGTTATACGTTATACGTTATACGGTATACGGTATACGGTATACGTTATACGTTGTACGTTATACCTTATACGTTATTCGCTGTACGTTATACGCTGTACGTTATACGTTATACGTTACACGATATACGTTATACGTTATACGTTATACGCTGTACGTTATACGCTGTACGTTATACGCTGTACGTTATACGCTGTACGTTATACGTTATACGTTATACGATATACGTTATACGTTATACGTTATACGTTATACGTTATACGCTGTACGTTATACGGTGTACGTTATACGCTGTACGTTATACGTTGTACGTTATACGTTATACGTTATACGTTATACGCTGTACGTTATACGTTGTACGTTATACGTTGTACGTTATACGTTATACGTTATACGTTATACGTTATACGTTATACGTTATACGTTATACGTTATACGTTATACGTTATACGGTATACGGTATACGGTATACGGTATACGTTATACGTTGTACGTTATACCTTATACGTTATTCGCTGTACGTTATACGCTGTACGTTATACGCTGTACGTTATACGCTGTACGTTATACGTTGTACGTTTTACGTTATACGTTATACGTTATACGCTGTACGTTATACGCTGTACGTTATAAGTTATATGTTATACGTTATACGTTACCCGTTGTACGTTGTACGTTATACGTTACACGTTATACGTTATACGTTATACGCTGTACGTTTTACGCTGTACGTTATACGTTATACGTTATATGTTATACGTTATACGTTATACGTTATACGTTATACGATACACGTTATACGTTATACGATATACGTTATACGTTATACGCTGTACGTTATACGCTGTACGTTATACGCTGTACGTTATACGCTGTACGTTATACGATGTACGTTATACGTTATACGTTACACGTTGTACGTTGTACGTTATACGTTATACGTTACACGTTATACGTTATACGTTATACGTTATACGCTGTACGTTATACGCTGTACGTTATACGCTGTACGTTATACGTTATACGTTATACGTTACATGTTGTACGTTGTACGTTGAACGTTATACGTTGTACGTTATACGTTATACGCTGTACGTTATACGTTATACGTTATATGTTATACGTTATACGTTATACGTTATACGTTATACGTTATACGTTATACGTTATACGTTATACGTTATACGTTATACGTTATACGTTATACGTTATACGTTATACGCTGTACGTTATACGCTGTACGTTATACGTTGTACGTTATACGTTATACGTTATACGCTGTACGTTATACGTTATACGTTACACGTTGTACGTTATACGTTATACGTTATACGTTATACGTTATACGATATACGTTATACGTTATACGTTACACGTTGTACGTTGTACGTTATACGTTGTACGTTATACGTTGTACGTTGTACGTTATACGTTGTACGTTATACGTTGTACGTTATACGTTGTACGTTATACGTTGTACGTTATACGTTATACGTTATACGTTATACGTTGTACGTTATATGTTGTACGTTATATGTTATACGTTACACGTTGTACGATGTACGTTATACGTTATACGTTATACATTATACGTTATACGTTATACGTTATACGTTATACGTTATACGTTATACGTTATACGTTATACGTTATACGTTATACGTTATACGTTATACGTTATACGTTATACGTTATACGCTATACGTTATACGTTATACGTTATACGTTATACGTTATACGTTATACGTTATACGTTATACGTTATACGTTATACGTTATACGTTATACGTTATACGTTATACGTTATACGTTATACGTTATACGTTATACGTTATACGTTATACGTTATACGTTATACGTTATACGTTATACGTTATACGGTATACGGTATACGGTATACGTTATACGTTGTACGTTATACCTTATACGTTATTCGCTGTACGTTATACGCTGTACGTTATACGTTATACGTTACACGATATACGTTATACGTTATACGTTATACGCTGTACGTTATACGCTGTACGTTATACGCTGTACGTTATACGTTATACGTTATACGATATACGTTATACGTTATACGTTATACGTTATACGTTATACGCTGTACGTTATACGGTGTACGTTATACGCTGTACGTTATACGTTGTACGTTATACGTTATACGTTATACGTTATACGTTATACGCTGTACGTTATACGTTGTACGTTATACGTTGTACGTTATACGTTATACGTTATACGTTATACGTTATACGTTATACGTTATACGTTATACGTTATACGTTATACGTTATACGGTATACGGTATACGGTATACGTTATACGTTGTACGTTATACCTTATACGTTATTCGCTGTACGTTATACGCTGTACGTTATACGTTACACGTTACACGATATACGTTATACGTTATACGTTATACGCTGTACGTTATACGCTGTACGTTATACGCTGTACGTTATACGTTATACGTTATACGATATACGTTATACGTTATACGTTATACGTTATACGTTATACGCTGTACGTTATACGGTGTACGTTATACGCTGTACGTTATACGTTGTACGTTATACGTTATACGTTATACGTTATACGTTATACGTTATACGTTATACGTTATACGTTATACGTTATACGTTATACGTTATACGTTATACGTTATACGTTATACGTTATACGTTATACGTTATACGTTATACGTTATACGTTATACGTTATACGTTATACGTTATACGTTATACGTTATACGTTATACGTTATACGTTATACGTTATACGTTATACGTTATACGTTATACGTTATACGTTATACGTTATACGTTATACGTTATACGTTATACGTTATACGTTATACGTTATACGTTATACGTTATACGGTATACGGTATACGGTATACGTTATACGTTGTACGTTATACCTTATACGTTATTCGCTGTACGTTATACGCTGTACGTTATACGTTATACGTTACACGATATACGTTATACGTTATACGTTATACGCTGTACGTTATACGCTGTACGTTATACGCTGTACGTTATACGTTATACGTTATACGATATACGTTATACGTTATACGTTATACGTTATACGTTATACGCTGTACGTTATACGTTATACGCTGTACGTTATACGTTATACGTTATATGTTATACGTTATACGTTATACGTTATACGTTATACGTTATACGATTTACGTTATACGTTATACGTTATACGTTATACGTTATACGTTATACGTTATACGCTGTACGTTATACGCTGTACGTTATACGCTGTACGTTATACGTTGTACGTTATACGTTATACGTTATACGCTGTACGTTATACGTTATACGTTACACGTTGTACGTTATACGTTATACGTTATACGTTATACGTTATACGATATACGTTATACGTTATACGTTACACGTTGTACGTTGTACGTTATACGTTGTACGTTATACGTTGTACGTTATACGTTGTACGTTATACGTTGTACGTTATACGTTATACGTTATACGTAATACGTTGTACGTTATATGTTGTACGTTATATGTTATACGTTACACGTTGTACGATGTACGTTATACGTTATACGTTATACGTTATACGTTATACGTTATACGTTATACGTTATACGTTATACGTTATACGTTATACGTTATACGTTATACGTTATACGTTATACGTTATACGTTATACGTTATACGTTATACGTTATACGTTATACGTTATACGTTATACGTTATACGTTATACGTTATACGTTATACGTTATACGGTATACGGTATACGTTATACGTTGTACGTTATATCTTATACGTTATTCGCTGTACGTTATACGCTGTACGTTATACGTTATACGTTACACGTTATACGTTATACGTTATACGTTATACGCTGTACGTTATACGCTGTACATTATACGCTGTACGTTATACGTTATACGTTGTACGTTACACGTTGTACGTTGTACGTTATACGTTGTATGTTATACGTTATACGCTGTACGTTATACGCTGTACGTTATACGTTGTACGTTATACGTTATACGTTATACGCTGTACGTTATACGTTATACGTTACACGTTGTACGTTATACGTTATACGTTATACGTTATACGTTATACGTTATACGATATACGTTATACGTTATACGTTACACGTTGTACGTTGTACGTTATACGTTGTACGTTATACGCTGTACGTTATACGTTGTACGTTATACGTTATACGTTATACGTTATACGCTGTACGTTATACGTTGTACGTTATACGTTGTACGTTATACGTTATACGTTATACGTTATACGTTATACGTTATACGTTATACGTTATACGTTATACGTTATACGTTATACGTTATACGTTATACGTTATACGTTATACGGTATACGGTATACGGTATACGTTATACGTTGTACGTTATACCTTATACGTTATTCGCTGTACGTTATATGCTGTACGTTATACGTTATACGTTACACGATATACGTTATACGTTATACGTTATACGCTGTACGTTATACGCTGTACGTTATACGCTGTACGTTATACGTTATACGTTATACGATATACGTTATACGTTATACGTTATACGTTATACGTTATACGCTGTACGTTATACGGTGTACGTTATACGCTGTACGTTATACGTTGTACGTTATACGTTATACGTTATACGTTATACGTTATACGTTATACGTTATACGTTATACGTTATACGTTATACGTTATACGTTATACGTTATACGTTATACGTTATACGTTATTCGTTATACGTTATACGTTATACGTTATACGTTATACGTTATACGTTATACGTTATACGTTATACGTTATACGTTATACGTTATACGTTATACGTTATACGTTATACGGTATACGGTATACGGTATACGTTATACGTTGTACGTTATACCTTATACGTTATTCGCTGTACGTTATACGCTGTACGTTATACGTTATACGTTACACGATATACGTTATACGTTATACGTTATACGTTGTACGTTATACGCTGTACGTTATACGCTGTACGTTATACGTTATACGTTATACGATATACGTTATACGTTATACGTTATACGTTATACGTTATACGCTGTACGTTATACGTTATACGCTGTACGTTATACGTTATACGTTATATGTTATACGTTATACGTTATACGTTATACGTTATACGTTATACGATATACGTTATACGTTATACGTTATACGTTATACGTTATACGTTATACGTTATACGTTATACGTTATACGATATACGTTATACGTTATACGTTACACGTTGTACGTTGTACGTTATACGTTGTACGTTATACGTTGTACGTTATACGTTGTACGTTATACGTTGTACGTTATACGTTATACGTTATACGTTATACGTTATACGTTATACGTTATACGTTATACGTTACACGTTGTACGTTATACGTTATACGTTATACGTTATACGTTATACGATATACGTTATACGTTATACGTTACACGTTGTACGTTGTACGTTATACGTTGTACGTTATACGTTGTACGTTATACGTTGTACGTTATACGTTGTACGTTATACGTTATACGTTATACGTAATACGTTGTACGTTATATGTTGTACGTTATATGTTATACGTTACACGTTGTACGTTATACGTTATACGTTATACGTTATACGTTATACGTTATACGCTGTACGTTATACGCTGTACGTTATACGCTGTACGTTATACGTTGTACGTTATACGTTATACGTTATACGCTGTACGTTATACGTTATACGTTACACGATGTACGTTATACGTTATACGTTATACGTTATACGTTATACGATATACGTTATACGTTATACGTTACACGTTGTACGTTGTACGTTATACGTTGTACGTTATACGTTGTACGTTATACGTTGTACGTTATACGTTGTACGTTATACGTTATACGTTATACGTTATACGTTATACGTTATACGTTATACGTTATACGTTATACGTTATACGTTATACGTTATACGTTATACGATATACGTTATACGTTATACGTTATACGTTACACGTTGTACGTTGTACGTTATACGTTGTACGTTATACGTTGTACGTTATACGTTGTACGTTATACGTTGTACGTTATACATTATACGTTATACGTAATACGTTGTACGTTATATGTTGTACGTTATATGTTATACGTTACACGTTGTACGTTATACGTTATACGTTATACGTTATACGCTGTACGTTATACGCTGTACGTTATACGCTGTACGTTATACGTTGTACGTTATACGTTATACGTTATACGCTGTACGTTATACGTTATACGTTACACGATGTACGTTATACGTTATACGTTATACGTTATACGTTATACGTTATACGATATACGTTATACGTTATACGTTACACGTTGTACGTTGTACGTTATACGTTGTACGTTATACGTTGTACGTTATACGTTGTACGTTATACGTTGTACGTTATACGTTATACGTTATACGTTATACGTTATACGTTATACGTTATACGTTATACGTTATACGTTATACGTTGTACGTTATACGTTGTACGTTATACGTTGTACGTTATACGTTATACGTTATACGTTATACGTTATACGTTATACGTTATACGTTATACGTTACACGTTGTACGTTATACGTTATACGTTATACGTTATACGTTATACGATATACGTTATACGTTATACGTTACACGTTGTACGTTGTACGTTATACGTTGTACGTTATACGTTGTACGTTATACGTTGTACGTTATACGTTGTACGTTATACGTTATACGTTATACGTAATACGTTGTACGTTATATGTTGTACGTTATATGTTATACGTTACACGTTGTACGTTATACGTTATACGTTATACGTTATACGTTATACGTTATACGCTGTACGTTATACGCTGTACGTTATACGCTGTACGTTATACGTTGTACGTTATACGTTATACGTTATACGCTGTACGTTATACGTTATACGTTACACGATGTACGTTATACGTTATACGTTATACGTTATACGTTATACGATATACGTTATACGTTATACGTTACACGTTGTACGTTGTACGTTATACGTTGTACGTTATACGTTGTACGTTATACGTTGTACGTTATACGTTGTACGTTATACGTTATACGTTATACGTTATACGTTATACGTTATACGTTATACGTTATACGTTATACGTTATACGTTATACGTTATACGTTATACGATATACGTTATACGTTATACGTTATACGTTACACGTTGTACGTTGTACGTTATACGTTGTACGTTATACGTTGTACGTTATACGTTGTACGTTATACGTTGTACGTTATACATTATACGTTATACGTAATACGTTGTACGTTATATGTTGTACGTTATATGTTATACGTTACACGTTGTACGTTATACGTTATACGTTATACGTTATACGCTGTACGTTATACGCTGTACGTTATACGCTGTACGTTATACGTTGTACGTTATACGTTATACGTTATACGCTGTACGTTATACGTTATACGTTACACGATGTACGTTATACGTTATACGTTATACGTTATACGTTATACGTTATACGATATACGTTATACGTTATACGTTACACGTTGTACGTTGTACGTTATACGTTGTACGTTATACGTTGTACGTTATACGTTGTACGTTATACGTTGTACGTTATACGTTATACGTTATACGTTATACGTTATACGTTATACGTTATACGTTATACGTTATACGTTATACGTTATACGTTATATGTTATACGATATACGTTATACGTTATACGGTATACGGTATACGTTATACGTTGTACGTTATACCTTATACGTTATTCGCTGTACGTTATACGCTGTACGTTATACGTTATACGTTACACGTTATACGTTATACGTTATACGTTATACGGTGTACGTTATACGCTGTACATTATACGCTGTACGTTATACGTTATACGTTGTACGTTACACGTTGTACGTTGTACGTTATACGTTATACGTTATACGGTGTACGTTATACGCTGTACATTATACGCTGTACGTTATACGTTATACGTTGTACGTTACACGTTGTACGTTGTACGTTATACGTTGTATGTTATACGTTATACGCTGTACGTTATACGCTGTACGTTATACGTTGTACGTTATACGTTATACGTTATACGCTGTACGTTATACGTTATACGTTACACGTTGTACGTTATACGTTATACGTTATACGTTATACGTTATACGATATACGTTATACGTTATACGTTACACGTTGTACGTTGTACGTTATACGTTGTACGTTATACGTTGTACGTTATACGTTGTACGTTATACGTTGTACGTTATACGTTATACGTTATACGTAATACGTTGTACGTTATATGTTGTACGTTATATGTTATACGTTACACGTTGTACGATGTAGGTTATACGTTATACGTTATACGTTATACGTTATACGTTATACGTTATACGTTATACGTTATACGTTATACGTTATACGTTATACGTTATACGTTATACGTTATACGTTATACGTTATACGTTATACGTTATACGTTATACGTTATACGTTATACGTTATACGTTATACGTTATACGGTATACGGTATACGTTATACGTTGTACGTTATACCTTATACGTTATTCGCTGTACGTTATACGCTGTACGTTATACGTTATACGTTACACGTTATACGTTATACGTTATACGTTATACGCTGTACGTTATACGCTGTACATTATACGCTGTACGTTATACGTTATACGTTGTACGTTACACGTTGTACGTTGTACGTTATACGTTGTATGTTATACGTTATACGCTGTACGTTATACGTTATACGTTATATGTTATACGTTATACGTTATACGTTATACGTTATACGTTATACGTTATACGTTATACGATATACGTTATACGTTATACGTTATACGTTATACGTTATACGTTATACGTTATACGTTATACGTTATACGCTGTACGTTATACGCTGTACGTTATACGCTGTACGTTATACGCTGTACGTTATACGCTGTACGTTATACGTTGTACGTTTTACGTTATACGTTATACGTTATACGCTGTACGTTATACGCTGTACGTTATAAGTTATATGTTATACGTTATACGTTACCCGTTGTACGTTGTACGTTATACGTTACACGTTATACGTTATACGTTATACGCTGTACGTTTTACGCTGTACGTTATACGTTATACGTTATATGTTATACGTTATACGTTATACGTTATACGTTATACGATACACGTTATACTTTATACGATATACGTTATACGTTATACGCTGTACGTTATACGCTGTACGTTATACGCTGTACGTTATACGCTGTACGTTATACGTTGTACGTTATACGTTATACGTTACACGTTGTACGTTGTACGTTATACGTTATACGTTACACGTTATACGTTATACGTTATGCGTTATACGCTGTACGTTATACGCTGTACGTTATACGCTGTACGTTATACGTTATACGTTATACGTTACATGTTGTACGTTGTACGTTGAACGTTATACGTTATACGTTATACGTTATACGTTATACGTTATACGTTATACGTTATACGTTATACGGTATACGGTATACGGTATACGTTATACGTTGTACGTTATACCTTATACGTTATTCGCTGTACGTTATACGCTGTACGTTATACGTTATACGTTACACGATATACGTTATACGTTATACGTTATAGGCTGTACGTTATACGCTGTACGTTATACGTTATACGTTATACGATATACGTTATACGTTATACGTTATACGTTATACGTTATACGCTGTACGTTATACGGTGTACGTTATACGCTGTACGTTATACGTTGTACGTTATACGTTATACGTTATACGTTATACGCTGTACGTTATACGTTGTACGTTATACGTTGTACGTTATACGTTGTACGTTGTACGTTATACGTTGTACGTTATACGTTGTACGTTATACGTTGTACGTTATACGTTGTACGTTATACGTTATACGTTATACGTTATACGTTGTACGTTATATGTTGTACGTTATATGTTATACGTTACACGTTGTACGATGTACGTTATACGTTATACGTTATACATTATACGTTATACGTTATACGTTATACGTTATACGTTATACGTTATACGTTATACGCTGTACGTTATACGTTGTACGTTATACGTTGTACGTTATACGTTGTACGTTGTACGTTATACGTTGTACGTTATACGTTGTACGTTATACGTTGTACGTTATACGTTGTACGTTATACGTTATACGTTATACGTTATACGTTGTACGTTATATGTTGTACGTTATATGTTATACGTTACACGTTGTACGATGTACGTTATACGTTATACGTTATACATTATACGTTATACGTTATACGTTATACGTTATACGTTATACGTTATACGTTATACGTTATACGTTATACGTTATACGTTATACGTTATACGTTATACGTTATACGTTATACGTTATACGTTATACGTTATACGTTATACGTTATACGTTATACGTTATACGTTATACGTTATACGTTATACGTTATACGTTATACGTTATACGCTGTACGTTATACGTTATACGTTATACGTTATACGTTATACGTTATACGTTATACGTTATACTTTATACGTTATACGTTATACGCTGTACGTTATACGCTGTACGTTATAAGTTATATGTTATACGTTATACGTTACCCGTTGTACGTTGTACGTTATACGTTACACGTTATACGTTATACGTTATACGCTGTACGTTTTACGCTGTACGTTATACGTTATACGTTATATGTTATACGTTATACGTTATACGTTATACGTTATACGATACACGTTATACTTTATACGATATACGTTATACGTTATACGCTGTACGTTATACGCTGTACGTTATACGCTGTACGTTATACGCTGTACGTTATACGTTGTACGTTATACGTTATACGTTACACGTTGTACGTTGTACGTTATACGTCATACGTTACACGTTATACGTTATACGTTATACGTTATACGCTGTACGTTATACGCTGTACGTTATACGCTGTACGTTATACGCTGTACGTTATACGTTATACGTTATACGTTACATGTTGTACGTTGTACGTTGAACGTTATACGTTATACGTTATACGTTATACGTTATACGTTATACGTTATACGGTATACGGTATACGGTATACGTTATACGTTGTACGTTATACCTTATACGTTATTCGCTGTACGTTATACGCTGTACGTTATACGTTATACGTTACACGATATACGTTATACGTTATACGTTATACGCTGTACGTTATACGCTGTACGTTATACGTTATACGTTATACGATATACGTTATACGTTATACGTTATACGTTATACGTTATACGCTGTACGTTATACGGTGTACGTTATACGCTGTACGTTATACGTTGTACGTTATACGTTATACGTTATACGTTATACGCTGTACGTTATACGTTGTACGTTATACGTTGTACGTTATACGTTGTACGTTGTACGTTATACGTTGTACGTTATACGTTGTACGTTATACGTTGTACGTTATACGTTGTACGTTATACGTTATACGTTATACGTTATACGTTGTACGTTATATGTTGTACGTTATATGTTATACGTTACACGTTGTACGATGTACGTTATACGTTATACGTTATACGTTATACGGTATACGGTATACGTTATACGTTGTACGTTATACGTTATACGTTATACGTTATACGGTATACGGTATACGTTATACGTTGTACGTTATACCTTATACGTTATTCGCTGTACGTTATACGCTGTACGTTATACGTTATACGTTACACGTTATACGTTATACGTTATACGTTATACGCTGTACGTTATACGCTGTACATTATACGCTGTACGTTATACGTTATACGTTGTACGTTACACGTTGTACGTTGTACGTTATACGTTGTATGTTATACGTTATACGCTGTACGTTATACGTTATACGTTATATGTTATACGTTATACGTTATACGTTATACGTTATACGTTATACGTTATACGTTATACGTTATACGATATACGTTATACGTTATACGTTATACGTTATACGCTGTACGTTATACGCTGTACATTATACGCTGTACGTTATACGTTATACGTTGTACGTTATACGTTGTACGTTATACGTTGTACGTTATACGTTGTACGTTATACGTTGTACGTTATACGTTATACGTTATACGTAATACGTTATACGTTATACGTTATACGTTATACGTTATACGTTATACGTTATACGATATACGTTATACGTTATACGTTACACGTTGTACGTTGTACGTTATACGTTGTACGTTATACGTTGTACGTTATACGTTATACGTTATACGTTATACGTTATACGTTATACGTTATACGTTATACGTTATACGTTATACGTTATACGGTATACGGTATACGTTATACGTTGTACGTTATACCTTATACGTTATTCGCTGTACGTTATACGCTGTACCTTATACGTTATACGTTACACGTTATACGTTATACGTTATACGTTATACGCTGTACGTTATACGCTGTACATTATACGCTGTACGTTATACGTTATACGTTGTACGTTATACGTTGTACGTTATACGTTGTACGTTATACGTTGTACGTTATACGTTGTACGTTATACGTTATACGTTATACGTAATACGTTATACGTTATACGTTATACGTTATACGTTATACGTTATACGTTATACGATATACGTTATACGTTATACGTTACACGTTGTACGTTGTACGTTATACGTTGTACGTTATACGTTGTACGTTATACGTTGTACGTTATACGTTATACGTTATACGTTATACGTTATACGTTATACGTTATACGTTATACGTTATACGTTATACGTTATACGTTATACGTTATACGTTATACGTTATACGTTATACGTTATACGTTATACGTTATACGTTATACGTTATACGTTATACGTTATACGTTATACGTTATACGTTATACGTTATACGTTATACGTTATACGTTATACGTTATACGTTATACGTTATACGTTATACGTTATACGTTATACGTTATACGTTATACGTTATACGTTATACGGTATACGGTATACGTTATACGTTGTACGTTATACGCTGTACGTTATACATTATACGTTATACGTAATACGTTGTACGTTATATGTTGTACGTTATATGTTATACGTTACACGTTGTACGATGTACGTTATACGTTATACGTTATACGTTATACGTTATACGTTATACGTTATACGTTATACGTTATACGTTATACGTTATACGTTATACGTTATACGTTATACGTTATACGTTATACGTTATACGTTATACGTTATACGTTATACGTTATACGTTATACGTTATACGTTATACGTTATACGTTATACGTTATACGTTATACGTTATACGTTATACGGTATACGGTATACGTTATACGTTGTACGTTATACCTTATACGTTATTCGCTGTACGTTATACGCTGTACGTTATACGTTATACGTTACACGTTATACGTTATACGTTATACGTTATACGCTGTACGTTATACGCTGTACGTTTTACGCTGTACGTTATACGTTATACGTTATATGTTATACGTTATACGTTATACGTTATACGTTATACGTTATACGATACACGTTATACGTTATACGATATACGTTATACGTTATACGCTGTACGTTATACGCTGTACGTTATACGCTGTACGTTATACGCTGTACGTTATACGTTGTACGTTATACGTTATACGTTACACGTTGTACGTTGTACGTTATACGTTATACGTTACACGTTATACGTTATACGTTATACGTTATACGCTGTACGTTATACGCTGTACGTTATACGCTGTACGTTATACGTTATACGTTATACGTTACATGTTGTACGTTGTACGTTGAACGTTATACGTTGTACGTTATACGTTATACGCTGTACGTTATACGTTATACGTTATATGTTATACGTTATACGTTATACGTTATACGTTATACGTTATACGTTATACGATATACGTTATACGTTATACGTTATACGTTATACGTTATACGCTGTACGTTATACGCTGTACGTTATACGATGTACGTTATACGTTGTACGTTATACGTTATACGTTATACGCTGTACGTTATACGTTATACGTTACACGTTGTACGTTATACGTTATACGTTATACGTTATACGTTATACGATATACGTTATACGTTATACGTTACACGTTGTACGTTGTACGTTATACGTAGTACGTTATACGTTGTACGTTGTACGTTATACGTTGTACGTTATACGTTGTACGTTATACGTTGTACGTAATACGTTGTACGTTATACGTTATACGTTATACGTTATACGTTGTACGTTATATGTTGTACGTTATATGTTATACGTTACACGTTGTACGATGTACGTTATACGTTATACGTTATACATTATACGTTATACGTTATACGTTATACGTTATACGTTATACGTTATACGTTATACGTTATACGTTATACGTTATACGTTATACGTTATACGTTATACGTTATACGTTATACGTTATACGTTATACGTTATACGTTATACGTTATACGTTATACGTTATACGTTATACGTTATACGTTATACGTTATACGTTATACGTTATACGTTATACGTTATACGTTATACGTTATACGTTATACGTTATACGTTATACGTTATACGTTATACGTTATACGTTATACGTTATACGTTATACGTTATACGGTATACGGTATACGGTATACGTTATACGTTGTACGTTATACCTTATACGTTATTCGCTGTACGTTATACGCTGTACGTTATACGTTATACGTTACACGATATACGTTATACGTTATACGTTATATGCTGTACGTTATACGCTGTACGTTGTACGTTGTACGTTATACGTTATACGTTATACGTTAGACGATATACGTTATACGTTATACGTTATACGTTATACGTTATACGTTACACGCTGTACGTTATACGGTGTACGTTATACGCTGTACGTTATACGTTGTACGTTATACGTTATACGTTATACGTTATACGCTGTACGTTATACGTTGTACGTTATACGTTGTACGTTATACGTTATACGTTATACGTTATACGTTATACGTTATACGTTATACGTTATACGTTATACGTTATACGCTGTACGTTATACGCTGTACGTTATACGTTATACGTTATACGATATACGTTATACGTTATACGTTATACGTTATACGTTATACGATGTACGTTATACGCTGTACGTTATACGCTGTACGTTATACGCTGTACGTTATACGTTGTACGTTTTACGTTATACGTTATACGTTATACGCTGTACGTTATACGCTGTACGTTATAAGTTATATGTTATACGTTATACGTTACCCGTTGTACGTTGTACGTTATACGTTACACGTTATACGTTATACGTTATACGCTGTACGTTTTACGCTGTACGTTATACGTTATACGTTATACGTTATACGTTACACGTTGTACGTTGTACGTTATACGTTATACGTTACACGTTATACGTTATACGTTATACGTTATACGCTGTACGTTATACGCTGTACGTTATACGCTGTACGTTATACGTTATACGTTATACGTTACATGTTGTACGTTGTACGTTGAACGTTATACGTTGTACGTTATACGTTATACGCTGTACGTTATACGTTATACGTTATATGTTATACGTTATACGTTATACGTTATACGTTATACGTTATACGATATACGTTATACGTTATACGTTATACGTTATACGTTATACGCTGTACGTTATACGTTATACGTTACACGTTGTACGTTATACGTTATACGTTATACGTTATACGTTATACGATATACGTTATACGTTATACGTTACACGTTGTACGTTGTACGTTATACGTTGTACGTTATACGTTGTACGTTGTACGTTATACGTTGTACGTTATACGTTGTACGTTATACGTTGTACGTAATACGTTGTACGTTATACGTTATACGTTATACGTTATACGTTGTACGTTATATGTTGTACGTTATATGTTATACGTTACACGTTGTACGATGTACGTTATACGTTATTCGTTATACATTATACGTTATACGTTATACGTTATACGTTATACGTTATACGTTATACGTTATACGTTATACGTTATACGTTATACGTTATACGTTATACGTTATACGTTATACGTTATACGTTATACGTTATACGTTATACGTTATACGTTATACGTTATACGTTATACGTTATACGTTATACGTTATACGTTATACGTTATACGTTATACGTTATACGTTATACGTTATACGTTATACGTTATACGTTATACGTTATACGTTATACGTTATACGTTATACGTTATACGTTATACGTTATACGTTATACGGTATACGGTATACGGTATACGTTATACGTTGTACGTTATACCTTATACGTTATTCGCTGTACGTTATACGCTGTACGTTATACGTTATACGTTACACGATATACGTTATACGTTATACGTTATACGCTGTACGTTATACGCTGTACGTTATACGCTGTACGTTATACGCTGTACGTTATACGTTATACGTTATACGATATACGTTATACGTTATACGTTATACGTTATACGTTATACGCTGTACGTTATACGGTGTACGTTATACGCTGTACGTTATACGTTGTACGTTATACGTTATACGTTATACGTTATACGCTGTACGTTATACGTTGTACGTTATACGTTGTACGTTATACGTTATACGTTATACGTTATACGTTATACGTTATACGTTATACGTTATACGTTATACGTTATACGTTATACGGTATACGGTATACGGTATACGGTATACGTTATACGTTGTACGTTATACCTTATACGTTATTCGCTGTACGTTATACGCTGTACGTTATACGCTGTACGTTATACGCTGTACGTTATACGTTGTACGTTTTACGTTATACGTTATACGTTATACGCTGTACGTTATACGCTGTACGTTATAAGTTATATGTTATACGTTATACGTTACCCGTTGTACGTTGTACGTTATACGTTACACGTTATACGTTATACGTTATACGCTGTACGTTTTACGCTGTACGTTATACGTTATACGTTATATGTTATACGTTATACGTTATACGTTATACGTTATACGATACACGTTATACGTTATACGATATACGTTATACGTTATACGCTGTACGTTATACGCTGTACGTTATACGCTGCACGTTATACGCTGTACGTTATACGTTGTACGTTATACGTTATACGTTACACGTTGTACGTTGTACGTTATACGTCATACGTTACACGTTATACGTTATACGTTATACGTTATACGCTGTACGTTATACGCTGTACGTTATACGCTGTACGTTATACGTTATACGTTAAACGTTACATGTTGTACGTTGTACGTTGTACGTTATACGTTGTACGTTATACGTTATACGCTGTACGTTATACGTTATACGTTATATGTTATACGTTATACGTTATACGTTATACGTTATACGTTATACGTTATACGTTATACGTTATACGATATACGTTATACGTTATACGTTATACGTTATACGTTATACGCTGTACGTTATACGCTGTACGTTATACGTTGTACGTTATACGTTATACGTTATACGCTGTACGTTATACGTTATACGTTACACGTTGTACGTTATACGTTATACGTTATACGTTATACGTTATACGATATACGTTATACGTTATACGTTACACGTTGTACGTTGTACGTTATACGTTGTACGTTATACGTTGTACGTTGTACGTTATACGTTGTACGTTATACGTTGTACGTTATACGTTGTACGTAATACGTTGTACGTTATACGTTATACGTTATACGTTATACGTTGTACGTTATATGTTGTACGTTATATGTTATACGTTACACGTTGTACGATGTACGTTATACGTTATACGTTATACATTATACGTTATACGTTATACGTTATACGTTATACGTTATACGTTATACGTTATACGTTATACGTTATACGTTATACGTTATACGTTATACGTTATACGTTATACGTTATACGCTATACGTTATACGTTATACGTTATACGTTATACGTTATACGTTATACGTTATACGTTATACGTTATACGTTATACGTTATACGTTATACGTTATACGTTATACGTTATACGTTATACGTTATACGTTATACGTTATACGTTATACGTTATACGTTATACGTTATACGTTATACGTTATACGGTATACGGTATACGGTATACGTTATACGTTGTACGTTATACCTTATACGTTATTCGCTGTACGTTATACGCTGTACGTTATACGTTATACGTTACACGATATACGTTATACGTTATACGTTATACGCTGTACGTTATACGCTGTACGTTATACGCTGTACGTTATACGTTATACGTTATACGATATACGTTATACGTTATACGTTATACGTTATACGTTATACGCTGTACGTTATACGGTGTACGTTATACGCTGTACGTTATACGTTGTACGTTATACGTTATACGTTATACGTTATACGTTATACGCTGTACGTTATACGCTGTACGTTATACGTTGTACGTTATACGATATACGTTATACGTTATACGTTATACGTTATACGTTATACGTTATACGTTATACGTTATACGTTATACGGTATACGGTATACGGTATACGTTATACGTTGTACGTTATACCTTATACGTTATTCGCTGTACGTTATACGCTGTACGTTATACGTTACACGTTACACGATATACGTTATACGTTATACGTTATACGCTGTACGTTATACGCTGTACGTTATACGCTGTACGTTATACGTTATACGTTATACGATATACGTTATACGTTATACGTTATACGTTATACGTTATACGCTGTACGTTATACGGTGTACGTTATACGCTGTACGTTATACGTTGTACGTTATACGTTATACGTTATACGTTATACGTTATACGTTATACGTTATACGTTATACGTTATACGTTATACGTTATACGTTATACGTTATACGTTATACGTTATACGTTATACGTTATACGTTATACGTTATACGTTATACGTTATACGTTATACGTTATACGTTATACGTTATACGTTATACGTTATACGTTATACGTTATACGTTATACGTTATACGTTATACGTTATACGTTATACGTTATACGTTATACGTTATACGTTATACGTTATACGTTATACGTTATACGTTATACGTTATACGTTATACGTTATACGTTATACGTTATACGGTATACGGTATGCGGTATACGTTATACGTTGTACGTTATACCTTATACGTTATTCGCTGTACGTTATACGCTGTACGTTATACGTTATACGTTACACGATATACGTTATACGTTATACGTTATACGCTGTACGTTATACGCTGTACGTTATACGCTGTACGTTATACGTTATACGTTATACGATATACGTTATACGTTATACGTTATACGTTATACGTTATACGCTGTACGTTATACGTTATACGCTGTACGTTATACGTTATACGTTATATGTTATACGTTATACGTTATACGTTATACGTTATACGTTATACGATATACGTTATACGTTATACGTTATACGTTATACGTTATACGTTATACGTTATACGCTGTACGTTATACGCTGTACGTTATACGCTGTACGTTATACGTTGTACGTTATACGTTATACGTTATACGCTGTACGTTATACGTTATACGTTACACGTTGTACGTTATACGTTATACGTTATACGTTATACGTTATACGATATACGTTATACGTTATACGTTACACGTTGTACGTTGTACGTTATACGTTGTACGTTATACGTTGTACGTTATACGTTGTACGTTATACGTTGTACGTTATACGTTATACGTTATACGTAATACGTTGTACGTTATATGTTGTACGTTATATGTTATACGTTACACGTTGTACGATGTACGTTATACGTTATACGTTATACGTTATACGTTATACGTTATACGTTATACGTTATACGTTATACGTTATACGTTATACGTTATACGTTATACGTTATACGTTATACGTTATACGTTATACGTTATACGTTATACGTTATACGTTATACGTTATACGTTATACGTTATACGTTATACGTTATACGTTATACGTTATACGGTATACGGTATACGTTATACGTTGTACGTTATATCTTATACGTTATTCGCTGTACGTTATACGCTGTACGTTATACGTTATACGTTACACGTTATACGTTATACGTTATACGTTATACGCTGTACGTTATACGCTGTACATTATACGCTGTACGTTATACGTTATACGTTGTACGTTACACGTTGTACGTTGTACGTTATACGTTGTATGTTATACGTTATACGCTGTACGTTAGACGCTGTACGTTATACGTTGTACGTTATACGTTATACGTTATACGCTGTACGTTATACGTTATACGTTACACGTTGTACGTTATACGTTATACGTTATACGTTATACGTTATACGTTATACGATATACGTTATACGTTATACGTTACACGTTGTACGTTGTACGTTATACGTTGTACGTTATACGCTGTACGTTATACGTTGTACGTTATACGTTATACGTTATACGTTATACGCTGTACGTTATACGTTGTACGTTATACGTTGTACGTTATACGTTATACGTTATACGTTATACGTTATACGTTATACGTTATACGTTATACGTTATACGTTATACGTTATACGTTATACGTTATACGTTATACGTTATACGGTATACGGTATACGGTATACGTTATACGTTGTACGTTATACCTTATACGTTATTCGCTGTACGTTATATGCTGTACGTTATACGTTATACGTTACACGATATACGTTATACGTTATACGTTATACGCTGTACGTTATACGCTGTACGTTATACGCTGTACGTTATACGTTATACGTTATACGATATACGTTATACGTTATACGTTATACGTTATACGTTATACGCTGTACGTTATACGCTGTACGTTATACGCTGTACGTTATACGTTGTACGTTATACGTTATACGTTATACGTTATACGTTATACGTTATACGTTATACGTTATACGTTATACGTTATACGTTATACGTTATACGTTATACGTTATACGTTATACGTTATTCGTTATACGTTATACGTTATACGTTATACGTTATACGTTATACGTTATACGTTATACGTTATACGTTATACGTTATACGTTATACGTTATACGTTATACGTTATACGGTATACGGTATACGGTATACGTTATACGTTGTACGTTATACCTTATACGTTATTCGCTGTACGTTATACGCTGTACGTTATACGTTATACGTTACACGATATACGTTATACGTTATACGTTATACGTTGTACGTTATACGCTGTACGTTATACGCTGTACGTTATACGTTATACGTTATACGATATACGTTATACGTTATACGTTATACGTTATACGTTATACGCTGTACGTTATACGTTATACGCTGTACGTTATACGTTATACGTTATATGTTATACGTTATACGTTATACGTTATACGTTATACGTTATACGATATACGTTATACGTTATACGTTATACGTTATACGTTATACGTTATACGTTATACGTTATACGTTATACGATATACGTTATACGTTATACGTTACACGTTGTACGTTGTACGTTATACGTTGTACGTTATACGTTGTACGTTATACGTTGTACGTTATACGTTGTACGTTATACGTTGTACGTTATACGTTATACGTTATACGTTATACGTTATACGTTATACGTTATACGTTATACGTTACACGTTGTACGTTATACGTTATACGTTATACGTTATACGTTATACGATATACGTTATACGTTATACGTTACACGTTGTACGTTGTACGTTATACGTTGTACGTTATACGTTGTACGTTATACGTTGTACGTTATACGTTGTACGTTATACGTTATACGTTATACGTAATACGTTGTACGTTATATGTTGTACGTTATATGTTATACGTTACACGTTGTACGTTATACGTTATACGTTATACGTTATACGTTATACGTTATACGCTGTACGTTATACGCTGTACGTTATACGCTGTACGTTATACGTTGTACGTTATACGTTATACGTTATACGCTGTACGTTATACGTTATACGTTACACGATGTACGTTATACGTTATACGTTATACGTTATACGTTATACGATATACGTTATACGTTATACGTTACACGTTGTACGTTGTACGTTATACGTTGTACGTTATACGTTGTACGTTATACGTTGTACGTTATACGTTGTACGTTATACGTTATACGTTATACGTTATACGTTATACGTTATACGTTATACGTTATACGTTATACGTTATACGTTATACGTTATACGTTATACGATATACGTTATACGTTATACGTTATACGTTACACGTTGTACGTTGTACGTTATACGTTGTACGTTATACGTTGTACGTTATACGTTGTACGTTATACGTTGTACGTTATACATTATACGTTATACGTAATACGTTGTACGTTATATGTTGTACGTTATATGTTATACGTTACACGTTGTACGTTATACGTTATACGTTATACGTTATACGCTGTACGTTATACGCTGTACGTTATACGCTGTACGTTATACGTTGTACGTTATACGTTATACGTTATACGCTGTACGTTATACGTTATACGTTACACGATGTACGTTATACGTTATACGTTATACGTTATACGTTATACGTTATACGATATACGTTATACGTTATACGTTACACGTTGTACGTTGTACGTTATACGTTGTACGTTATACGTTGTACGTTATACGTTGTACGTTATACGTTGTACGTTATACGTTATACGTTATACGTTATACGTTATACGTTATACGTTATACGTTATACGTTATACGTTATACGTTATACGTTATATGTTATACGATATACGTTATACGTTATACGGTATACGGTATACGTTATACGTTGTACGTTATACCTTATACGTTATTCGCTGTACGTTATACGCTGTACGTTATACGTTATACGTTACACGTTATACGTTATACGTTATACGTTATACGCTGTACGTTATACGCTGTACATTATACGCTGTACGTTATACGTTATACGTTGTACGTTACACGTTGTACGTTGTACGTTATACGTTATACGTTATACGCTGTACGTTATACGCTGTACATTATACGCTGTACGTTATACGTTATACGTTGTACGTTACACGTTGTACGTTGTACGTTATACGTTGTATGTTATACGTTATACGCTGTACGTTATACGCTGTACGTTATACGTTGTACGTTATACGTTATACGTTATACGCTGTACGTTATACGTTATACGTTACACGTTGTACGTTATACGTTATACGTTATACGTTATACGTTATACGATATACGTTATACGTTATACGTTACACGTTGTACGTTGTACGTTATACGTTGTACGTTATACGTTGTACGTTATACGTTGTACGTTATACGTTGTACGTTATACGTTATACGTTATACGTAATACGTTGTACGTTATATGTTGTACGTTATATGTTATACGTTACACGTTGTACGATGTAGGTTATACGTTATACGTTATACGTTATACGTTATACGTTATACGTTATACGTTATACGTTATACGTTATACGTTATACGTTATACGTTATACGTTATACGTTATACGTTATACGTTATACGTTATACGTTATACGTTATACGTTATACGTTATACGTTATACGTTATACGTTATACGTTATACGGTATACGGTATACGTTATACGTTGTACGTTATACCTTATACGTTATTCGCTGTACGTTATACGCTGTACGTTATACGTTATACGTTACACGTTATACGTTATACGTTATACGTTATACGCTGTACGTTATACGCTGTACATTATACGCTGTACGTTATACGTTATACGTTGTACGTTACACGTTGTACGTTGTACGTTATACGTTGTATGTTATACGTTATACGCTGTACGTTATACGTTATACGTTATATGTTATACGTTATACGTTATACGTTATACGTTATACGTTATACTTTATACGTTATACGATATACGTTATACGTTATACGTTATACGTTATACGTTATACGTTATACGTTATACGTTATACGTTATACGCTGTACGTTATACGCTGTACGTTATACGCTGTACGTTATACGCTGTACGTTATACGCTGTACGTTATACGTTGTACGTTTTACGTTATACGTTATACGTTATACGCTGTACGTTATACGCTGTACGTTATAAGTTATATGTTATACGTTATACGTTACCCGTTGTACGTTGTACGTTATACGTTACACGTTATACGTTATACGTTATACGCTGTACGTTTTACGCTGTACGTTATACGTTATACGTTATATGTTATACGTTATACGTTATACGTTATACGTTATACGATACACGTTATACTTTATACGATATACGTTATACGTTATACGCTGTACGTTATACGCTGTACGTTATACGCTGTACGTTATACGCTGTACGTTATACGTTGTACGTTATACGTTATACGTTACACGTTGTACGTTGTACGTTATACGTTATACGTTACACGTTATACGTTATACGTTATACGTTATACGCTGTACGTTATACGCTGTACGTTATACGCTGTACGTTATACGTTATACGTTATACGTTACATGTTGTACGTTGTACGTTGAACGTTATACGTTATACGTTATACGTTATACGTTATACGTTATACGTTATACGTTATACGTTATACGGTATACGGTATACGGTATACGTTATACGTTGTACGTTATACCTTATACGTTATTCGCTGTACGTTATACGCTGTACGTTATACGTTATACGTTACACGATATACGTTATACGTTATACGTTATAGGCTGTACGTTATACGCTGTACGTTATACGTTATACGTTATACGATATACGTTATACGTTATACGTTATACGTTATACGTTATACGCTGTACGTTATACGGTGTACGTTATACGCTGTACGTTATACGTTGTACGTTATACGTTATACGTTATACGTTATACGCTGTACGTTATACGTTGTACGTTATACGTTGTACGTTATACGTTGTACGTTGTACGTTATACGTTGTACGTTATACGTTGTACGTTATACGTTGTACGTTATACGTTGTACGTTATACGTTATACGTTATACGTTATACGTTGTACGTTATATGTTGTACGTTATATGTTATACGTTACACGTTGTACGATGTACGTTATACGTTATACGTTATACATTATACGTTATACGTTATACGTTATACGTTATACGTTATACGTTATACGTTATACGTTATACGTTATACGTTATACGTTATACGTTATACGTTATACGTTATACGTTATACGTTATACGTTATACGTTATACGTTATACGTTATACGTTATACGTTATACGTTATACGTTATACGCTGTACGTTATACGTTATACGTTATACGTTATACGTTATACGTTATACGTTATACGTTATACTTTATACGTTATACGTTATACGATATACGTTATACGTTATACGTTATACGTTTTACGTTATACGTTATACGTTATACGTTATACGCTGTACGTTATACGCTGTACGTTATAAGTTATATGTTATACGTTATACGTTACCCGTTGTACGTTGTACGTTATACGTTGTACATTATACGTTGTACGTTGTACGTTATACGTTGTACGTTATACGTTGTACGTTATACGTTGTACGTTATACGTTGTATGTTATACGTTATACGCTGTACGTTATACGTTATACGTTATATGTTATACGTTATACGTTATACGTTATACGTTATACGTTATACGTTATACGTTATACGTTATACGTTATACGTTATACGTTATACGATATACGTTATACGTTATACGTTATACGTTATACGTTATACGTTATACGTTATACGTTATACGTTATACGCTGTACGTTATACGCTGTACGTTATACGCTGTACGTTATACGCTGTACGTTATACGTTGTACGTTTTACGTTATACGTTATACGTTATACGCTGTACGTTATACGCTGTACGTTATAAGTTATATGTTATACGTTATACGTTACCCGTTGTACGTTTTACGTTATACGTGGTACATTATACGTTGTACGTTGTACGTTATACGTTGTACGTTATACGTTGTACGTTATACGTTGTACGTTATACGTTGTATGTTATACGTTATACGCTGTACGTTATACGTTACACGTTGTACGTTGTACGTTATACGTTATACGTTACACGTTATACGTTATACGTTATACGTTATACGTTATACGTTATACGCTGTACGTTATACGCTGTACGTTATACGCTGTACGTTATACGTTGTACGTTATACGTTATACGTTATACGCTGTACGTTATACGTTATGCGTTACACGATGTACGTTATACGTTATACGTTATACGTTATACGTTATACGATATACGTTATACGTTATACGTTACACGTTGTACGTTGTACGTTATACGTTGTACGTTATACGTTGTACGTTATACGTTGTACGTTATACGTTGTACGTTATACGTTATACGTTATACGTTATACGTTATACGTTATACGTTATACGATATACGTTATACGTTATACGTTACACGTTGTACGTTGTACGTTATACGTTGTACGTTATACGTTGTACGTTATACGTTGTACGTTATACGTTGTACGTTATACATTATACGTTATACGTAATACGTTGTACGTTATATGTTGTACGTTATATGTTATACGTTACACGTTGTACGTTATACGTTATACGTTATACGTTATACGCTGTACGTTATACGCTGTACGTTATACGCTGTACGTTATACGTTGTACGTTATACGTTATACGTTATACGCTGTACGTTATACGTTATACGTTACACGATGTACGTTATACGTTATACGTTATACGTTATACGTTATACGATATACGTTATACGTTATACGTTACACGTTGTACGTTGTACGTTATACGTTGTACGTTATACGTTGTACGTTATACGTTATACGTTATACGTTATACGTTATACGCTGTACGTTATACGTTATACGATATACGTTATACGTTATACGTTATACGTTATACGTTATACGTTATACGTTATACGTTATACGCTGTACGTTATACGCTGTACGTTATACGCTGTACGTTATACGCTGTACGTTATACGTTGTACGTTTTACGTTATACGTTATACGTTATACGCTGTACGTTATACGCTGTACGTTATAAGTTATATGTTATACGTTATACGTTACACGTTGTACGTTATACGTTATACGTTATACGTTATACGCTGTACGTTATACGCTGTACGTTATACGCTGTACGTTATACGTTGTACGTTATACGTTATACGTTATACGCTGTACGTTATACGTTATACGTTACACGATGTACGTTATACGTTATACGTTATACGTTATACGTTATACGATATACGTTATACGTTACACGTTGTACGTTGTACGTTATACGTTGTACGTTATACGTTGTACGTTATACGTTGTACGTTATACGTTGTACGTTATACGTTGTACGTTATACGTTATACGTTATACGTTATACGTTATACGTTATACGTTATACGTTATACGTTATACGTTATACGTTATACGTTATACGTTATACGATATACGTTATACGTTATACGGTATACGGTATACGTTATACGTTGTACGTTATACCTTATACGTTATTCGCTGTACGTTATACGTTATACGTTATACATTATACGTTATACGTTATACGTTATACGTTATACGTTATACGTTATACGTTATACGTTATACGTTATACGTTATACGTTATACGTTATACGTTATACGTTATACGTTATACGTTATACGTTATACGTTATACGTTATACGTTATACGTTATACGTTATACGTTATACGTTATACGTTATACGTTGTACGATATACGTTATACGTTATACGTAATACTTTGTACGTTATATGTTGTACGTTATATGTTATACGTTACACGTTGTACGATGTAGGTTATACGTTATACGTTATACGTTATACGTTATACGTTATACGTTATACGTTATACGTTATACGTTATACGTTATACGTTATACGTTATACGTTATACGTTATACGTTATACGTTATACGTTATACGTTATACGTTATACGTTATTCGTTATACGGTATACGGTATACGTTATACGTTATACGTTATACATTATACGTTATACGTTGTACGTTATACGTTATACGTTGTACGTTTTACGTTATACGTTATACGTTGTACGTTATACGTTGTATGTTATACGTTATACGCTGTACGTTATACGTTACACGTTGTACGTTGTACGTTATACGTTATACGTTACACGTTATACGTTATACGTTATACGTTATACGCTGTACGTTATACGCTGTACGTTATAAGTTATATGTTATACGTTATACGTTACCCGTTGTACGTTGTACGTTATACGTTGTACATTATACGTTGTACGTTGTACGTTATACGTTGTACGTTATACGTTGTACGTTATACGTTGTACGTTATACGTTGTATGTTATACGTTATACGCTGTACGTTATACGTTACACGTTGTACGTTGTACGTTATACGTTATACGTTATACGTTATACGTTATACGTTATACGTTATACGTTATACGTTATACGTTATTCGTTATACGGTATACGGTATACGTTATACGTTATACATTATACGTTATACGTTATACGTTATACATTATACGTTATACGTTATACGTTATACGTTATACGTTATACGTTATACGTTATACGTTATACGTTATACGTTATACGTTATACGTTATACGTTATACGTTATACGTTATACGTTATACGTTATACGTTATACGTTATACGTTATACGTTATACGTTATACGTTATACGTTATACGCTGTACGTTATACGTTATACGTTATATGTTATACGTTATACGTTATACGTTATACGTTATACGTTATACGTTATACGTTATACGATATACGTTATACGTTATACGTTATACGTTTTACGTTATACGTTATACGTTATACGTTATACGCTGTACGTTATACGCTGTACGTTATAAGTTATATGTTATACGTTATACGTTACCCGTTGTACGTTGTACGTTATACGTTGTACATTATACGTTGTACGTTGTACGTTATACGTTGTACGTTATACGTTGTACGTTATACGTTGTACGTTATACGTTGTATGTTATACGTTATACGCTGTACGTTATACGTTATACGTTATATGTTATACGTTATACGTTATACGTTATACGCTGTACGTTATACGCTGTACGTTATACGCTGTACGTTATACGCTGTACGTTATACGTTGTACGTTTTACGTTATACGTTATACGCTGTACGTTATACGCTGTACGTTATAAGTTATATGTTATACGTTATACGTTACCCGTTGTACGTTGTACGTTATACGTGGTACATTATACGTTGTACGTTGTACATTATACGTTGTACGTTGTACGTTATACGTTGTACGTTATACGTTGTACGTTATACGTTGTACGTTATACGTTGTATGTTATACGTTATACGCTGTACGTTATACGTTACACGTTGTACGTTGTACGTTATACGTTATACGTTACACGTTATACGTTATACGTTATACGTTATACGCTGTACGTTATACGATGTACGTTATACGCTGTACGTTATACGTTATACGTTATACGTTACATGTTGTACGTTGTACGTTGAACGTTATACGTTGTACGTTATACGTTATACGCTGTACGTTATACGCTGTACGTTATACGCTGTACGTTATACGTTGTACGTTATACGTTATACGTTATACGCTGTACGTTATACGTTATACGTTACACGTTGTACGTTATACGTTATACGTTATACGTTATACGTTATACGATATACGTTATACGTTATACGTTACACGTTGTACGTTGTACGTTATACGTTGTACGTTATACGTTGTACGTTGTACGTTATACGTTGTACGTTATACGTTGTACGTTATACGTTGTACGTAATACGTTGTACGTTATACGTTATACGTTATACGATATACGTTATACGTTATACGCTGTACGTTATACGCTGTACGTTATACGCTGTACGTTATACGCTGTACATTATACGTTGTACGTTATACGTTATACGTTACACGTTGTACGTTGTACGTTATACGTTATACGTTACACGTTATACGTTATACGTTAAACGTTATACGCTGTACGTTATACGCTGTACGTTATACGCTGTACGTTATACGTTATACGTTATACGTTACATGTTGTACGTTGTACGTTGAACGTTATACGTTGTACGTTATACGTTATACGCTGTACGTTATACGTTATACGTTATATGTTATACGTTATACGTTATACGTTATACGTTATACGTTATACGATATACGTTATACGTTATACGTCATACGTTATACGTTATACGCTGTACGTTATACGCTGTACGTTATACGCTGTACGTTATACGTTGTACGTTATACGTTATACGTTATACGCTGTACGTTATACGTTATACGTTACACGTTGTACGTTATACGTTATACGTTATACGTTATACGTTATACGATATACGTTATACGTTATACGTTACACGTTGTACGTTGTACGTTATACGTTGTACGTTATACGTTGTACGTTATACGTTGTACGTTATACGTTGTACGTTATACGTTATACGTTATACGTTATACGTTATACGTTATACGTTATACGTTATACGTTATACGTTATA